>CAWZYM010000011.1:165000-360000 GCA_963966185.1 Rhabditoides inermis | reverse complement strand
AGGGAGAGAGGGAGAGAGGGAGAGAGGGAGAGAGGGAGAGAGGGAGAGAGGGAGAGAGGGAGAGAGGGAGAGAGGGAGAGAGGGAGAGAGGGAGAGAGGGAGAGAGGGAGAGAGGGAGATGCCTACCTCATGGTCCTTCTCCTACTCATCTGCACGCGGCTTCCCTCTAGCAGCGCCACCGTGGCGGAAATCCGGCTCACTGGCGCCGGATTCGGCCGCACCGCCAGCCAACACCGCACCGGCCACACCAGCACACCTGCACATCATACGGAGATACGGGATATGTTTCAGTTTTAATTGTTTATCAACGAATTTGTGATTTTATTTATGGACCGTAGGTTCCTATGAGTGATTCCGTTATGTTGTTTGTTGTTGTTGTTTATCAGCCTGATTCCGACATGTACATACAATGGTAGCATGATGGGTTATCTGGAAGCACACACACAATCCTACAGTGGGGTATTGGGGCTCCTTGGCTGGAACAGTGCGGCGCGAGTCCTGACTGTTCATGGTAGATGGGCGTGAACATCACGAAGTGACGTTCACGCCCATCTACCAGTTCCGGATGCGAGGCGTGGTAGGAGATCTTGAAAGACTGCCGCCGACGATGGTAGGGCTCTCAGAGAGTGAGAGTGGGTTCACGCAGCTCAATGGGAGGTAGTGGAATTCGGTAGAACAATTGCTCGCGAGGGGAATCGAACCAGCGACCGTTCACTTAGCAAACTGTGACGCTATCCACTTGGCCAACCCGGCCCCATTCCGTTATGTACGTGTCAAAATTAGTTTTTTTGCAGAGTAATAAATTTGATGTATTGTCTGGGAATAAACTAACCGGCTAGTAGTATCTTGAGCCAGCGCGGCAGTATCGACGGGAACGAGTTGCGCACCTTGAATAGATGTTAAACTCCGCCTCCTGTGACTCCGCCCCTATACCTCGAGCACTCCATGAAGGAATCGATGCACCCAGCGCTGCGCCGACTCGTGCGAGAGGAGGTGGCGGTCGTTGCACTGAAAAGATGACGTCACCAAGATGACGTCACTCAAATCTCACTAGATGTAGCAGTACCTGATAGGCGAGCTGGGTGAGACTCGTGTGCGGGGAGATGTCGACTGATCGACAGAGGAGGTGGTAGGCCTTGAAACGGAAAGGTATGCTATAATCCAGAGACGAGACTATTCTTGTGGCTTCGTATGCAACCAGTCACAGTTACCCACGATAATGTATTCTATTTACATTTACCTTATTTGGATGTTCCTTGTGCACCTTGTCTAACAATGCGACTGCCGCCTTCGACGTGCTGCCAGCGAACTCCAGAAGGCGCTCCTCGTAGAAACACCTAAATGACGTCATTGATTATTGTGACGTCATCACTCCGCTCACCAATCGGAAGCCTCCACGACGAGCGACTTGGCGACTCTCGAGAGAACCACCAGTGTTGGGAGGGGCTCCGAGGAGTAGGCGGCGAGCAGAGAGGAGAGCTGCGGTCTGCAATACATCTCTCTGTCTCTCTCTCTCTGTCTCTCTCTCTGTCTCTCTTCCCCTCCCTCCCTCTCCTTCTCTCTCCTCCCCCTCTCTCTTTCTCTGTTAGATCTTTGATCGATTGATCATTGTTTAATTGATCGATCCGACTCACCGGTTCAACAGGAGTGCCCACAGTGCGAGTGCTCGTATGGGGCAGGCGGTCTGTTTATGAGGGGAGAAAGAGGGAAAGAGACCGCGGCAGCCGGCCGAGAGACGCCGCTGGAATGAGAATGGTCGGATAGAGTGTTGGATATCGGTTAGATACAGATTAGATAAGTATCTAGATAGACTCCATACACCATACGCTGGTAGGGAACGGTCAGGTACAGCATTACATGCACTACTGCAGTATCATATTCAGTCGGTCTAATGAGGAGTCTCAGAGCCGAGACAACTAATGGCTTATACCACTAAAGGCTTATACCACCATGTACTATACGCTTATACCACCCCTGGGTGGCATAAGCTTTTGCGGTCATAATTTCTTTCAAAAATGACTCTCAGCTTTCTTTGTTTAGCGGGTTAGAAAGCTATACTCGCCGGCTTTTTAACGGACTACTATCATCCATACTTTACTTTACTAGTTTACCCGTTATCGGTCATTGAAATTTCGAAAATCTCAATCCAAAGAGGGGACCCTTTGAATCGAATTTTTTTTGTACCGAATCCACTTCAAAGTAATTTCTAAAATCTTTTAAATATTCAATAATACCAAAAAGTATTAAAAAATCATCTCAACACTCCATTCTAAGCCAATAATTCAGGGAGTGCATGCCGCATGGTGACTTGTAGTGGTGGGCAGTGAGTTGGCTGTCCGTATGGGAGTGTGTGTTGTGTTGTATTTGTGTCAACTTGTCTCAGCTGTGCTCTGTGATGCTTCCCGCTTACGATTGCGCGCTTTCCTCAGCCGATGCCAGTGTGGCGGAGACTGCGATGCGGGTGCTGCCCCGGTGGACTGCTCTCGCAAAGGGTACGGAGAGAGGGAGAGAGAGAGGGAGAGAGAGGGAGAGAGGGAGGGAGAGATAGAGGGAGAGAGAGGGAGGGGGAGAGAGAGATTGTCCCTCTCAGGCTCTCTCTCGCGTCTCGTCTCTTCCGCTCTGGTCGGCTCTCGTCGTCACTCTCTCGGAATGGAACAGATCTTCGGGGTTGGTAAATATGTCTGTTTCAGGGCTACTCGATTTCCAACTAATTGAACCTCGTTTCTGTGAAAGCATTTCGTTTTCGTATATTGTAAAGCTAACTTTTTATCGTTTGTAATTTGTAATCGAACACGTGTCTGTGAATGAAAATTGTACCATAAACGTTAAAGCAACAGTGGCGACTTGTTTTTGACTTTGAGTATTATTAAAAATCATATTAACCTAACACAGATGTATTTTTTGCGAAAGAACGACGATTCTGCGTTACTTTCAAATCTGCATTGGCAAGAATGCAGCTGAAAATTTGAGTTTAAAATTGGTCCCATCACGATTAGCCTACCGCTCAAAGCTTCAATACTGCAAAAATTGGGTTCGGAGACATATGCGAAAATGATCGACGGCCTTTTACTTGCTTCATGGCTCAGTGCATGTGCGCTGCGTTGTGGCACCGAGCTCGCTGGTTCGATTCCCGTTCGCGCCAAATGTTTTGCGCGTGTGAAAATGAGGAGTTGTGGCAGATTGTGGCAGAAATAAGTCGCCACTGTTCCTTTAAATGCGCGGTTTCGAACACAACCACCAATGGATATGTTTCATGGTTATGATAATTAGAGGGATACGTTTGACTAACCTGCTGCAAACGTGCGTTTCAGCCGAATGTCACTTGCCTTCTCACTCGATGCGCACCGTCATTTTCTCTCGATCCGTCGTCTGCCCTCTTGTCCCCGTCATTCTTTCGACGATGCGATTCTCGGCCGGTCGCCCCTTTCGACCTGATCCAATCAACATCCTCAGGTATGGCAGGAGACTAGGCCACTCTTCCACCCAACTATTCAACCTGTTTCCTACGTTTCCCTCGCTGCTGACTATTTCGTATAGATTGTAAACCTAATAGCCTAATACGTTGATTTTCGGTATCGCTATGAATTTATGAATATTGATAGATAATCAATCGATATCATCTGAGAACGTAAATCATAGATTGTTGTATTTTCTATCGTCTATCGTCACTACACCATTAGAACTATTAAAAGAAGGATATGCGATTTTTGCGCAGATTTTGAGCTAAAAAATTGTCATGCTGTATCGAACAAATCTCTTAGCTTGTCATTTGGGAAAAGTAGACCGGTCGCTGTTATTTCACCGGACAACAATTAACGCTTTCACATGCGTTGTCCATAGCTTGACTGTTGATGACGACATTTCTCGATAACCAATCGATACTTTGTCCGAGTGAATCTTTCAGTATTCTCCTCTTCTCCCTCCTAATTCTTGTTATCGAAACACAGAAGGTATAACATGAGGCCACTATCTTTTAAATTTTTGTGTTACAGAATATCAAGATTCAGGGAGTGCAAGATAAACCAATCGAATCGCAGCCGTCTAATCCACAGATCCCTCCGACCCACGAAGTACTCTCGAAACGCTTTGCCATTCAGCCAACGTCGAGCGATCAGCAAGAGAACGACGCATAGACAAGTCATTACACCTTACAGTTTCTTATCACTTAGCACTTTATCACTTAAAAGTCAATGTGCAATATGTCTGTCATCGCTGACTTTGTTTTCGATTGTGCATAAAAACTGACCAAAACTTTGAAAAACAAACTTTTTTCGCAACAATTGTTTTCTTTTTTCATTACATTCTTTTATATACCCTTTCCTGACCGACAAACTCAGATGGCCGGAATACAAGACGAAAAACGTCATTTTTAAGCAAAAAAATACACAATATACACAATATAAGCCTAAGAGACAACTAATAACGAAATTCTCTAGACATTTCAGCTCACCAGCAGTCTGTCCACGTCGCCTGCGAATCGCTCGTCCATTTCAGAAGGCGGCTGCGAGTAGCCGAGACACTGACACAGGATGATCGAGTGGTAGAAGTGCTGCAAGGAGGGAGGCGATAGAATGATAATCTTTGTGCGCGTGCCACTTCATTGAAGGCGCGAGTAGTAGTGTAAGGTAATACGGACACGATCGGATTTATGTTATGAGATGAGAGAGGGTGAAGAAAGAGAGAGAGGGGGGAGAGGGGGGAGGGTTAGAAAGATGAGAGTTGATTGGAGAGATGGAGATGTATAGGGATAATAGAGAGCGAGAAAGAGAGCGAGAGAGAAAGAGGGAGAGAGAGAGAGAGAGAGAGAACCGACCGTATCGCCCTGCATGCTCATGCCGATCAGCATGGCACTTGTGCACTCGATCGCAGGCTTCTGGTCGAGTAGGGCGGCGAGGAATTCCAGCGACGCGCCGTCGGAGGAACAGCACGAGATGAGGACCTGGAGAAGTACATATCTCTCTCTCTCTCTCTGCTCTCTCTCCCTCTCTCTCTCTCTGCTCTCTCTCCTCTTTCTGTCTGTCTCTCTCTCTCTCCTGTCTCTACACGTCCACACCTCCCTGTCCCCCATTATGTTAGGTCAGAGAACAGATAGAGCACTGCACTCTCATTCCCTCTTTCTCTCTGTCTCAAAACTTCTCCTGATCACCTTCCCGTCTCAACACTTCCCTTCCCTCATTTTGTATTGATATGTCAGAGAGAAGATAGCATTGACACTGGAGACACAGAAAGGAGCACACCCACCTCGTCCAGCAGCTCCTGATCGAGCAGTTCCTCGAGTGGCAGTTGGGAGATGACCGACGGCAGGTTTAGGCGCGCCGCCGCCTGCACCGCGCGACGCTGGTCGGACGGCTCGGTGGTGCAGCCCAGACACGCCTCGAGAAGGCGGGAGGGGAGGGAGGAGAGCTGAAGTAGTTCAGTCTCTTCGAAACTCGCTTCGATGCTTCAAAACGCCTTTGAAACACGACCAAACAGCGAGTTTCGAAGTCGTTTCGAAGCAAGGGGCTTTTTCGAAGAGACTGAGCACACCTTCAGAGAAAGAAGTATCAGAGAGGGATGAGAAAGAAGGAGGGATGAGAAGGAGGCGGAGCTAGATGTAGCCGAATGACTTTCTTGTTTTGCACGCTATTACCGCGGGTAGACTCTGTACCCCATTTCTGTGAGCAGATGAAAAAGGAGAAGAGAGGAATGATGGATAGAGAGAGAGAGAGAGAGAGAGAGAGAGAGAGAGAGAGAGAGAGGGAGATCTCACCTCCTCCTGCGAGCAGAACTCTATGAGCGGCGTGTCCTCATCCGTGCCCGCAGCGAGGAGCTCCACCACCGCATCCACCACCTCATCCACCGTCCACTCGTCGACCTCATCCGACTCGCCCAGATCCAGGATCGAGAGCTCGCCGCGCAGCCACGTCTGCACAGAGGGTTATAGAGATTATGTCCACGACTAAGAACTAAGAGAGCCTTTGTTTTGCACGTGTATGTTTGCGATTTCGAATAACCATCCGATTTGATTGGCTAGGGATGATTCCGAGAGTTCGCTCTTGGCGTCATGCCACGTGGGACGCGAGAGAGGCGGGTAGAATCACGTCATTCAAAAACAGTCAGCATGTCGGTGCACTCGCCTCGTACCTTGAGCGTGTCGCTCCTGTAGGCCGGAGTGGCTAGCAGGAGGCGCGCCCGGTGCAGCACCGCGCACAGCTCGCAGCTGTCCTGCAACACCGCTTCCACTCACTCATTTTATTTAGATTTTTAAATTTGGCTAGGGCTTGGTATGGGGCATGCCTACAAAATTCCATCAAAACATAGCGAGTTGTAAGAAAGCTTGTCAGCACTCTTGCAACTACATGACATTTTTTCGACGAACTACATGACACAAGCGGTTTTGAACGTCTCACAACTTCTACGCACTCTCACTTACTCACTCGCGTTAGAAACCAGAAAAAGCACCTGTCTGAATCAAATTCGAAACTTAAGCAAAAGTCAACATTGACCGGACAGAACCATAGTCTTGCACGACTACAACTAAGATGTCGATAGCAGACCTGCAACACGACGACCGGCACGCCGGCCGTGACGTATTCGAGCAGTTCGAAGAGGGCGGGCGCGGAGGCGGCGGCGAACAGACACACAGGGAGGGGTCTGCAAGGGGTACGATAATAACACGCGAGGGTACGGTAATAGGTGTGGATGTGGAACCTGAGAACCGCACACGTCACTTCTGTCATTCTGCTTTCTCGATTCGAGAATGAATAGGATTTTGGAGTGCCAGAGAGGAATAATGTATGATGTGTGTAACGTGTGGGGAGCAAAATTAACTAACCTCCTATCCACGGACGGCGAGAGGAGAATGGGCGAGGTGGTCTGCGAGGCGAGCACCTCGGACGACGACGGAACGCCGATGAGCAGGGCTGAGTGGGGGGAGTGGAGAGAGAGAGGGGGAGGGAGAGAGAGAGGGGGGGAGAGAGAGTGAAGAGAGAGGGAGAAAGAGGGAGAGAGAGAGAGTGAAAGAGAGAGAGATGGAGAGAGAGAGAGAGAGAGAGAGAGAGAGAGAGAGAGGGAGAGAGAGAGGGGGGCGCTGCTCACCAGGCGGTGGATGTGCCAATCTGGCAGCGAGATGTGCCCTCGCCGCGCCCCTCCTCCTGCCCTCCAGCTGCGGCAGGAGCAGGAGCAGCGTGTTCACCCGTGTGTCCACCAGTCGAGTTGACGACTCGGCCCCGCACACGGAGGGACTGTTGATCGCCAGGTGCAGACAGTCGAGCTGCATCTCACTCTGCAATTGCGCACTCCATCTTCTCTCTCAAGAACCGTCTGACAGCATGACAGCGTGAGTCTGGCACCGCGGCTGAGGTTCCGATGACAACCATCTCTACCCCACTTCCTACTCTTGACTACATATGTCTGTCTATAACAGTGTTTCTATCACAGCGGTAATGGCCAGATTTACAGTCTTCTCACGTTCCTCTTTCCTGTTCTGACTGACAACATTTGTGCTGGTAAACCTGGTATACAAGTGTTTCTAGTACTATGGTTGAGGGTCCAGTGACAACCATCTCTCTCTCCCCCTCTCTCTCCCTCCCAACCCTCCCACCTGTGGCAGCTCCCTCTGCATCACTTCTGCTGCGAGAGCGGCGAGTGGATCCGAGTGCTCGCCACTGGAGACGAGCCAGCACGACGCGGACATGAGACGAGACAGCGAAGAGGACAGGGAGGAGCGGTACTGCAAGACACGACAATCATTCAACGACACGCTATCTTCACACTATTCAAACTACCTCGAACTACCTCAGCTATCAACACACTATTCAAACTACCTCGAACTACTTTGAACGACAAATGCTTCGCTACGCCTTAGAATTACAGACGTCCGAAGAGACGCTGCCTAGCTCGATCGAACAGCACGCATCGCAGAATAGACATTGACAACGCGCACCTTTCCGCTGAGCGCATTCCCCCCTCCTATCAGACAGCACATCATGTCCGGGATGCCCTCGTCCAATTCGTTGGCTCCGGCAGCCAGCTGCGAGTAGACGAGCTTCACACACGGCTGGATAGAGTGCAGCGAGGCTGCAACACGGTGGTATGGAAGTGTGAATGTATATGCGTTCAAAATCAAGAACTGGGAGGCTGCAACGTGGGGCTATATGAAAGACGCCTTAGCGCGGTTTTTCCTGGTTCAGGCGTACATCTAGTAGCGCGGGGGGTGGTGGAGCTTTAGGACTGGAGGAGAAAGAGGGCGGGAGAGAGAGAGAGAGAGAGAGAGAGAGAGAGAGAGAGAGCTAGCACTCACCCAGTCTGTACGCGGGACACAGCTGCACCCCGCCGACCCCTCCTCCAGCCACTGACACAGCGGCCGTCTCCGGCCACACGGCGGACGACGCCGCCTGCGCCTCCGCTGACTCGTCCATGCAAGGAGGCTGGAAAGAAGAGCCATAGTAGGTGACCATTAGTTTCATCATGGATCGCGATGGATTTTTTTTTGTCCGTCGACTCGTCCATGCAAGAGGCTGAAAGGGATAGGTGACCGTTTAGTTCTATTATTGCAATGTATCGCGCACTGTGGGTAGATCAGAGACCGGACGGACAGTCAATGTCCATGCGAGGCTGAAAGGAGTCATAGTAGGTGAGCAGAGTACAGTTCCATCATGGATCGCGCAGAGATCAGACCGGACGGATTCGTTTTTTCTCGTCCGTATGAAAGAAGCCATTGTAGGTAGTCTCGTTCTTTTCGAATGCTTATGTCGACATGTAGGTATAGGTCGATTGAATGTAATGAATAGGGTAGATCAGGCCAGAGTCAGCTTGCGGCAAATGTGAATATCAGATGGTAAAGAGGTATATCGAAGATCGAGTGCTATCGGCGCGACGGCGTCTTTTACTAGTTCAATCGTGTATCGCCAATACTGCTTCTATGAAACAACACGTCGGAAAAATGAGAGCAAGCAACAAATGTTGTTTTACGGTAACTGAACAGATGGGAGAAAAAGTTGCGACAACACGCAACATGCACACGGAGACATACGAGCAGGTAGAAGATGGCGGGATCAATATCACACATTCACATCACATGCAATCAGCCGCCAATCATTAGCAGTCAGAGACCGGAAACGGCAAGAAGAAATCTCACAACACGCCCACGCACGAAACGCGCGCGCGCGTTCCCGCCCAAATATGGAGTGGTGCGGGGCAGAGAGTGGGATGCCCCATCCTGAGAGAGGTCACCCCCCCCCCCCTCTCTCATCTAATCCACCTGCCATTGTGTTGTGACGTCACTCTTTCCCCAACATACCACGCGGCAACAACACAGCAACTTTATTACTCACAATAAACTTTGGATACAAACAAAAGAAGAACAATTGGTATATACTTTTGGTCACTACAAACATGTACAAACTTTTAAGAAATTCTGCAAATGTATGCCTACAAATCGACACGATACCAGCTTTGAAATTAAAATCATCTATGACTATGAGATTAGGTTACCGAGATAGGTGTATAATGGGCGAGAGATGACGACAGTTCAAAACCGTAGCTGTACTATTCCATTGTTCGAATTGTGTATATGTCATAACCACTTATGAATAAAACGATATCATAGGGCTCAGGCGGAAGAGGCGAGGAGTTGTTGGAGGAGCTGCACCGAGGCGGAGACGCTGTCGTCGTGTTCAGAGGAGGCGCGGTAGTTGGGGGAGGAGAGGGTGGAGTGGATGAAGGCGCGGATCGAAGACTCACCCAGCAGCTGCTGGACAAGCCGCGTCGCCCCACAGTCGGGCAGAGGCGGGGGAGAGACGGGCGAGGGCTTCTGAAACACAACACTATGCTGATCTAGTGGTGAGAGAGCGGGAGAGGGAGACGGAGAGGGAGAGGGAGAGAGGGAGAGAGGGAGAGAGGGAGAGAGGGAGAGAGGGAGAGAGGGAGAGAGGGAGAGAGGGAGAGAGGGAGAGGGAGAGGGAGAGGGAGAGAAAGAGGGAGAGAAATAGAGCGGGAAAGGGAGAGAGAGGGAGAGAGAGAGAGAGAGAGAGAGAGAGAGAGAGAGAGAGAGACTGACTGACCGTGCCGCCAACAGAATCCTTGATGGCGATCGCCTGGTCAATCTGCGGCGACCAGTGGTATCGATCGAACACATAGTCGGTCGGCTTCGCGTCGCACGAGTACAACCTCCTGAAAAAAGAAATGAATAAACAAAAGATGCTGAAATTATCAAGTCATAGTCGAACGGCAAGCGACCAATGAAAAAAAAACATGGCGCGGTAGAGACGCAAACAACAAAGGCGTGGTAAGTCACTTCGGAAACCGTTTCCAAACTATTTCGAAGTGGTTGGAGGGCATTCGCATGTAGTTCGAAGTGGTTGGGGCATTTCGGTGGTAGTAACGAGGAATTTTAGCAGTAGTTTGAAGATTCTGACCGCTAGCAAACCAAGATGAACCGTTCACTTACCGTTTGTCGTTGTCGGAGAATGCCTTGCGGGGGTCGATGTAGTGGTTGGCGAGGTCGGCGACGACCGCCTGCACAGAAGGCGTGCACGACAGCAGCATCACCTCCTCCCGAGAGTACACGCCCCCGTTCCACATGCTAAATCGAACCGAAACATTTACCTGGTATCATGAACATTTAGAATAGTGTATTTTGTATGCATCCACATACCGAATATGCACATCTAAACCACGACAACAAGTAGCATTACTGGAAATATGCAGCGGTAGTCACAACCGAGTGGGATGACGACAACATTAAACCAAATTATCAGATATATAAAGCTTTATACATAATCTAGTGATCGAATCACAACCCATATGAGTAAGGCAAGTGCGCGTTAGTAAAACAAAAACAGTGACTGCACCGGCTGACTACTTTCTCTTGTCGACCAGCTCCCTGTACGTCTTGATCTGCTCGGCGACTCGCGGGTTCGACTGCTCGATGAACGCCATCAGCGCCGGCTCGTTCGCCACGCGCGACACCAGCACGGCCGCGTCGCACTGAACATGAATTTTAAAATTATATTAAAGTATTGTACAGTTACATATATAGTCTGCGCCAGAGCGATAGTTTTCGATCTACCTCGCTTGCAGTTAGAAATATACGGTGCCATAGCCTCTCTTGTTTATTGCCGACTCTCCGTCTTCATCTGATCTACCCCACCGCGCGCAACTTATTGAGAACATTTAATTATAAGAAGATGAACCACTCACAACTTGTCCACCGATCTCAATCTTTCCCGCACCGGAAGGCGCTGAACTGTTCGCGTCCGACTGCTGCGCACTGTTCGAAGCGCTCATCTGCAATAGTTCCTCTTAAACAAAGTTAACAAGAATAGAATCAAACGATAAAACAGCAAAACAACAAGATATATTACGCCAAAATAACAAAAGCAATAATATTGCCGCTCAAAATTACATTGTGCGTTGTGTGCACGTTTCTCACTAACACCACTTCTCTCACTATAAAATTTTGCGAACACGATAAAGTCCTCTCCGATTCTCCAGGGATGGGCGGGGCTTATTTTGAAACATAATTTTCAATGTTTTGAATCATTCAACTACACACTATCTGTGTTTCACTAAAAGTCGCAAAGGAGATCGAACCCGGGCCGCGAGAACGGCACGCGTCTCTCTTGCCACTGCGCCGTCAGTTAAGAGAGCGCGAACAGAGACCGCTCTCATTGCCGATCGAGTGCCGAATGCGTGCGAATGGCAAACACCAAACAGGGGCCAGTAAATTGATTAGCGCGCGAGCGGTGCGGATGGCGCACGAAAGGTGTCAAAGTGGGAGGAGCTTCCTGGCCGTTTGTAGACAACTTTAAAGAAGTTTCACATTATAGAGGTTTTTTAATGAAAATATGAACACGGCTCGATACAATGTTCGGCACAATAATAGGAGACTGGTGCAAAGATCCTACCGTAACCCAACCCTTGGCAAAGTGCCAAATCATAACAAAACGAAAAATAGCCCCCCCCCCCCCAATCCCCTAAGTTAACAAGTAACACCGGAATTTATAACATTTATCGCAAATAATACAACAACGCAAATGAGCAGTTTGGCGTTCTTGAACTTGGACTTGATCTTGAACTTGGATTTGATCTTGAACTTGGGCTTGGTCTCGGACCTTTCATCAAGCAAGAAAGTGACCTGAAAACATATATTAGATGAGAAGCATTGCATGAAACATACCTTTCTTTGGCGACGCAGAGAAGAGACATTGACGGCACATCTAACGCGGAGCGGACACTTACCCCCCAGCCCCGATCTCTACCGTTTTGGTACCGAAGGTGGGCATCGGAATTCCAAACAGAACTGCGTCGGCCAAAATTGCCTACGGGCATTCTCCGGCCGGAAATCCGGCTTTGAAATTTCGCGTTTCGCGTAACCTCTTCTTACGACCAATTCACCACAGCCAGCGTGGCCGAATGGCTAGCGAGCTTGTCTAGTAAACTGGTGGCGCGGGTTCGATTCCCGCTGTTTTTTAATCGCCGCACATGTTTTTTTTACAAGTGGGTATGATAAAATCACTGTTGAACAACAACTTTTTTTTTGATTTCTGTGGTCTGGAACATGAAGAGACAGTATCGAATTGACTTATGTCGATTTTTGAAATTGATATCTATCGATATCAATACTAATCACAAAAATCAATCTATTATCGCGATAGCTGGCACATTTCTGTGAAACATTCTCACCTTCGAGAATCATCAAATAAAGGCCAAAAAAATGCAGCGGGAATCGAACCCGCGCCACCAGTTTACTAGACAAGCTCGCTAGCCATTCGGCCACGCTGGCTGTGGTGCATTGGTCGTAAGAAGAGGTTACGCGAAACGCGAAATTTCAAAGCCGGATTTCCGGCCGGAGAATGCCCGTAGGCAATTTTGGCCGACGCAGTTCTGTTTGGAATTCCGATGCCCACCTTCGGTACCAAAACGGTAGAGATCGGGGCTGGGGGGTAAGTGTCCGCCCCGCGTAAGATCAAATCACAATCAAAGATAAGCACAGAGTGCTCGCATTCAAAAGCGAATCACAACCACACACAAAACACCGAATACATCAAAAAGTTTTATTACATTGAACTATTCAAAATCATATAATCATCGAATAATGTAACAATCACAAATCACAATGCACAATACAAACCAACTCACCTACATAAGTCGTTGCTCTTGTTCTTCCGTTGATATCCAAAATCCCAGCATGACTGAAGATCTGAAACAAGGAATTGTAGATATAAAATAAAACAAAATTATGAGGAAAACTCGCGTAGGACATGCAAGTAAGGAAAATTTCACACTTTCATATCAATACATCACATTTGCACACTCGGAATGCAACAAAATGACATGAAACTAAGTAAAAACAACGTACAGAAATACACATTCAACAAAATAAGTCAAAAATAAGCAAAATCAAAACGAAACAAATAAAATCGTACACCTCAATGAAAATACGGAATGACGAATATTCGTCTAAAAATAATAACAGTAAAAATTTTCCCACCGCGAAAGAAATTGTTCCCCGCACGAATACACACCGCTCCTATCGGTCGTTTCAATAGGGCGTATCGAGCCGTGATGAAGACGTGTAAGCATGTGGATCACCAATCAACCGATAATCAACTCCCTTCTCTAACCTTCCCTTATCTAACAGTAAATGCATCGAGCATATCAGGAATGAAGAATGGAGTGCTGGGAACGTATCGGTAGAGTTCTGGTAAAAACGCGTGACATTCGCATACTCGTCTGCGAGTTTCCTCCCTTAAATAGCCCTCCTTTATCTAATGTATCAGAAATGGAGAATGGGGTGCTGGAAACGTATCGGTAGATTTCTGGTAGAAACGCTAACATTTGCATACTCATCTGCGAGGAATCAAAAATATGTTCAAAACAAACATTTCAGCTTTATTTCCGAAATTAGTACGACATTTTACATTTCAGCTTTTCTCACGAAGCCAGTACGACAAAGTAAATGCATCGAGCAAATCAGAAATGGAGAATGAAGTGCTGGGAACGTATCGGTAGAGTTCTGGTAGAAACGCTAACATTTGCATACTCGTCTGCGAGGAGCCAAAAATATGTTAAAAACAAACATTCCAAAAAAACCTATTTCCAAAGTCAGTACGACAAATGAAATGTATCGAGCTTATAAAAATTGAGAGTGGATTGCTGGGAACGTATCGGTAGAGTTCTCGTAGAAACTCGTGACATTTGCATACTCCGTTATGGTTGGTGGCAAGCAATCAAAACCAAGTACTGTTAAATGTGGAGTGCCTCAGGGTTCCTGTTTAGGCCCACTACTTTTTAACGTATTCATTGACAACATCTCTGATAATTTACCTGATAATGTTAAATGCGCGCTCTATGCAGATGACTTGAAAGTGTACTACCCGTTTGACCCTTGTGATACAACTGCTGCGTCAATATTCCAACTAGCTATAAATATCGTAATTGATTGGGCATCCTCTTGGGGACTACAAATTTCCACGGAGAAAACTCAAATTCTACACATAGGTAAGAAAAACCCTAAGCACACTTACTTTGTACAAGGGTGTGCCTTAGTCCCTGTTGAAATCGCTAAAGATTTGGGTATTCTCATGAGCGGATCACTCTTATTCAGAAATCACTACACCCACATTATTCAACAAACTCTTTTCGCCATAAATGATTTTTTCAGAACCTATAAAACCAGGGATCTTAACATCTTGGTAACTGCCTACAAAACTTATTTTAGGTGTAAATTGGAATACTGCACTGAACTATGGAATCCAGGATGTATTTTCTGTGAACCTCATTGAAAATGTACAGCGTTATTTCACTCGTCGCATGTGTCAGCGTATCGGTCGCACCCTTTCCTACACGGGCAGTTACCCGCCGTTCATCTGTGGAAGTGGGCGGAGCTGCGAAAAAAGGGCGGGGCTTTCTCTGCGAAGGCGCGCTTTTCAAACGGGAATTTTAATTTTCGGCTTGTTTGATATTTGTGTTTGTTTATTGTTATGGTGTTTTCAGGAAACAAGTTGTTTATATTTGAGCGTACATTTATGAAATCGAATATGCTCTTTCAATGTGTAATACTCATATTCCATATAACGTGATTATTATTGCTAAACATTCGTTTTTAGGTGAATCTTCGATAATGTGATTTATTTTTAACACCTTGTAAAAAGTTTTTTATAATCTTATTTGTTGTTTTGCGAGCGTACTTCTATGTAATTGAACCTCCTCTTTCACCCTATTATACTCGCACACTCTTGCGCACGCTCGTTTGCTCAAAACATCGATTATTCAGACAATTTTCGTTGCGCGCATGATTAGATGAGCTGCCAAAAGTTTTGTATAATCTCATATGGTGTTTTGTAAGCGTACTTTTTTGTAATCGACCCTACTCTTTCACCTCATAATACTCCCACATACTCGCGCATTCCCCTTCGCACAAAACATTTAATATTCTGCCAATTTTTGTTGCGCGCGCATGACTGTACCAGCTGTAAAAAGTTGTATTGAATCTTAAAGGATGTTTTGTTAACGTACTTTCAGCTAATCTATCTTCCTCTTTTACCCTATTTCACTCGCATATTGTTGCGCTTCCTCGTTCGCACAAAACATACTGTTTTACATGTCCGAACCTGTGTTCGTGTTCGTATTTTTCGCGCAGTGAATCATTTTATCATTGATACTTTTGTCATCGTTTGTTTTCAGAAGAAATGAAATCAAACAAAGGCTGCTGCGGCAGAAAAGGCCGCAAAAGCCTTTGCGGCTGCGACGGCGACTCGCCAGGAGGGTCTTCTTCCGGCAGCTGACGGCGTTCGTGGAGGTTAGCTTTTTCTTATGTCATGAGGTGGGTGGGGGCTCTGTCACATGGCCCGCTCATGATGGGCACTCGCAGTCTCCTGACGAAGACTGGTAGGGTGGCAGAAGAACCATGTGTCTATTGTACATTTGATAACCATGCCTCATTCTTGCAGCACTTCATGAACAGTACTCACACAACTTCTCATATGAATACGATCGCCGTAGAGGTGAGTATTGATTGGTCATATATTCCTTATATTTCTTGCAGAATTGATTGATTGATTGCAGGTGGGAGTGCAGCAGGGAGATCATCATCACAGGCCGCTTTTTCTCCTGCCACCGCCTCCGCCGCAACGACAACAACCTCAATACACACCTCTTCCCCTTGTATGAACAATATTTTTCTAACAATATGTGTTGTTGCTGTTGTTTATGTCTTGTTGAGATCATTTTGTTAAATAAACATTGTGCTTATAACGTTTACTTGATTGGAATGCACCAGTTAAAGCGTTAATGAATCGCTGAAAAACATAGCAAACCCGGTTTGTATCAATCGCTGCGCGCGTCTTGGGTATATCTACCGCACTCGAAAGCTCTTTCGCAACTAGCCCTTGTGGTATTGTGGATAGCATGCGCGCCTGCTGATGTGGCTATCCCGGGTTCAATCCCCACAGCAGCCGCATGTTTTGCGTAATTCCTCATGTTATTTCAGCCCACTTTTCCACGGGTAACTGCCCGTGCCTATCCTCAACGCCTAGAGCTACTCAATCTTGAAACACTCGAATATCGCCGTTTTTTGAATGACATCACCTATATACATAAGTTCATTCACTCTAAAACAATTTTGGATTATCAAGGGCTTTTCACTATTATTCCAACAAGATCCAGAAACTCACAAGGAGTGTCGTTTAGGCCACAGAAGCCGATGGTGACCAAACTGATATCAGAGATACCCTAGGAGGTCACTAGTCGAAAACCGTTTTCAAATCCACATGACCGGCCATACGTTTCGAGATATTTACGTTTAAAATTTTGGAGCTGAACCGTGTGAATTGCTTTTGCGGTCTGTCACTCCATTCGCGCGAGCTGGGAAACAGGGGCGGTGGCCTAGTGGATAGAGCGTCTGTCTGTCAAGCGGCAGGCTGTGGGTTCGCTCTCCGGATATGCTTTTCATTTTGCCGATTCTCTCCGGACCTGTGCTGCAGAGTGTCCTGGTAGAGACGGGAGAGAGTGAGCCCTATTGTGTACGCATGATATCACTGAACATCAACGGATTGAGAGGAAAGATAGACGATCTGAGGAGAGTGGCGGACACGTACAAACCGCATGTTATTGGAGTACAAGAGACGAAGTTGGACAATGAGATCGAGAGCAAAGAACTGAAAGTGGCTGGATATGAACTGTTTCGGAAGGACCGGACAGCGGGAGGAGGGGGAGTGGCACTGTATGTGAACAGTGCGTTGCGACCCTCGTTGATGAGGGAAGAGACTTCTTTGGAATTGGTGGCTGTGAGGTGCAGGGGAGAGAAAAGGAGTCAGTTCGTGGTGGCCTCGGTCTACCGTAGCCCGACTAGAGCTATGTCGGCAGCTAAGATTGAGGAGTTTGTGGATGAGCTGGACTCGTGGTTATCTCAGAGAGATACATCGATGGATGTGATTATCGGAGGAGATATGAATGTGTGTTGGAACAATAGTGAGTCGGCGAACCTCAAGGAGGTGTGCGCTGAACACTCGATGCAACAAGTCGTTTCACACGTGACACATCGAAACCGATTGATTGATATTATGATGGTGAGCCGGCGAGTGAGGATAGCTGGAGTGAAGCACCTCGCTCCTGTCGAGAAAGAACATGAACCCATCATGGTTGACACATGCATTCGATTCGAGAATCGAAAGGAGAAGCCAGTGAAGGGCTACGATTTCAAGAAGGCAAACTGGACGGGTCTGATAGAGTTTCTTGGAAAAGAAGTGCGATGTGAGTGGCTAGAGGATAGGAGCCTGTCGATTGATGACATGTGGAGGAAGTTTGTGGATGTGGTTAAAGCGGGTATGCAGAAGTGGATCCCTCTCAAAACATTCCACAGGAAAAGAGGGTGCGAGTGGATGAGCGAGAATGTCAAGACTTTGCAGCAGCGGAAAGACGCACTGCACAAGTTGAGCAAGGAAAGGGGAGACAGTGAGGCAAAAGCTGTTTTTAGATATGCTCGAAAAGAGCTGGCTAAAGAGACAGCCAATGAAAAGAAAAATTTCTTTGATAAGAAATTTACCTCTGTGGAGAGTTTTACAGATTTCGGGAAGACTATTGAGTGTCTGACAGGAAAAAAAAACGAAGAGCAAGAATATCCCCGATCTGACTGACTCGAATGGAAAGAAGGCTGTGTCAGATCAGCAGAAGGCAGACATGCTCATGGAGCAGTTTGTCAAGGTTGGAAACACAATGGAAAGTGAGATGCCGGAGATTGCATCGGATGCGGAGAGAATCCCTCCCTGCTCGAGAGAGTTTGTGGAGAAGTACATACGAGAGGCATCCGAGCAGAAGGCGAGTGGAATAGATGGAATAACTGTGCGGTTGTTGAAGAGGTGTGTGAAACCATTGACTGCGCCAATCGTGGCTATGATCAATCGGTGTCTACACGAGGAGAAGTTCCCTCGGGGATGGAAGGAAGCGGTGATATCACCCATTCAGAAAGTGGAACACCCACAGCACCCAGTCGATTTCCGACCGATGTCACTGCTTCCTATTGTGAGCAAGATGGCAGAAGAGTACGTGTTTGGACTGATGGTTGGAGAGGTTGACCGGAAGCTATCTCCGAATCAGTTCGGATTCAGGAAGGGAAGGAGCACTGTGGATGCGGTACTGAGTTTCCAGTATGGAATGAGCGAGTGCCTGCAGAGTTGTAAGAGGAAGGCTGCTCGGGCAGTTGCAGTGTTTTTCGATATTTCAAAAGCATTCGATACGATCCCTCTTGGACATTTGGTAAATGTTCTAAGACATGAATTCAACCTTGCCGATTCGTACCTCACAAGGAGTGTCGTTTAGGTCACAGAAGCCGATGTTGACCAAACTGATATCAGAGATACCCTAGGAGGTCACTAGTCGAAAACCGTTTTCAAATCCACATGACCGGCCATACGTTTCGAGATATTTACGTTTCAAATTTTGGAGCTAAACCGTGTGGATTGTTTTTGCGGCCTGTCACTCCATTCGCGCGAGCTTTGAAACAGCGGCGGTGGCCTAGTGGATAGAGCGGCCTGCTGTCAAGCTGTAGGGTGTGGGTTCGCTCTCCCGATATGCTTTTCATTTTGCTGACACGTTCCGGACTTGTACTTTTTGGTGACAATTAAGCAGTTGGTAGAAAACTCCTATCATCTTATTTTTTTCAAAGTGAATGGTCATATGTCTTGTTGAGAGCTCATTACAAAATGTTTGCGTTCTTTAGAACTCATTTTCAAAAATTTCGAAAAATATTACCGACGAAGGTTTCCACATGATCCCCTCACCATGCGTGACTCCAACCATTCGAACAAAAAGTACAAGTTTGGAGAAAATAGGCAAAATGAAAAGCATATCCGGAGAGCGAACCCACAGCCTGCCGCTTGACAGACGGCCGCTCTATCCACTAGGCCACCGCCGCTGTTTCTCAGCTCGCGCGAATGGAGTGACAGACCGCAAAAGCAATCCACACGGTTTAGCTTCAAAATTTGAAACGTAAAAATCTCGAAACGTATGGCCGGTCATGTGGATTTGAAAACGATTTTCGACTAGTGACCTCCTAGGGTATCTCTGATATCAGTTTGGTCAACATCGGCTTCTGTGACCTAAACGACACTCCTTGTCAGATTGATGAAAGATTATCTGTCTAACAGGAAGATGCGAGTGCGAGTGAACGGGACTCTGAGTGAAGAGAAGGAGGTTGTAAGTGAAGTTCCGCAGGCAGGTATCCTAGGACCACTTCTATTCAATTGTTATGTGAATCGTGTGGGGTCGATACAATTGAATGAAGGGGCGCGCATTGTTCAATACGCCGACGATACGGTGTATGTCTCTCGGTATCTTACCGATAGAGACAAGGAGACTGCACAAGAAGATGTGGAGAAACTGAGTGGGCTCTTCTCAGAGATGGGAATGAAGCTGAATGCGGGAAAGTGCAAGGTGATTCGAATGGGAGTGTATGAGAAGGAACCAGATTTCGAGGTAAATCTGCACATTGGTGGAACAGAGCTCGAGTGCACTAGCCAGTACAAGTATCTCGGAGTGGCAATTGATCCTCTGATGAACTTCAGTGGTCACGTGGCTGAGAGAGTGACGAAGGCTCGCCAAGCCATTGGTGCTTTGGTGCGAACTATGAGGAAGTGGGCTCCTCGAAGCGCCCTCGAGGGAGTATACAAGTCGTGTATTGAGCCAGGACTGATATATGCAGCAGAAGGATAGTTTCCTGCAAACGAGACGGACAGGGCAAGACTCGAAAAGTGAATATGCATGCAGCGAGGCTGGTGCAGAATGATTTCACGTCATCGGATGACCGAGTGCTAGAAAAGGCCAAGTGGAATACGGTAAAGAAAACCGTGAGCGAGAGAAGGAGGGTGCTCATGTGGAATTATGTGCACGGAGTGAGAGCCCCTCCAGATGGAATGCTGGTCCTGGTGTCGGACAGCGGAGTGACAAGTGCGAGATTGCACGACTACTCGGTGAACGAGTTGAGAAGGCTATGGAATGCCCTACCGGAGAAGGCTGTATTGGAGGAGACCAAACAGTCGTTCAAGCGTGCTGTCAAGAATCTGTGAATTGTGACCGTTGGAGACGGTGTTTTATCCTACTAACAGTTGTTTTTATCGACTAGCGTGCTTATATAGCACGTTGGTTGAACTAATCTAGTTCTCACAGTCGTTATAATCCAAGGCTCTGTCTTGTTTTCGGCTGAGAACAATTGGTACGGCTATATCCTTGTTACTCTCTATGAGTAGTGAGATAAACGCAATACCAACAATAAAAAAAGCTACATTTCCGAAGCCAGTACGACAAATTCAATGCATCGACCTTGTAAAGTATCGAGCTTTAAAAAATAGAGAATGGAATGCTGGAAACGTATCGGTAGAGTTCTCATAGAAACGCGTGACATTCGCATACTCGTATGCGAGGTTCCTCCCTTATATAACCCTCCTTTATCTAATGTTTTTTTTATCTAACCCTCTTTTGCTGTTTTCAGAGTTCAACTTCGCATAGTTAACCTGCAATAGTATTTTTAAACAAAAAAGTTCTAATCAAAAGGAATCACGATAACGATTATGCTAACCGAATCAAGCATTCCTCGGCCGATGAAACAGTTATTCAGTTGAAACAATCGAGAAGAGCATTCGAGAAGGTCAATTTTTTGTCAAAAATTTTAACTGAATAACTGCTTCAGCGACCAATAGAAAAAAATCAGCAACCAATGATAAAATCAGTCCAATCAATCAATGATTCAATGATCAATCCATACACTAATATTTACAACTCCTTCCTCAACGTCGGACACCGATGACAATAATGGCAAACGCAAAAAAGCAGATATTTGAAACGTAAAATAACGTTATCGAACATTCAATTCACAAAACAAAACTCCATTAGAAAATCTTTATTATATGTCAGTTCCAGATTCACAATACAAGTAATATACTAGTAGAAACTACATCAGTCAGAAGGTAGACGCGATAATGGGACCGTAGACATAGAAGTTTTTGATGGTCGCAGCAGCCGCCGGGCCCGTCGCAGTCTCATTCGTGCCAGTTCCGGTTGCACTAGCCGAGCCACTCGTGCTTGCTCTAGAAATCCCATTCGTACCCGTTCCGGTTCCACTAGCCGATCCACTCGTGGTTGTTCCCGTCAAAGTACCACTCGCGCCGGTTTCCGTTCCACTAGCCGAGCCACTCGTGCTTGCTCCAGTCGAAATCCCATTCGTACCCGTTCCCGTTGTACTAGCCGAGCCACTCGTGCTTGTTCCCGTCGAAGTTCCATTCGTACCAGTTCCCGTAGACGCATTCGCCGTCGTCGGAGCAGAAGAAGCAGTAGTAGCAGGCTTCCGCCTCATCTGCCGCAACCTTTCCAGATCCAGTGCTATGGATTTGTAGGGAGGGGACGAAGACGCACCATCGGAAAAAGAATATATTGCGTTGTGATGCGTGCGCAACCAACGAATGAGTTAGACGTTTTCTATGAGTTTTATGAAGTTATACTTTTTAACTTTATAATTCTAGAATTTTTAAAAATACAGTGCGCCGAAAAAAAAACGTAGAAGATAACAAGGCGGAGCCATTCGGTTTGACCAATCATAGCGGCGCCGTCTATGCGGCGCCGCTGCAAAAATACGGGCGCCGATATTGGGGTTGCTCGCATTTTTTTTCAGTACACCACATGACGTCATGTGGTGTACTCGTGACCACGGCAATTCACACTGAACAAAGAAGATTCAACGCGCGGCGCGTTCCGTCGAGGAATCATTTTCCTCAAATTGCCACGCACTCTCGCTCACTCTCGTTTCTTTTCCACCCTCGCGCCGTCTGCCGTCTCTCTAATCGCGCGTTCTCTCGCGCACTCTCTGTCTCAATCAGTAGAATGAGTCTCGAAACGAAACCGCACTAAAACGATTTGTCATCATGCCGCTTCTGTTCAGTTGTGAATTGCCGTGGTGACGTCATGTGCTGCACTTTTTGCGGCTGTCTCGGCTCAGTCACGACTAGTAGGAAACTAGTCGAAAAACTACTAGGAAACGAGCTAGTTTCCTACTAGTGAGGTGGTAAATTAGTCGGCGGCTAGTTACGATAGTGACTAGTTTACTAGTAGTTTTTTGTTGAAAAAAATAGTAGGAAAAATAGTGAACTCGTTTACTAGTAGTTTTTTTTGTTGTTGAAAAATAGTAGGATTTTCATGCGTCATTTGTATAAAATCGGACAGTAATAACGATTTTGAGTAAACAAATTTATCATTTCACCAACATCAGAGGATCAGAGCACAATAAGTGAACAACTCAAAACATTCAATTTATTACAGACAATAAATATTAAGTTTACAGGAATATTGCAATCGAATGTGTAGCGTCATAACATCTTAGATCATGCTGTTTTACGAATTGCTTGAAAACGAGTAAAAGGAGCGCAGAATGGGGTGGGCATGCAGGAGCTTCCAAAATGTCTTCCTCATCTGGCGCACGACCGCCGCCATCTGACTGGAGATGAAGCCCTCGAGCACGACTCGGGTGGTCACGCCGTCATCGTTCACATGCGACCTGAAACACGTTTTGTGAACTTCAATCAACGCAACGCAACAAATTCTCATCACCGCTCATGACAATCAGTTGTCTACCCCTTACCTGAGATGAAGCTTGGCGTGCGCGCATGCGCCTCAGATTATCCGAACTTCGATCACCGACTCCACGTGACGAGCCAGTCGCCTCAAAGAAAACATTCAAGATAAATCAACAATCATCAGAGGCTTCACTGATTGCAATTACCTCTGACCTTGTCTTTTTATGACAGCCTCATTTGATGGTCATGCTGCCAATACTCGATATCATGGCTGTTGCTGAGAGTACGCAGATGTCATATCAGGCAACGCTCTACCACACACGCCCACTATAGAACATAATTCTCACCTTGCCTAGTGATGAAGAGCCAGCGAGGCCGTGTCGGTGTCCGCTCTCCATACCGCGGCACGTCACCTAAAATTGTAAAAATACAATACCTATACATTTACAGACTAGCGCTATTAGCTGACACGCTATTAGCTCACATAACGTGATTAATATCAATCAAATCGTTGAAGATGGTCAGCAGAGTGAAATACAATCAATTCCTCGTCTCACCTCGCCTGCTTGATGACGTATGAAGTGCGTCACATGGGCGAACACGCGCGACGCATGTACGGGGTCCTTGCCAGCTGCAAACCACCTGTAATCACACGTTATACTGTGCCAAAGTTTGATAAACAATTGTTTCGGAGCGAGATAATGTGAGTGAAAAAAGCGAACGCGAACAATGGAACAATATGGCGAATCGGTGTAACGGATCGGGAATTATTAAGATTCAATAAATACTGGGAAATAAAATTTGAAAAAGAAGATGAATGAGGGGTTTGAAGACGGAGATGACGACGGAAGGGATGAATATGCGCTTTCATCTAATATTTTGGCAACAACAAAAAAACAAACGGAAAGATGTTGTGCGCGACAATGCTGATCAGGCAGGTCGACTAGAATGAGCACACACATGCTCTGATATAATAAATGCATACAAAGAAAAAAATACATTAAAAACAACAATTAAAACAAAACAAACAACAACTTTCGTCAAAACAATACGAAATTTGTTGCTGTACAGTATATTACAAATCGTGGTGGGACCATTTTGAAAAGACTAGTAGGAAACTAGTAGGAAATTTTTCTACTAGTTTTTGAACTAGTTTACTAGTAGTCAAAAATTTAGCTAGTTTCCTAGTAGGAAAAAATTGGGCGAGCTAGTTTCCTACTAGTCACCCACAGGCCAGGTACTGGTGTACGGCTGTACGGCTGAACTTTCCAGGTTGCCTTTCTTATATCAGAAAACAACTATTTTATATTATTTAATTTATAACTTGATTTAATTTGACTACCTTGACCTCTCCGTCTTGCACTTCCATGCCCTTGATCACAGTGTATTTTACGTTTCTTGTTCTCGTTGAAGTTTCCGGATTGAATATTGGCGTACACTTCTTTAAGGGCTCTCTCTCTTCCGCTTGCCGCGTCCGCCTTCTAGACAGGTACGTTGACAGTTCTCTGTATAGGTACTGAATCATATGTAATTGTGTCCCTCTACCTGCGCTGCTTTGAAGTGTGGAGGATGCCAAGGGCGGACTCTATCTCCAAGCTAATTTCCAAGGCATTTATCGGCTTGTCAATCTTGGACAAGACGAGGTATGCAAAAGCTCCGATAGACAGCTGAAGAACATGTTGATTGTGATGCCAAGACTGAGTGAAAACCAAGCAAGACGAGATACCTTGTCATCTTTTCCATCTCTGCCTTTCTTGGTACACCGTTTTATCTCCGACGAGGTGAGCAGGGGCATGACGAGTAGTGGGTGCGGTGATTAGTGGACACGCCGACCTCTGGTCGCGTCGTAACGAGTAAAGAATGACGAGCGTTTGGCTGTTAGTAAAGTTCGGCCGGCTCGGCCGCTCGGCCAACGTGAAAATTCGGCCAAAATATAACAATGAACGAATAATTCGGCCATTTCTGATAAACGTGAAATATTCGGCCAAATCCTTAGAAACTTAGTATTTCTCATAACTCTTTATGGACCAATCGTGGTCCATAAAATGTGCTTTCTTTGGCCGAACTATTCGGTTGGCCGAAGTTTTCGGTTGTACCATTTTATTTGGCCGAATTTTTACGTTGGCCGAGCGGCCGAGCCGGCCGAACTATAGTAACAGCCGAGCGTTTCGTTGTAAGCTTCTCGTTATTTTTGTTTCTTTGTTTACTCATTCCCCTCTAACATTCTCAATATAGTTTTCTACTTTTTTTCCAGGTTATACTTTTCCCGCTGCTTTCCATTCGTCCTCGTCTATCACTCATCTATCTCTACGTTTTATCATAGTTAAGCTTCTTTTTGGTTTAGATTGATGAGTGATAGACATTTGATGTCACGTCTTTCTTGAAACAGTCCCTTGAATGAAAGTGATAGACATTTGATGTCACGTCTTTCTTGAAACAGTCCCTTGAATTCCAAATCATTTCCGTCTCCACGTGCGCGGTGGTGTTTCGCGTGCCTGTCAACATCCCAAACGCTATCATACTATTTTCAGCTTCCACCGGAGTATCTGGTCAGTCTGAGAATTCAGCATGCCATGGCGGAGACGAAAGGATCGGAAAGGACGGTGGGGAACTAGAAGGAAATGGGTTTGGAGGAGAAAGACAAAAGCGATGACGAGCCGATAGCGGAGAGCAGCCAGGAGACGGAGAAGGCTACGGAAGACGTGCTGGAGGAGGAGGAGGCGGTGACGACGGAAGATGAGAGCGATCCGAAGCGTCCGCGCACTGAGTCTCTCGAGGAACGTGAGGAAGAGGAAGACAAGATGAAGATGAAGGATGGAGAGGGGCTGAGAGATGGCAGAGGAATGCTCGATTCGGTTAGTATAATCTAACTCCATATTGTCTCCATACTGTCGTTTTAATTTTTTGATCGATTTCAGATCGACTATGCGAAGTTGAACTCTGAGAACAGCGACGACCGACAACAGAAGCTGGCGAACATTGCTGATGAGGCGCTCAAGTTCCAGCCCAAAGGGTACACCGTACACTCTGGACACTGCTCAGGTACGATTGAGAAAAAGTGGTATATCAGGCAGGATGTGAGCTATCGGTATGATTGGTGTCCCGCACACCGCACTCAAGATCCTCACCTACTTTGGCTCGCAGAAAGGCAGGGCGGAGAAGCGCAAAGTGGGTTGCGATGATGTGTGCGTTGTGTTCATGTGGTGTTTGCAGGGTTGGTTGAAGCCGAATTCGTTCCACGTGTGCATCACCAGCTACAAGACGGTCACGCAGGACATCCGCTCGTTCAAGAAGAAGGCGTGGCATTACCTCATTTTCGACGAGGCGCAGAACATCAAGAACTGGAAGAGTCAGCGCTGGCAGGCGCTGCTCAATGTGCGCGCACGCAGGCGACTTCTGCTCACTGGTACGTATCTGATCGATGTCGAGTTGTGTTGAATTTTCTTGAAAGTATATTTCATGTATGTGTTTCAGGAACGCCACTGCAGAACTCGTTGATGGAGCTGTGGTCTCTGATGCACTTTCTCATGCCTGCCATCTTTGCGAGCCACGACGACTTCAAGGACTGGTTCAGCAACACTGTCCTCCATCATCTCACTGGGATGATGGAGGACAGTGTTGAGTTCAATGCGCTTCTCGTCCAGCGACTGCACATGGTATGCATGTCATTGCCCCGATATGAGTACACATGATGATGATGTGGTTGTAGTTGTTGCGTCCCTTCATTCTGCGTCGTCTGAAGTCGGAGGTGGAGAAGCAGCTGCCGGCCAAGACGGAGCACTTGTCAAGTGTTCGCTGAGCAAGCGACAGCGCTACCTCTACGACGACTTCATGAGTCGCAGGAGCACGAGGGACAACCTGAAGAGCGGCAACATGCTCTCCGTCCTCAACATTGTCATGCAGCTCAGGAAGGTACGCGAACTAGATTCTTGATTCGGCTCTATGGAATGCTTTTAGTGCTGCAACCATCCCAACTTGTTCGAGCCCCGCCCGGTGGTGTCTCCTTTGGCAATGCCCCAGTTGGAGCACACTGTACCCGCGCCTCTTCTCAACGTGGCAGAGACGAGTGATGAACGAGTGAGGCAGCGGTTGCCGGAGGGACTCCGTATTGCCGACACTGTCTGCGGATGGACCACCGGGGTGAGACATTGTTCTACTATTGTTGATTGATCATTGATGCTCTGTTTTGCTATGGATTCTGTTCAGATCCGCTCTGGTGGCCGTCTTCTGGTCGAAGAGCTCGGAAATCACGAAGACTCCATGCAACCCCCCGTGGTGGATGGATTCAGGTTCAAGCGCTCGGCTGTGAACAAGGTATTTCAATGCCTAGTCTTGCTGTTTGTGAAATTATGAACTCACTATAATTATGAACTAGGGCGGGCTTTGGCCACAACGATATGTTCCTGGTGGTGGGAGAGGACGACGACCTGGAGAGTATGCTGCGCGGCAACGGCGGAGCTCCCGTGCCCGTACCCGTGCGATTCGACCAGACACAGGGACGACTCGTGCTCGATTCGAGTGCGCGCAACGGCGTCGCTCGCGTGTGCAGGGTCGTCACTGGGGAGGGCGGAATCAAGACGCTCCACGATTCGCAGCTTGCCGCAGTGTCGGATCCCGGAGGGAACGCGCCTGTGCTGGAGACTCATGTGAGTCTTCATGTTGTTTTCTACTAACTATTGCCAATTTCAGTCCGGCCTGCGTTCGACGACTGTGATGACGCCTCAGTCTCCGCAGTCTCAGCTCTGCGGGTTTCCACTTGATGATGGAGGCTGGAGGAAGCGGGGTTGTGGAGAGCGGACCGTTGTCGGTCACCAGCCTGCAGCTGTCGCCTCCCCTGAAGAGGAGGAAGACTGCTCGCCCGCCGATTGCGAGCGGAGAGCGAGCACGAGTCGCTGGATTTTCCAACATTTCTCCAGTCACTGCTTACTGCTTTTCCAACACTCACTTGTTACTGGAATGTTGTTGCTTTGTTATATGTATACTTACTGCAATGCTGTTTTAATAAACACATTTCACGAAATGTTTATTAGCGAGATCCAATGGTATAGACACATTATGAAAGTGAACAGGCTTGGAGCATCATGAAATGGGGATAAAACAATAAAGCTCAAGTAAACCAATAAAACGAGACTACAAATATACATGTTCAAGCAGCGATTCCGTCGACAAAGCACTCGTCAAACATTCGGTCGAGGGATGACCTGGCCTGGCATCCCAATGCCGTATTCTTCTTCTCCTCCCCTCCCTGCTCCCTCCTCTTCTCCCACTCCTCCAGTGACTCACTCAGCTGTGGTTCGATCGCCGCGCGCATCAACTGAAAAGAAAGAACGTCTTCTCACCCCAATCCATCCATCCCACCTCTTTGGTATCCTCCTCCACAACGGACGCGACAAACGTGGACACGAGTCTGGGCACCGAGTAGAGCACCCCCTCGCTCTCGCACCCTGCGCACTCCTCCCTGGTGAGCCAGCCGGCGCGCGACAGAGAGTGGAGCGTCTCGCACACGCACACATCCAGGTCGTCCATCGCCGACACATCGACGCCGACCACGCACCGCCACACGCCGATCGGCAGCCCCGTCCCCGCCGGCACCAGACACAGCGCCGCCAGCGACTCGTGCTCGCTCTCCGCCATCCGACCTAGCTGCTGGCGCAGCGCGTCCGCGTACGCAGCGTGTTCGTAGCTGCTCACCGCACACAGCGAGGTGCATCCCAGCCTGGCCACCTTCTGCGCCAGCTGCGCCAGTCTCGCCTCTCCGCCAGAGCGCGCCAGCTGCGCAAAGATGGACAGTGCCGCTGCGTTGCCGTCCACCGAGGCACACACTCCAGACACCGCCGAATCCAGGGCGGTACTGGCCGGCACACCGCGATACACGAGCAGCCGATGCGCCTGTGCCGGCGACAGAGGTCGCATCTGCAAGGAAAAATGAATAGAAAGAGAGAGAGAAAGAGAAAGAGAGAGAGAGAGAGAGACTCACCTGTACAGTGTCGACGGCCGAGACGCAGGCGTCGACGACTCGCTCGTCTCGCAGGGTGGCGACGACGCGCACTCCGAGCGAGTCCAGCCAGCGCACCGTCTCCACTCGCACCACATCGTCCACCACCAACAGAACGCCGGGCCTGCAGCAACCTTTCTTTCTCTCTCCCCCCCCCCCCTCTCTCTCTCTCTCTCTCTCTTGCTCTTTCTCTCTCCCTCCTCTCCTGTCTCTCTCTATCTATCTCTCTTTCCTCTCCTCTCCTTCTCTCTCTCCCTCCCCCCTCTCTCTCTCCCTTTCACCTGTCAATGAGCGCCTCGTGGATGCCCCTCGTGATGGCGGTCATGTTGGCGGGGGATGGCGCGGGCGGGGCGCTCGTGTCCAGCTCGTCGCGCAGCATCAGCAGCACATCCGCCGCCAGGTAGCACAGCTTGTCCGCGCTCTCACGCGAGTCACTCAACACAACCATGTAACGACGCCAAGATTTCAACCGAAATGACTTGCGAATCAAAAGCACATTCCGACTAGACCGATTGGTACTTCGCAGTGTGCCAACAGTGCATCGCCAAAACTCAATGTGTCGATGATAATATCATAATAAACGTATTGTATTGTATTGTCACTAGTCTATTTGCATGTCATCCACACCCACCGTATCCAGACGAGGTGCGGGAAGTGTGTGGCTGAGGTGAGGTCGGGGTGGGTGGACAGCGCCGCCGCCACCGCCATCGTCTTCCCGCTGCCCGCACAGCCACACACACACAGCCAGAACGAGTCTGCAACATCGGAACACAATGCACAGGCAACAACACAACAACTTCAACAAGTAGCGGTCTCTTCAAAACTGCCTTTGAAACGCGATAAAACAAGGTACTGTTTCGAAGAGACTGACCAGACAAATGTCATATTCACGACGATTCTGAATAAACTAATTGATTTGATTTGACGACACCTTGAATGTCTGGTCATAGTCATACACCCACTCACCCAGCTGGCTGAGCTCCCTGAGCCTGTCCGCAATCTCCTCCACCTCCTCCCTGTCGACGAGTCCTGCCGTGCGCGGCACTCCCGCAGCCAGCAGTCGTCGGCTGACGCGCGCCCTTTCCGCCGGCGACACTCGGCTGTCCACAGTCACTCGGCTCATCCGACCCCGCTCCTCCCGCATCGCCTCGCTCAGATGAGTGTAGCCCGCCTCGTCCAGCGATTCGACCAGCGGCACGAGTGACTCGGCCTTTCTGCGAACCACTCGCAGCAAGTGACGCACCCTCTCTCGGCGGGTCGGCAGACGGGACACGCGCTCGTCGTCTTCTGAAACACACGTGTCCTCTTCATCCAGACTGACTCGTGCTACCTTCTGAGAGTACGCCTCTTGCTTCCAGACCCGGCAGCACGTCTGCTGGATCGAGGTCGGCGAGGAGGGCGGCCGACGCCCGCTCCAACACACCACACTCAAACTCACTCAACATGCACTGTAACCAAGCATAAATAAAACACACAGCCGGATAGAGTAGAGGTATTTAGGGTTAGTGATGCACAGCACACATGGGAAACTGTAAGCGACCAGAAGCGAGACACCAAATACGAATTATAACAAGCTTTATACACTGACAATATTATTACGAGGGGAGGTACGATACAAAGCCGATAACGTGAGATCGGACCGCCACAGGAATCCGAAAAACCACTGGAACAACAATTCGGTAAAATAAACGTATCTAAAAACGACGTAACATAACCTCAAACTGATAATATCGGGTTCAAAAACCTACACACTCACTCGCTAGTTAATAAATACACACATGCTTTGATATGATTCACACTCGGCTCTCATCTCTCGTCTCGTCTCAAATGCACCGGAATACACACACACACACGAGCGCCTTCCCTCTACTGAGGCTGGCTGGTGGGTGTGCCGGGCGCAGTGCCAGACTGCGGTTGGAGGGGCGGCGGGGCGGGCGACGCCTCGGAGGAGGGCGCCGATGCCTGCACCGGCTGGGGAGAGGGAAGCGCGCGCGGCGGCTGCTGCGAGAGCTGCCTCTGCACGCTCAGACCCATCTGACGCTGCTGCATACTCGGACCTGCAATGTCGACACTATAGATTCCGTCTCCCCTCCTCCCTCCTCACCTGCGTACTGCACCGGCTGTCGCATGTGCTGCACCACCGGCACGGGCTGCATACCCTGCTGGCCTCCTGTGCTCATCATCACACTCATGATCCGACCGCCGCCCGCGCCCGCCTGACCAGACAGCTGACGACTGAAACACAGACATGAGGAGAGAGAGAGAGAAAGAGAGAAAGAGAGAAAGAGAGAAAGAGAGAAAGAGAGAAAGAGAGAAAGAGAGAGGATAGATCCACTCACGGCACTGTTCTCATCTGCGTTCCGGGCTGCTGTCCGGGCCGGTTCTGTATCATCATGGCCATGTGCTGTTTGGCGTGCGCCTGAATGGGTCTCTTGTGGCCGGCGCCGGCCGGCATGCTCATCGCCTGTCGCGCCATGCCCTGCACGCCCCCGGGCTGCGGCACCATGCGCATCGTCGTCGGCTGACCGCCTCCTCCCGGCACCATGTACGTCGTCTGTCTGGCGTCGCCGCCCGCCTGCGACATGATGACGCGTCCCTGTCGGGGCACGACGCGCGCCCGCATGTCCACCCTCTGCTGCAGTCCGGTTGCGCCTCGCACCACCATCGCCGGCCCGCCCTGTCCACTCGGCCCGCCGTCCGTCGCGTACACAGCTTGCGCCTGCTGCTGCCCGACTCCCTGCTGGTAGCCCACCGCCACTCCTCGCTGACCAGACGACACCGGCGCAGCGCGCTTCGCACCCGCACCACTCGTCGCCACCGACCGGAACATGGGCTGAAACGAGCCAATCAACACCCTAGCATACTGTAGTCTACCGTACCTGTCCACTGGCCGAGTCTTGCCGCTGCACGTATGCCTGCACGGGCACCCTTCCCGGGGGCGCACCGCTCTCCTGGCTCACAACGACGGCAGTGTACGGCTGTTGTTGTTGTTGTTGTTGTTGTTGCTGGGACAGGGACTGCGCCTGCTGCTGTGCCGTCATGTATCCGCGTCGTTGGCCGGCATGCGGAGGATGCGGGTGAGCCGTCGGCACCGAGGCGTGAACCTGCTCGTACCGAGCCTGCAACCATTTGTGTTATCAACACATCACACTCACAACTCTAGCACACACTCATTTCCTCTCCCACTCACATCAGATAGCGCCGCGGGTGGTGGTGGCGCCGGGGCGTGTACGGGGAAGATGGGGCGAGGCGCCGACTGGGGCACGTCAATGTACATCTCCTGCTGGGAGACGAGCTCGCCGGCCGGCGCCGATATCGCGCCCTCGCGCTCGCAAACAGCAAAGTCGCGCCGCCACACACCCATCTCCTGCGCCTGAACACAAGACGCATCAATCCCCGTCTCTCTTTTCTCCTCGCTCCACCCACCTTGTCGTCGAGATCCGTGGGCACGGTTCGCAAGCGCGTCGCCTCCGCACATCGCGGATCGGCCTGCCTCCGCGCCTCCTTGGCCGCGAACATGTCGATGGCCGAGTCGGTGCACATGGCCACTCCGAGGTCGTGCAGCCGGTTGAGGTGACCCTCGGGCAGACCGCTCACTCCGCCGCCGCTGCCGCCGCCGTTCTCCTCCTGTTTCACGCCGTCGTCGTCCAACAGCTGGCGGCGGTACGGCGGAGGGCGGTGCGCCACCAGGTTGCGAACCACCTGCAGCACACATACATCGTAATCTACTCTTCTCTTTCTCTCTCTCAAATACATCGGAATCTACTCTTCTCTTTCTCTCTCTCACACACATCGCAATCTACTCTTCTCTCTCTCTCTCTCTCTCCTCCCTCCAACCTTCATCCTGCCGGCCACCCTGCCCGCCAGCAGTTCGTGCATGTCGTGTGCATACTGCTGCGCCGTCGTCACCCGACCCTTGCGCATGTGCTCTGGAAACGGCAAGCTCACCTCCGACACTTCTACTATTCAAGAATTCGAGTGCTACCGATACCTTTACTCTCCTTCTTCACCTTCACCTTCACTTCATCCGGGCCCTTGGCTTTGGGCATAACGCTCACGCGCTTCAAATCTCAATCTGCCAACAGGCCGTTTCACTGCACCAGCCGATTCTCACACGGCAAACCATAGGAATGAGCGCCATCAGCAGGAAGTCGTCATTGCACATTGTGATGCGCGGCAAAGAGTGTGGAACCGGTGGTCTAGCTAGATATTCTTCTGTTAATTTTTTGACAAAACATTTTCGTTCTCAAATGTTCGAAAGAACTCTATTCCATGACGCTCATTGGCTACCGACACATTCCGAGGTCATGTCAATTTTTTCAACAGAATAACAGCTTCAAAGGAAGGAAGAGCGCACTCACCAACTTCGGCTGACGAGAGCTGCAGCTTGCGCGGCTTGCGAGTGAGTGGGTCGACAGTCAGGAGGCGATTCTCCTCGCGCGGCAGCACCGCCAACTGGTAGCGCAGCGAGCACTGACGGGGCGACCTGCAACACAAATAAAAACTTTATTCGGAATAGCATTTCATGAACATATACAATAGTATGTGCATGGGTCCTCGAGTGTTTTAATAACCCGAAACCTACCATCCTTCTAATGCCAAACACCACTCATCACTCCCCCCCCCAACCAACCCACCGATAGAAGCCCGTGTGCTTGTTCACATAACCAGCGACATAGTCCCAGTTGAGGTGCAGTCCCTTCTTCTGGTGGGTGAGCTTCTGCTCGTTGGTGACGGCACTGAGCAGCGCGTTGTCCTCGATGAGCGTCCACTCCGGTCCCTCATAGTCCACCTCCTCCCGCACCGCCGGCGGCGGCGTCGACGGCTTGCGCATGTCCATCCGACCAGGCACAGACGAGCTGCCGCGCGCCTCGCCGCGACTAAACACAACATGGCGTGAACAAGCACAAGTCATTGAAGCTGTCCTAACATCGACTCGTAAAATCTGAGTACAACTGTAAAACCAAGCTGGCTTGTGCTTCACGTTGCACGCGTGACAGAAGTTGGTTAGAAGAGTTGGTTCCACTCACTGTGTCCTCTTCTGCTTCCTCGGCTGGTAGTCGCCGTGCTGGGGCGGCTCGTACGCCCTCTGCGTGTCCATGTACGCGGGCGGCGAGGTCGGCCCCGCAGCAAACGGCGAGTGATCCATCGAATACCCACCGCTCGCCGCACTGTTATCCACATACTGCTGCTGCGCGTACACAGGGGACGGCGCTGAAACCATGTCATTATACAGACACCCGCCCAGAGGCGCACTTGCACATCACACAAAACTCAATATCATAATAAACGTATTGTGCTGTATACAAACGAAACGACGGGAACACGCGCTCACCCCTGGGCGGCGGTGGCGGCGGGGGAGGGGCGAGTGGGCGGGGCGCGTCGAGTAGGGCGGGCGGCAGCCGGCCCTCGCTCATCAGCATCTGCTCGTACAGCTCGTCCCACTGCCCGTCCAGCCACACGTCGCACTCCTCGTCCGAGCCAGGCGGCGTCGGCGGCAGCCACGACTGAAACAGACATATGGATTTCACGTTTCATATGTGATCCATACTCGCGACGTAATAAACTTTTTTTCATTCATGATATGGAACACACAGAATATAACACTCACCGGCATGATTATCGAATCGAAGAATTCCGGGCCCTCTGCGTAAATCTGAATAAGAAAATAAGAAAAAACAACACAAACTAACACGATGAAGAAAAACCTTCGCCGACGACCACAACAACCAGATGATACCAGAACCTGGCGATCACGCGAATCTCTTTCCACTTCCCACCATTACTACTTCACTACCCATTGTTGTGTACGTCCCGTTCACCGCCATCGACTTGTTGCGTGTTTTGTGGGGGCGTGCCGAGGGATGCGAGGACAGACAGCCGCACGACGCGTCGAGAGGCGACACGCCGCGCGGCAGCCGCCACAACCGCGCGCGCGCCGCCCCCACTGCCTGTGCCTGTCTGTCCCCACCACCCGAACAACAACAACCCCACAACACAACCAGTCAACAACGATTTATATCAAACGTACACACAGGGAACAAATAACAGCTACGAACGTTACAAAGTACACTTCAAATCTTCAAAATACATATAACCGGTGAGTCACGGGGATGATCACTGTGAATACTCGCAAATGAGTCTATTGCGAGGAGGGTCCGGGCTCTGCCTGGGGCTGCTGTGGCTGGGGCGGCTGTCCGGGCCGGATCACCCTCACAGGCAGCAGACCCCTTTGCGGACTCGTCACCGGGGACTGGAGACGAGGCGGGCGGACAGGACGCGCTCTCACAGGCATCTGCATGTGGTGGCGCATCGGTTGGTGGTGAGAATGCGGTGCGGAAAAGACGGGCCCTTCTTGGACCCTTTCCGTACCTCGTCGAGCAAAGATCCTCCAGGATAGAGATCGTCGTCGCCTCCTTCCATCTCATCCTCGTCCATCGCCTTTTCGTGTGCGCGCACCCACTCCTCCTTCTTCGACGTAATCATCGCCTGCAAATAGACGTCAGCGTCTCTACAGTACCCTGACCCATGTCCTTGTGAGAGTAATACGCACCTCTGCCTCCTTGACATCCTCCTCGAAGTTGGGCTTGTACTCCGCTTCCAAGAAGTTGATGGCGTACCGCTCGATGGGACGCAGCTGCGAATTCAATTAGCATCAGACGCAGCGTGCTTGGTTGTACCTGTTGGATGAGCTCGCGGTACTTGTTGTCGATGGGACGCAGCGGTACTTGTTGTCGATGGGACCGCTCGATGGGACGCAGCTGCGAATTCAATTAGCATCAGACGCAGCGTGCTTGGTTGTACCTGTTGGATGAGCTCGCGGTACTTGTTGTCGACGTCAGTGTCGATGCCGGCGAGTCCGGTTCGCTCGTCGAACTCTGCCTTGTCGGCCGTCGCCTCCGCAGTCACCCTCTTGGCCGCCGCCACATCCTGCTCGTCCTCCAGCCGAGCCATCGCCTTGTCCAGCTCCTTCTGGTTGCGAGGCGCATCCGTCGGCGCTGCGATCTCCGTAGCGTCCACTTCTCCGTCGAACAAATCCCTGAACATACATTTCATTTTGTTATCAAGTTCAGACAGCACGTCACTTACAGAATGTTGTCAGACTGCTTGAAGAAGTCGGGTGTGAATCCAGCCTCATCAATAGCCATCTCTCCCAACCGCCTCTTCTGCATCGCCTTCTTGAGAATGTTCTCCTCGATCGTCCTCTCCGAGATGAGTCGGTAGATCGACACGTTCCTCGTCTGGCCAATCTGAACACAGATAATAAGCACGGAAGAGAAAAAAAGATAATTGAATTGGTGACTATATTATAGACAATGAGACTCACTCTGTGGCACCTGTCCTGTGCCTGCGCATCCATGGTCGGGTTCCAGTCAGAGTCGTAGAAGATGACAGTGTCGGCTCCGGTCAGGTTCACTCCCACTCCACCCGATCTGGTCGACAGGATGAAACAGAAGATGTGGGGATCGGCGTTGAACCGCTCCATCATAGCCTGCCTCTGCTCGATACCCGTCGTACCTGCAATGAGAGCGTGAGAATATTATCAAATTATTGGAACACTACATAAAAGAGGGAAGGAGAGCCACTGACCGTCGAGTCGGAAATACTGGTATCCGTGGTAGGAGAGGAACGCCTGCAGAACGTCCAGCATGCGCGACATCTGGGTGAAGATGAGGCATCGGTGTTTGTAGAGGAACAACTCCCGCAGCAGGTTCGCCAGCACTTGCAGCTTACCTGAAACATTGAGAGAGAAATGGAGAAACAGGTGCGCGCTACTCACCGCAATCGTACTCGATCAATCGCAGCTCGGGGAACTGGAGTCGTCGACTGAGCATGACGCTGTCGACCGAAGCGGGCGCCTCTTGCAACATCAGTCGGGCAGTGGTCTCCCTTCGGCACACCTCCTCGCGAAGCCATGCAGGCAGACCCGCGCTGTGCGGCTGCAACCGAGCACACTCCGACAGAGCCGGCTCTACGTACACACAGAACCTGCAACGACCAAGATGAAAAATGAATTCGAAGAAATAGCACAATGGACTAACCGGTTGAGGACCCTGTCGGTTTGCTCTGAGAGACGCTCGATTGCCTCGACTCGGTCCGTCGCATTCTCGCTATCCCACTTCCACGAATCGTCTCCTGCCGCACGTCCCTTCTTCCTTCTCGTCTCCTTCCACAACACACTCAGCAGCTCCCTCGCCACCATCGGCCGGTGGTCCGAGAACCTCTCGGCCGCACGACGCAAGCGGACAGCGCGGGTCTCCTCCATGAGGGCAATCGTCGACGCAGGCACACACTCCTTCCACTCGCCGCTCACAATCGGCGGCCGCACAGTCTTCCTCCTTTTCAGGAGAAGCGACAGCTGCAGGCTGGTGACCGACAACGGTCCGCTCTCCACAACCCCGCTTCCTCCAGCCTCAATCATCAAGTGAAAACTCGCAGAACTAGTCGCCTGCGGAGACTGAGGCGTCATCACAGTCGTCGAACGCAAGCCGGACTGAAATTGGCAATAGTTAGTAGAAAACAACATGAACACTCACATGAGTCTCCAGCACAGGCGCGTTCCCTCCGGGATCCGACACTGCGGCAGGCTGCGAATCGTGGAGCGTCTTGATGCCGCCCTCCCCAGTGACGACCCTGCACACGCGAGCGACGCCGTTGCGCGCACTCGAATCGAGCACGAGTCGTCCCTGTGTCTGGTCGAATCGCACGGGTACGGGCACGGGAACTCCGCCGTTGCCGCGCAGCATGCTCTTCAAGGCGCGTTGAACTCGACACTGCCCTCCATCATCCCAGTGAGCGAATTGCTGAACCAGTCCTTGAAGTCGTCGTGGCTCGCAAAGATGGCAGGCATTAGTGTATCAGAGACCACAGCTCTATCAACGAGTTCTGCAGTGGCGCGCACATTGAGCAGTGCCTGCCAGCGCTGACTCTTCCAGTTCTTGATGTTCTGCGCCTCGTCGAGGATGAGATACTTCCACGCCTTTTTCTTGAACGAGCGGATGTCCTGCGTGACCGTCTTGTAGCTGGTGATGCACACGTGGAACGAATTCGGCTTCATCCAACCCTGCAAACACTACATGAACAACGCACACAACACATCATCGAAACCCACCTAGCGCTTCTCTGCCCTGTCCTTCTGTGAGCCAAAGTAGGTGAGGATCTTGAGTGCGGGACACCACTTCTTGATCTCCATCTCCCAGTTGAGGATGACCGAGGTGGGGACGACGATGAGATGCGGCCTCCAGATCTGCTCCTCACACGCGAGGTGAGCGAGAAGTGAGATGGTCTGGATAGTTTTTCCGAGTCTCATCTCGTCTGCCAGAATGTCGTTCAGGTTCTTCTCGTAGAGAGTGACGAGCCAATCGAGACCGACCAACTGATACTCGCGAAGCGTACCGCGCATCAGGAACGGCGTCTTCGTCTTCACCTGCAAAGCAGCACAACCGCTTATTTTTAGCTCCTGTCCTGAGTCACCACTATAGCCCATTCGTACCTGCGCAGTGTCCAGAGTGTAGCCCGTGGGCTGGAACTTGTCGGCAATGTTCGCCAGCTTCTGCTGTCGCTCGTCGCTGTTTTCAGAGTTCAACTTCGCATAGTTAACCTGCAAAAGTATTTTTAAACAAAAAAGTTCTAATCAAAAAGAAATCACGATCACGATTATGCTTATCGAATCAAGCATTCCTCGGCCGATGAAGCAGTTAGTTGAAAATATTTCACCAATTTTTTTTTGCCAAGTCGGCTCTGGCCAATGACGATCGAGAAGAGCATTCGAGAAGGTCAAATTTTTTTGTCAAAAATTTTAACTGAATAACTGCTTCAGCGACCAAAAAAAATCAGCAACCAATGATGAAAATGACTCCAATCAATCAATGTATCAATCCATACACCCATATTTACAACTTCTTCCTCGACGTCGGACACCGATGACAATAATGGCAAACGTAAAAAAGCAGATATTTGAAACGTAAAATAACGTTATCGAGCATTCAATTCACAAAACAAACTTCATTGATTAATCTTTATTGTATGCCAGTTCGAGATTCACAATACAAGTAGAAACTAGTAGAATGCAAGTAGAAACTACACCAGTCAGAAGGTAGACGCGACGATCGGTCCGAAAAAATAAAAGTTTTTGATGGTGGCAGCAGCCGCCGGGCCCGTCGAAGTCTCAATCGTGCCAGTTCCGGTTGCAGAGCTACTCGTGCTTGATCCCGTAGCAGCGCCGGTTTCCGTCCCACTGGCCGATCCACTCGTGCTTCCTCCATTCGAATTCCCATTCGTAGCTGTACCGGCACCACTAGCCGTTGAAGACGTTCCACTCGTGGCAGTTCCCGTCAAGGTACAATTCGCGCCGGTTTCCGATCCATTAGCCGAGCCACACGTGCTTCCGCCAGTCGAAATCCCAGTCGTAGCCGCTCCAGCTCCACTAGCCGATCCACTTGTTACGGTCGGATTCGCCGTCGTCGGTGCAGCAGGCTTCCGCCTCATCTGGCGCAACCTATCCAAATCCAGCGCAATGGTCTTGTAGGCAGGGGGCGGAGACATACCACCGGAAATTAATATAATCAACAAAATGGATAAACGATACAAAAAAGAACAAGAAAACTAACTAGGCTTGGTCGCAGCTGTGACAGCAGGAAGCGGCGGGGGCGAAGGGCCAGACGGCGCCGCGTTCACCATCTGAGAAAAAATCTATTCAAGAGCTATACAATCTATGAAACAACGATATACTTAAATATAAAAACACAATATTCCGGGCCAACAATGTAGCCGCTTGCAAAATGGTCGAAAAATATTTTTTTAGCCAAAAAACAATGGGAAAACGGGGAAAAATTTCTTCGACCAGCTTGCAAGCAGCTTGAAAGAAGAAATGACTAACAGTGAAAGAAGCTAATCATAAAATTGTTTCAACAAAAAAGTTTGCCACGCATGCTTGCCACGTACGTAAACAATTTGAAACAACAAATAAAGCTAATTTCTATCGTACGCCCAACTTCGTGGCGGAACCAATAAAATTTTCATATTTCAACGTTATTTTGTTTCTTATATCAGAAAACAACTATTTCATATTATTTAATTTATAACTTGATTTAATTTGACTACCTTGACCTCTCCGTCTTGCACTTCCATGCCCCTGATCACAGTGTATTTTTCGTTTCTTGTTCTCGTTGAAGTTTCCGGATTGAATATTGGCGAACACTTCTTTAAGGGCTCTCTCTCTCCCGCCCGCCGCGTCCGCCTTCTGGACAGGTAGGTTGACAGTTCTCTGTAATGTATAGGTACTGAATCATATGTACTTGTGTCCCTCTACCTGCGTTGCTTTGAAGTGTGGAGGATGCCAAGGGCGGACTCTATCTCCAAGCTAATTTCCAAGGCATTCATCGGCTTGTCAATCTTGGACAAGACGAGGTATGCCAAAGCTCCGATCGACAGCTGAAGAACGTGTTGATTGTGATGCCAAGACAGACAGAGTGAAAACCAAGCAAGACGAGACACCTTGTCATCTTTTCCATCTCTGCCTTTCTTGGTACACCGTTTTATCTCCGACGGGGTGAGCAGGGGCATGACGAGTAGTGGGTGCGGTGATTAGTAGACACGCCGACCTCTGGTAGCGTCGTAACGAGTAAAGAATGACGAGCGTTTCGTTGTAAGCTTCTCGTTATTTTTGTTTCTTTGTTTACTCATTCACCTCTAACATTCTCAATATAGTTTTCTACTTTTTTCCAGGTTATACTTTTTTCCGCTGCTTTCCATTCGTCTCCGTCTATCTATCTCTACTTTTCATCATAGTTAGGCTTCTTTTTCGATTACAATGATGTCACGTCTTTCTTGAAACAGTCCCTTGAATTCCAAATCATTTCCGTGTCCACGCGCGCGGTGGTGTTTCGCGTGCCTGTCAACATCCCAGACGCTATCATACTATTTTCAGCTTCCTTCAGAGTGTCTGGCCAGTCTGAGAATTCAGGTTCAGCATGCCATGGCGGAGACGAAAGGATCGGAAAGGACGGCGAGGAACTAGAGGGAAGTGGGTTTGGAGGAGAAAGACGACAGCGATGACGAGTTGATGGCGGAGAGCAGCCAGGAGAAGGATAAGGCTACGGAAGACGTGCTGGAGGAGGAGGAGCAGGCGGTGACGACGGTGGGTTGCGATAATGGGTGCGTTGTTTATGTAGTGTTTGCAGGGTTGGATGAAGCCGAATTCGTTCCACGTGTGCATCACCAGCTACAAGACGGTCACGCAGGACATCCGCTCGTTCAAGAAAAAGGCGTGGAAGTATCTCATCCTCGACGAGGCGCAGAACATCAAGAACTGGAAGAGTCAGCGCTGGCAGGCACTGCTCAATGTGCGCGCACGCAGGCGACTTCTGCTCACTGGTGCGTATCTGATCGATGTCGAGTTGTGTTGAATTTTCTTGAAAGTATATTTCATGTATGTGTTTCAAGAACGCTGCTGCAGAACTCTTTGATGGTTCAGCAAGCCGCTCACTGGGATGATGGAGGACAGTGTTGAGTTCAATGCGCTTCTCGTTCAGCGACTGCACATGATATGCATGTCATTGCCCCGATATGAGTACACATGATGATGATGTGGTTGTAGGTGTTGCGTCCGTTCTTTCTGCGTCGCCTGAAGTCAGAGGTGGAGAAGCAGCTGCCGGCCAAGACGGAGCACGTTGTCAAGTGTTCGCTGAGCAAGCGACAGCGCTACCTCTACGACGACTTTATGAGTCGCAGGAGCACGAGGGACAACCTGAAGAGCGGCAACATGCTCTCCGTCCTCAACATTGTCATGCAGCTCAGAAAGGTACTCGAACTCGATTCTTGATCCGGCTTTATGGAATGCTTTTAGTGCTGCGACCATCCCAACTTGTACGAGCCCCGCCCGGTGGTGTCTCCGTTGGCAATGCCCCAGTTGGAGCACACTGTACCCGCGCCTCTTCTCAACGTGGCAGAGACGAGTGATAAACGGGCGAGGCAGCGGTTGCCGGAGGGACTCCGTATTGCCGACAGCGTCTGCGGATGGACCACCGGGGTGAGACATTGTTGTGAACAAGGTATTTCAATACCTAGTGTTTGCTGTTTGTGAAAGTATGAGATTGTTCAGAACACGGACGGCGCTGCTGCTACCTCGATGATGGACGTGTCTGCGGAGGAGCTGGCTAGGGCGGGCTTTGGCCTCAACGAGATGTTCCTGTTGGTGGGAGAGGACGACGACTTGGAGAGCATGCTGCGTGGCAACGGCGGAGTTCCCGTGCCCGTACCCGTGCGATTCGACCAGACACAGGGACGACTCGTGCTCGATTCGAGTGCGCGCAACGGCGTCGCTCGCGTGTGCAGGGTCGTCACTGGGGAGGGCGGCATCAAGACGCTCCACGATTCGCAGCTTGGCGCAGTGTCGGATCCCGGAGGGAACGCGCCTGTGCTGGAGACTCATGTGAGTGTTCATGTTGTTTTCTACTAACTATTGCCAATTTCAGTCCGGCCTGCGTTCGACGACTGTGATGACGCCTCAGTCTCCGCAGTCTCAGCTCTGCGGGTTTCCACTTGATGATGGAGGCTGGAGGAAGCGGGGTTGTGGAGAGCGGACCGTTGTCGGTCACCAGCCTGCAGCTGTCGCCTCCCCTGAAGAGGAGGAAGACTGCTCGCCCGCCGATTGCGAGCGGAGAGCGAGCACGAGTCACTGGATTTTCCAACATTTCTCCAGTCACTGCTTACTGCTTTTCCAACACTCACTTGTTACTGGAATGTTGTTGCTTTGTTATATGTATACTTACTGCAATGCTGTTTTAATAAACACATTTCACGAAATGTTTATTAGCGAGATCCAATGGTATAGACACATTATGAAAGTGAACAGGCTTGGAGCATCATGAAATGGGGATAAAACAATAAAGCTCAAGTAAACCAATAAAACGAGACTACAAATATACATGTTCAAGCAGCGATTCCGTCGACAAAGCACTCGTCAAACATTCGGTCGAGGGATGACCTGGCCTGGCATCCCACTGCCGTATTCTTCTTCTCCTCCCCTCCCTGCTCCCTCCTCTTCTCCCACTCCTCCAGTGACTCACTCAGCTGTGGTTCGATTGCCGCGCGCATCAACTGAAAAGAAAGAACGTCTCCTCGCACCCTTCCATCCACCCCACCTCTTTGGTATCCTCCTCCACAACGGACGCGACAAACGTGGACACGAGTCTGGGCACCGAGTAGAGCACCCCGTCGCTCTCGCACCCTGCGCACTCCTCCCTGGTGAGCCAGCCGGCGCGCGACAGAGAGTGGAGCGTCTCGCACACGCACACATCCAGGTCGTCCACCGCCGACACATCGACGCCGACCACGCACCGCCACACGCCGATCGGCAGCCCCGTCCCCGCCGGCACGAGACACAGCGCCGCCAGCGACTCGTGCTCGCTCTCCGCCATCCGACCCAGCTGCTGGCGCAGCGCGTCTGTGTACGCAGCGTGTTCGTAGCTGCTCACCGCACACAGCGAGATGCATCCCAGCCTGGCCACCTTCTGCGCCAGCTGCGCCAGTCTCGCCTCTCCGCCAGAGCGCGCCAGCTGCGCAAAGATGGACAGTGCCGCCGCGTTGCCGTCCACCGAGGCACACACTCCAGACACCGCCGAATCCAAGATAGCACTGTTCGGCACACCGCGAGACACTAGCAGCCGATGCGCCTGTGCCGGCGACAGAGGGCGCATCTGCAAAGAAAAATGAAGAGAGAGAGAGAGAGAGAGAGAAAGAGAGAGAGAAAGAGAGAGAGAGAAAGAGAAAGAGAGACTCACCTGTACAGTGTCGACGGCCGAGACGCAGGCGTCGACGACTCGCTCGTCTCGCAGGGTGGCGACGACGCGCACTCCGAGCGAGTCCAGCCATCGCACCGTCTCCACTCGCACCACATCGTCCACCACCAACAGCACGCCGGGCCTGCAGCAACTTTTCTTTCTCTTTCTCTTTCTCTTTCTTATTCTCTCTCTCTCTCTCTCTCTCTTTCTCTCTTTCTCTCTTTCTCTCTTTCTCTCTGTCTTCTCTCCTGTCTCTCCTCTCTCTCTCTCTCTCTCTCTCTCTCTCTCTCTCTCTCTCTCTCTCTCTCTCTCGCTCGCTCGCTCGCTCGCTCGCTCTCTCTCCCGCTGTCTTTACTTCTGTCTGTCTCTCTCTCTTTCTCTCTCCCCTTCTCTCTCTCTCTCTCTCCCTTTCACCTGTCAATGAGCGCCTCGTGAATGCCCCTCGTGATGGCGGTCATGTTGGCGGGGGAGGGCGCGGGCGGGGCGCTCGTGTCCAGCTCGTCGCGCAGCATCAGCAGCACATCCGCCGCCAGGTAGCACAGCTTGTCCGCGCTCTCGCGCGAGTCACTCAACACAACCATGTAACGACGCCAAGATTTCAACCGAAATGACTTGCGAATCAAAAGCACATTCCGACTAGACCGATTGGTACTTCGCAGTGTGCCAACAGTGCATCGACAAAACTCAATGTGTCGATGATAATATCATAATAAACGTATTGTATTGTATTGTCACTAGTCTATTTGCATGTCATCCACACCCACCGTATCCAGACGAGGTGCGGGAAGTGTGTGGCTGAGGTGAGGTCGGGGTGGGTGGACAGCGCCGCCGCCACCGCCATCGTCTTCCCGCTGCCCGCACAGCCACACACACACAGCCAGAACGAGTCTGCAACATCGGAACACAATGCACAGGCAACAACACAACAACTTCAACAAGTAGCGGTCTCTTCAAAACTGCCTTTGAAACGCGATAAAACAAGGTACTGTTTCGAAGAGACTGACCAGACAAATGTCATATTCACGACGATTCTGAATAAACTAATTGATTTGATTTGACGACACCTTGAATGTCTGGTCATAGTCATACACCCACTCACCCAGCTGGCTGAGCTCCCTGAGCCTGTCCGCAATCTCCTCCACCTCCTCCCTGTCGACGAGTCCTGCCGTGCGCGGCACTCCCGCAGCCAGCAGTCGTCGGCTGACGCGCGCCCTTTCCGCCGGCGACACTCGGCTGTCCACAGTCACTCGGCTCATCCGACCCCGCTCCTCCCGCATCGCCTCGCTCAGATGAGTGTAGCCCGCCTCGTCCAGCGATTCGACCAGCGGCACGAGTGACTCGGCCTTTCTGCGAACCACTCGCAGCAAGTGACGCACCCTCTCTCGGCGGGTCGGCAGACGGGACACGCGCTCGTCGTCTTCTGAAACACACGTGTCCTCTTCATCCAGACTGACTCGTGCTACCTTCTGAGAGTACGCCTCTTGCTTCCAGACCCGGCAGCACGTCTGCTGGATCGAGGTCGGCGAGGAGGGCGGCCGACGCCCGCTCCAACACACCACACTCAAACTCACTCAACATGCACTGCAACCAAGCATAAATAAAACACACAGCCGGATAGAGTAGAGGTATTTAGGGTTAGTGATGCACAGCACACATGGGAAACTGTAAGCGACCAGAAGCGAGACACCAAATACGAATTATAACAAGCTTTATACACTGACAATATTATTACGAGGGGAGGTACGATACAAAGCCGATAACGTGAGATCGGACTGCCACAGGAATCCGAAAAACCACTGGAACAACAATTCGGTAAAATAAACGTATCTAAAAACGACGTAACATAACCTCAAACTGATAATATCGGGTTCAAAAACCTACACACTCACTCGCTAGTTAATAAATACACACATGCTTTGATATGATTCACACTCGGCTCTCATCTCTCGTCTCGTCTCAAATGCACCGGAATACACACACACACACGAGCGCCTTCCCTCTACTGAGGCTGGCTGGTGGGTGTGCCGGGCGCAGTGCCAGACTGCGGTTGGAGGGGCGGCGGGGCGGGCGACGCCTCGGAGGAGGGCGCCGATGCCTGCACCGGCTGGGGAGAGGGAAGCGCGCGCGGCGGCTGCTGCGAGAGCTGCCTCTGCACGCTCAGACCCATCTGACGCTGCTGCATACTCGGACCTGCAATGTCGACACTATAGATTCCGTCTCCCCTCCTCCCTCCTCACCTGCGTACTGCACCGGCTGTCGCATGTGCTGCACCACCGGCACGGGCTGCATACCCTGCTGGCCTCCTGTGCTCATCATCACACTCATGATCCGACCGCCGCCCGCGCCCGCCTGACCAGACAGCTGACGACTGAAACACAGACATGAGGAGAGAAAGAGAGAAAGAGAGAAAGAGAGAAAGAGAGAAAGAGAGAAAGAGAGAAAGAGAGAAAGAGAGAAAGAGAGAGAGAGAGAGAGGATAGATCCACTCACGGCACTGTTCTCATCTGCGTTCCGGGCTGCTGTCCGGGCCGGTTCTGTATCATCATGGCCATGTGCTGTTTGGCGTGCGCCTGAATGGGTCTCTTGTGGCCGGCGCCGGCCGGCATGCTCATCGCCTGTCGCGCCATGCCCTGCACGCCCCCGGGCTGCGGCACCATGCGCATCGTCGTCGTCGGCTGACCGCCTCCTCCCGGCACCATGTACGTCGTCTGTCTGGCGTCGCCGCCCGCCTGCGACATGATGACGCGTCCCTGTCGGGGCACGACGCGCGCCCGCATGTCCACCCTCTGCTGCAGTCCGGTTGCGCCTCGCACCACCATCGCCGGCCCGCCCTGTCCACTCGGCCCGCCGTCCGTCGCGTACACAGCTTGCGCCTGCTGCTGCCCGACTCCCTGCTGGTAGCCCACCGCCACTCCTCGCTGACCAGACGACACCGGCGCAGCGCGCTTCGCACCCGCACCACTCGTCGCCACCGACCGGAACATGGGCTGAAACGAGCCAATCAACACCCTAGCATACTGTAGTCTACCGTACCTGTCCACTGGCCGAGTCTTGCCGCTGCACGTATGCCTGCACGGGCACCCTTCCCGGGGGCGCACCGCTCTCCTGGCTCACAACGACGGCAGTGTACGGCTGTTGTTGTTGTTGTTGTTGTTGTTGCTGGGACAGGGACTGCGCCTGCTGCTGTGCCGTCATGTATCCGCGTCGTTGGCCGGCATGCGGAGGATGCGGGTGAGCCGTCGGCACCGAAGCGTGAACCTGCTCGTACCGAGCCTGCAACCATTTGTGTTATCAACACATCACACTCACAACTCTAGCACACACTCATTTCCTCTCCCACTCACATCAGATAGCGCCGCGGGTGGTGGTGGCGCCGGGGCGTGTACGGGGAAGATGGGGCGAGGCGCCGACTGGGGCACGTCAATGTACATCTCCTGCTGGGAGACGAGCTCGCCGGCCGGCGCCGATATCGCGCCCTCGCGCTCGCAAACAGCAAAGTCGCGCCGCCACACACCCATCTCCTGCGCCTGAACACAAGACGCATCAATCCCCGTCTCTCTTTTCTCCTCGCTCCACCCACCTTGTCGTCGAGATCCGTGGGCACGGTTCGCAAGCGCGTCGCCTCCGCACATCGCGGATCGGCCTGCCTCCGCGCCTCCTTGGCCGCGAACATGTCGATGGCCGAGTCGGTGCACATGGCCACTCCGAGGTCGTGCAGCCGGTTGAGGTGACCCTCGGGCAGACCGCTCACTCCGCCGCCGCTGCCGCCGCCGTTCTCCTCCTGTTTCACGCCGTCGTCGTCCAACAGCTGGCGGCGGTACGGCGGAGGGCGGTGCGCCACCAGGTTGCGAACCACCTGCAGCACACATACATCGTAATCTACTCTTCTCTTTCTCTCTCTCAAATACATCGGAATCTACTCTTCTCTTTCTCTCTCTCACACACATCGCAATCTACTCTTCTCTCTCTCTCTCTCTCCTCCCTCCAACCTTCATCCTGCCGGCCACCCTGCCCGCCAGCAGTTCGTGCATGTCGTGTGCATACTGCTGCGCCGTCGTCACCCGACCCTTGCGCATGTGCTCTGGAAACGGCAAGCTCACCTCCGACACTTCTACTATTCAAGAATTCGAGTGCTACCGATACCTTTACTCTCCTTCTTCACCTTCACCTTCACTTCATCCGGGCCCTTGGCTTTGGGCATAACGCTCACGCGCTTCAAATCTCAATCTGCCAACAGGCCGTTTCACTGCACCAGCCGATTCTCACACGGCAAACCATAGGAATGAGCGCCATCAGCAGGAAGTCGTCATTGCACATTGTGATGCGCGGCAAAGAGTGTGGAACCGGTGGTCTAGCTAGATATTCTTCTGTTAATTTTTTGACAAAACATTTTCGTTCTCAAATGTTCGAAAGAATCGGCCACCAGCGCTTTTCCTACCGTGACCTCAACATCATTGAGAACAAGGCCCCCTATCGCGAGTTCTATGGGCGCTAGGCCCGAGGGGTGCTCTCCCAATCTGTAGTTTGTAGTGATGAACCCTGTATCCCCGACCTTCTCCCCGCTTTTGTACCCAAAACCAAACTCAGTCAAATCACTTTATGCAGTTTCAACGCCAGATCTATAGCATCTATACATAAAATCAAATCGATGTTCGAATTCATTATATCTAAGGATATCAAAGTTTGTCTAATTCAAGAAACTTGGCTCGATGCAACCAAAATCCCAGACGCTTTTTTGTCAAATTCTGAATATTCATTTATCAGACTAGATCGTAGTTTTGGCAATAAGAAAAGAGGAGGAGGCATACTTGCTATAATCCACAAAACTCTTAGGTTTGCTGAAATCGCTAGTGACAATAGTGGTGATTATGAAGTTCTAGCATTCGATGTATTCTCCGAAAAATCATCTCTCCGGTTTGTAAATGTTTACAGACCACCCAATTGTCCCGATAGCGACTCAACTAAATTATTACAAACTATTTCCAAAATTATTACTTCTCGCACTATAATTTCTGGAGATTTCAATCTCCCTAAAATTGACTGGCAGACTTTATCAACGCCTAGAGATAAAACATCTTGCGAGTTTCTTCAATTTTTTAACGACAACTGTTTCGATCAATATGTGGACTTCCCATCGCTTAAAAAAGGAGGTTCCAATATCCTAGATCTAATACTGTGTAATGACCCTACTCTGGTTCTTTCAATTGAGAAGGATGAGACACTCAGATCTCCAGATCATTATTCAGTGATGTGTACCCTAAATATCACTTGTAACTGTACTGTTCAGCAATCAAAACCGCGCTTTAATTATCGTAAAGCAGACTACGACAAAATAAACCATGATATAGCATCAGTCGATTGGAAATCTGCGCTTGCGAAAGATAAATCGGTGCAACAAAATTACTCTACATTCATTAAAATTGTGCGTTCCACAGTTGAGAAAAATACTCCGTTCTATAGACACACAAATTCTAATAGGCATGTGTTACCTAAGTCAATTCTAGACATGTATAAGAAAAAGAAAGTACTTTGGAAGAACTATCACATTTCTGATGAAGCGAAATCCGAATACAAACTACTTTCTAGAAAGATTCGAAAAGCGGTTAGGAAATACTATTCTAATCTTGAAGAAAAGTGTCTCTCTGAACCAAATGGTGTATTTAGATATGTTCGCTCCAAATTGAAACTAGCGAGTCAAATTCCCGCGTTGATGCCAACCACTGCTCACGATAGCGTAGCAGTTGCAGATGAAGACAAGGCAGAATGCTTCAAAAACCAGTTCTCCTCAGCATTTACTATTGACAACAACAAAGTGCCGCCACAAATTCCTGCATTGCCCCCCATTAAATCTAACAATTAATTTAGAACCCTATCATATTTATGAGTATTTGAAAAGACAACCCACTAAGTTCTCTTTCTCGAAAGAAGGAATAAATCAATATATCATGAAAAGGTGTTGCGTTTCTCTCGCAGAACCTTTGTCGTTAATTTTCAAACAGTCATACTTTCAATCAGATTTACCGGATGAATGGAAAATTAGCTATGTGATTCCAATTTTCAAAAAAGGTTTGAAATCCAAACCAGAAAATTACAGGCCAGTTTCACTTACATCACCAGTCTGTAGAGTCTTTGAAAAGATAATTGCAGACTGCATTCATCTAAATATGAAGCACAGATTTTCTTCCGTTCAATATGGTTTCTTGAAGAAGCGGTCTTGTGTAGGACAGCTGCTCTCAACAATCAACGATTGGCAGCAAAATTTAGTCAATTCGAAAGTCGATTGCGTTTACTTCGATTTCCAAAAAGCATTTGATAAAGTTAGTCATCCTAAATTGCTTTACAAAATAGATAAATTCGGTATTAACTCGAAATCTAAGCTTCATTTGTGGATTGCAAAGTTTCTGAGCAACCGCATAGCCTACGTGCGTGTAAACGAATGCTTATCGTCCCCTTTCTCAGTAACAAGCGGTGTTCCACAAGGTTCTGTTCTAGGGCCACTTTTATTTTTAATTTTTATAAACGATATAGTGAACTGCATGAATTCTGGTACAAAATGTAACATTTTTGCTGATGATCTCAAAGCATATTCCAGTGACTTTACATCACTGCAAGGTAGCATTAACAATGTTGTTGACTGGTCAGATGTATGGCAGTTGCCAATTGCAAGCAACAAAACGCAAGTACTGCAAATTCAAAATAAGTCACATCAACGTAACTATGAAATAAAGGGCGTTCCTCTTGAGAACGCAAAGGTAGTTAGAGATCTCGGTATTTTCGTAGATTCTGAATTGAAGTTTCATAGTCACGTAGAAATTGTCACTAAAATCACTAGTGCAAAAGTTGAGCATATTTTAAGAGCTTTCACAAGCAAGGATCTTACTCTGTATACGCGTTTATTCCATACTTACATCCGTCCATGTATTGAGTATGGTACGGAAATATTCAATCCATCTAGTAAAAGCTTATTGACAAAAAGGCTAGAGGCACCTTTACGCAAGTTCAGTCGAGAAGCGGTTAGACGCTGTCAGCCTGAACAAGATATCCCAACTTTCCCACACAGATTACAACTAATGGGAACTCAATATCTTTACGAAAGACGCATTCATAAGGATATCATAACCTTATATAAAATAATCACGTCACAAATCTACGTTGATCCTAGTATTATTCCCAAAATCAAATCACGTTTTCACAATACCAGATCACATAACGTGCAATTACATGTTCCATCGAACTTCAAAAATACAAATTGGTTTACTCCTAGAGCTTCAAAGTTGTGGAATTCTTTGCCTTCAAAACTTTCTGAAATCGCAACAGTGGATGCGTTGAAAATACTGCTTTCAAAAATAGATTTTTCCGAGTTTGGTCCCCCACCATCGTTTCTTTGTATGCGTTAACATTATGTTATATAGTATTGTTCTATCAATGTGTTTGTATATTCCCTTCCCCCCATCCCCCATATGTTATAAAACAGCAATGTTGTAACTATATATGTCCGGTAGGAGCCCCCCATAAGTAGCTAGATGTTTGATACAGATAGCCTAGGGTCAGCTCAATATTTGCCACGCTGTACATTTCCTGTTGTGTTATTGTGTCTCTATAATCTCTTGGCAGATAAAGATTATTATAGAACTCTATTCCATGACGCTCATTGGCTACCGACACATTCCGAGGTCATGTCAATTTTTTCAACAGAATAACAGCTTCAAAGGAAGGAAGAGCGCACTCACCAACTTCGGCCGACGAGAGCTGCAGCTTGCGTGGCTTGCGAGTGAGTGGGTCGACAGTCAGGAGGCGATTCTCCTCGCGCGGCAGCACCGCCAACTGGTAGCGCAGCGAGCACTGACGGGGCGACCTGTAACACACATAAATACTTTATTCGGAATAGAATAGCATTTCATGAACATATACAATAGTATGTGCATGGGTCCTCGAGTGTTTTAATAACCCGAAATCTACCATCTTTCTAATGCCAAACACCACTCATCACTCTCCTCCCTCCAACCAACCCACCGATAGAAGCCCGTGTGCTTGTTTACATAACCAGCGACATAGTCCCAGTTGAGGTGCAGTCCCTTCTTCTGGTGGGTGAGCTTCTGCTCGTTGGTGACGGCACTGAGCAGCGCGTTGTCCTCGATGAGCGTCCACTCCGGTCCCTCATAGTCCACCTCCTCCCGCACCGCCGGCGGCGGCGTCGACGGCTTGCGCATGTCCATCCGACCAGGCACAGACGAGCTGCCGCGCGCCTCGCCGCGACTAAACACAACATGGCGTGAACAAGCACAAGTCATTGAAGCTGTCCTAACATCGACTCGTAAAGTGTAAGTACAACTGTAAAACCAAGCTGGCTTGTGCCTCACGTTGCACGCGTGACAGAAGTTGGTTAAAAGAGTTGGTTCCACTCACTGTGTCCTCTTCTGCTTCCTCGGCTGGTAGTCGCCGTGCTGGGGCGGCTCGTACGCCCTCTGCGTGTCCATGTACGCGGGCGGCGAGGTCGGCCCCGCAGCAAACGGCGAGTGATCCATCGAATACCCACCGCTCGCCGCACTGTTATCCACATACTGCTGCTGCGCGTACACAGGGGACGGCGCTGAAACCATGCCATTATACAGAAACCTGCCCAGAGGCGCACTTGCACATCACACAAAACTCAATATCATAATAAACGTATTGTGCTGTATACAAACGAAACGACGGAAACACGCGCTCACCCCGGGGCGGCGGTGGCGGCGGGGGAGGGGCGAGTGGGCGGGGCGCGTCGAGTAGGGCGGGCGGCAGCCGGCCCTCGCTCATCAGCATCTGCTCGTACAGCTCGTCCCACTGCCCGTCCAGCCACACGTCGCACTCCTCGTCCGAGCCAGGCGGCGTCGGCGGCAGCCACGACTGAAACAGACATATGGATTTCACGTTTCATATGTGATCCATACTCGCGACGTAATAAACTTTCTTTCATGCATGATATGAAACACACAGAATATAACACTCACCGGCATGATTATCGAATCGAAGAATTCCGGGCCCTCTGCGTAGATCTGAATGAGAAAATAAGGAAAACAACACAAACTAACACGATGAAGAAAAACCTTCGCCGACAACCACAACAACCAGATGATACCAGAATTTCCACTCCCCACCACTACTACTTCACTACCCATTGTTGTGTACGTCCCGTTCACCGCCATCGACTTGTTGTGTGTTTTGTGGGGGCGTGCCGAGGGATGCGAGGACAGACAGCCGCACGACGCGTCGAGAGGCGACACGCCGCGCGGCAGCCGCCACAACCGCGCGCGCGCCGCCCCCACTGCCTGTGCCTGTCTGTCCCCACCACCCGAACAACAACAACCCCACAACACAACCAGTCAACAACGATTTATATCAAACGTACACACAAGGAACAAATAACAGCTACGAACGTTACAAAGTACACTTCAAATCTTCAAAATACATAACCGGTGAGTCACGGGGATGATCACTGTGAATACTCGCAAATGAGAGTCTATTGCGAGGAGGGTCCGGGCTCCGCCTCGCCCCCGTTGTCAGTGGTGCTAGAGCTGGTGCGGCGGTAGCTGACCCTCGGTCGGTCATACTCGCCCAGACTCGGCCGAGTGGCCCTCTGCACCACAACCACCCGGCGCAGCTGTCCGTCCGGCATACGGATAAAGCGGGCCGGGTTGCCAGGAGATCCGTTCTGCACCGGCCTCTGCCCAGACGCAGTGGCATTGCCGCCCTGTCCGACCGGCCGCACGATGCGCACAATCTTCTTCGACTGTCCTGGCGGGGACATGAGCACTCGCACCGGTTGCTGGGGCTGCTGTGGCTGGGGCGGCTGTCCGGGCCGGATCACCCTCACAGGCAGCAGACCCCTCTGCGGACTTGTCACCGGGGACTGGAGACGAGGCGGGCCGACAGGACGCGCTCTCACAGGCATCTGCATGTGGTGGCGCATCGGTTGGTGGTGAGAATGCGGTGCGGGAACCGACTGCGGCGTGCCTCTGCTCACGAGACGCATAACAGGACGCGCCGGAGAGGGTACAGGCATGGAAGTGGAGGGAGTGCGCCTCGCGTCTTCACCACCACTCCGCCTGGGAATGTGCGCGTGGTGCGACACAAGCTCAGCCACTGGCGCGGGAGACTGCGGAGTGCAAGGTCGGCTGTCCTTGCGCGGTCGGCCCCTGCCTCTCTTGATGGGTGGAGGAGTGTTCACATCCGACTGCGGCTCCTCACTCTCCTCCTTCACCTTCCTCGGCCGACCGCGTCCCCTCTCTCCCGCCACCGCCTTCTTCAGCACCCGCACAGCAGCACTCTGTGCCGGCGTCCTCTTGTTAGGCGAAACACTCTTCCGTGGAGACGTCTTCTTGGGTACTTGACGGGTGCTCTGTCGAACCGGCAGCGCGACGGACTTCCTCCGAGATGCCGACGCAGACGGGCCCTTCTTGGACCCTTTCCGTACCTCGTCGAGCAAAGATCCTCCAGGATAGAGATCGTCGTCGCCTCCTTCCATCTCATCCTCGTCCATCGCCTTTTCGTGTGCGCGCACCCACTCCTCCTTTTTCGACGTAATCATCGCCTGCAAATAGACATCAGCGTCACTACAGTACCCTGATCCATGTCCTTGTGAGAGTGATACGCACCTCTGCCTCCTTGACCTCCTCCTCGAAGTTCGGCTTGTACTCCGCCTCCAGGAAGTTGATAGCATACCGCTCGATAGGGCGCAGCTGCAATATCAATTAGCATCAGACGCAGCGTGATTGGTCGTACCTGTTGGATGAGCTCGAGGTACTTGTTGTCAACGTCAGTGTCGATGCCGGCGAGTCCGGTTCGCTCGTCAAACTCTGCCTTGTCGGCCGTCGCCTCCGCAGTCACTCTCTTGGCCGCCGCCACATCCTGGTCGTCCTCCAGCCGAGCCATCGCCTTGTCCAGCTCCTTCTGGTTGCGAGGCGCGTCCGTCGGCGCTGCGATCTCCGTAGCGTCCACTTCTCCGTCGAACAAATCCCTGAACATATATTTCATTATAATATCACGTGCAGAAAGCACTTTACTTACCGAATGTTGTCAGACTGCTTGAAGAAGTCGGGTGTGAATCCAGCCTCGTCAATAGCCATTTCTCCCAACCGCCTCTTCTGCATCGCCTTCTTGAGAATGTTCTCCTCGATCGTCTTCTCCGAGATGAGTCGGTAGATCGACACGTTCCTCGTCTGGCCAATCTGAACACCGATAATAAGCATGATAGAGAGGGAATTAGATTGCTAACTACATTAGCAGTATAGACAAAATGGACTCACTCTGTGGCACCTGTCCTGTGCCTGCGCATCCATGGTCGGGTTCCAGTCAGAGTCGTAGAAGATGACAGTGTCGGCTCCGGTCAGGTTCACTCCCACTCCACCCGACCTGGTCGACAGGATAAAGCAAAAGATGCGGGGATCGGCGTTGAACCGTTCCATCATGGCCTGCCTCTGCTCGATACCTGTCGTACCTATAATTAGAACGTGAGAACATTATCGAATTATTAGAACACTATGAAAAAGGAGGGAAGGAGAGCCACTGACCGTCGAGACGGAAGTACTGGTATCCGTGGTAGGAGAGGAACGCTTGTAGAACGTCGAGCATGCGCGACATCTGGGTAAAGATGAGGCATCGGTGCTTGTAGAGGAACAACTCTCGCAGCAGATTCGCCAGCACTTGCAGCTTGCCTGAAACAATTAGAATGAAATGGAGAAACATGTGTGCGCTACTCACCGCAATCGTACTCAATGAGTCGCAGCTCGGGGAACTGGAGTCGTCGGCTGAGCATGACACTGTCGACCGACGCGGGCGCGTCTTGCAGCATCAGTCGGGCAGTGCTCTCCCGTCGGCACACCTCTTCGCGAAACCACGCAGGCAGACCCGCGCTGTGCGGCTGTAACCGAACACACTCCGACAGAGCCGGCTCCACGTACACACAGAACCTGCAACGATCAAGATGGAGAATGAACACGAAGCACTAACACAATGGACCAACCGGTTGAGGACCCTGTCGGTTTGCTCCGAGAGACGCTCGATTGCCTCGACTCGGTCCGTCGCATTCTCGCTGTCCCACTTCCACGAGTCGTCTCCAGCCGCGCGCTCCTTCTTCCTCCTCGTCTCCTTCCACAACACACTCAGCAGCTCCCTCGCCACCATCGGCCGGTGGTCCGAGAACCTCTCGGCGGCGCGGCGCAAGCGGACAGCGCGGGCCTCCTCCATGAGGGCAATCGTCGACGCAGGCACGCACTCCTTCCACTCGCCGCTCACAATCGGCGGCCGGGCAGTCTTCCTCCTCTTCAGGGGAGGTGACAGCTGCAGGCTGGTGACCGACAACGGTCCGCTCTCCACAGTCCCGCTTCCTCCAGCCTCCATCATCAAGTGGAAACCCGCAGAGCTAGTCGTCTGCGGAGACTGAGGCGTCATCACAGTCGTCGAACGCAGGCCCGGCTAAAATTGAAAATTAAGAATGCGCAATGCACTATGTACATCACACTACAAATCAACAAGCACTCACATGCACATCGTCCTTCTTCGACGTTCCAGCTCCAGCACTGGCGGGAGCAGCTTGCTGCGGGCGGTAGACAGTAGTGTGTCTGGTCTGACGAGTAGGCACCGACGTAGCAGCAGCAACAGGCTCACCCACGGCACCATCACCTCCAGATGCAGCACGAGTCTCCAATACGGGTGCGTTCCCTCCGGGACCCGGCACTGCGGCTATTTGCGATCCTTCCGGAGTGGACGCCACTCCAGCAGCGCCAGCCACGTCGCGGAGTGTCTTACTGCCATCCTCTCCAGTGACGACTCTGCACACGCGGGCGACGCCGTTGCGCGCACTCGAATCGAGCACGAGTCGTCCCTGCGTCTGGTCGAATCGCACGGGTACGGGCACGGGAGCTCCGCCGTTGCCGCGCAGCATACTCTCCAGGTCGTCGTCCTCTCCCACCACCAGGAACATCTCGTTGTGGCCAAAGCCGGCGCGAGCCAGCTCCTCCGCAGACACGTCCATCACCGAGGTAGCGGCAGCGCCGTCCGTGTTCTGAACAAGTTCATAATTTCGTAGTTCGCACACTTAATAATTACAACATATCATCAAGATCAAGCACTGAAATACCTTGTTCACTGCCGGGCGCTTGAATCTGAATCCATCCACTACGGGGGGTTGAATGGAGTCTTCGTGATTCTCGAGCTCTTCGATCAGAGGACGGCCACCAGAGCGGATCTGAACAAAACTTACGGTCAAAACGTCAACAAAACAATCTCTCACCCCGGTGGTCCATCCGCAGACGTTGTCGGCAATACGGAATCCCTCCGGCAACCGCTGCCTCGCCCGTTCATCACTCGTCTCTGCCACGTTGAGAAGAGGCGCGGGTACAGTGTGCTCCAACTGGGGCATTGCCAACGGAGACACCACCGGGCGGGGCTCGAACAAGTTGGGATGGTTGCAGCACTAAATGTATCATATCAAATATCAACCCATTGCGAGAATATTGCTCGCGTACCTTCCTGAGCTGCATGACAATGTTGAGGACGGAGAGCATGTTGCCGCTCTTCAGGTTGTCCCTCGTGCTCCGGCGACTCATAAAGTCGTCGTAGAGGTAGCGCTGGCGCTTGCTCAGCGAACACTTGACAACGTGTTCCGTCTTGGCCGGCAGCTGCTTCTCCACCTCCGACTTGAGGCGACGCAGAATGAACGGACGCAACACCTACAACCACATCATCATGTGTACTCTACTCATATCGGATCAATGGCATGCATACCTTGTGCAACCGCTGGACGAGAGGCGCGTTGAACTCGACACTGCCCTCCATCATCCCAGTGAGCGGATTGCTGAACCAGTCCTTGAAGTCGTCGTGGCTCGCAAAGATGGCAGGCATGAGAAAATGCATCAGAGACCACAGCTCCATTAATGAGTTCTGCAGCGGTGTACCTGAAACGCATACATGAAAGATACTTTCAAGAAAAAACAACACAACTCGACATCGATCAGATACGCACCAGTGAGCAGGAGTCGCCTGCGTGCGCGCACATTGAGCAGCGCCTGCCAGCGCTGACTCTTCCAGTTCTTGATGTTCTGCGCCTCGTCGAGGATGAGGTACTGCCACGCTTTCTTCTTGAACGAGCGGATGTCCTGCGTGACCGTCTTGTAGCTGGTGATGCACACGTGGAACGAATTCGGCTTCATCCAACCCTGCAAAGACCACAATAACACAAATTCACATATCATCACCACTCACCTTGCGCTTCTCTGCCCTGTCCTTCTGCGAGCCAAAGTAGGTGAGGATCTTGAGAGCGGGGCACCACTTCTTGATCTCCATCTCCCAGTTGAGGATGACCGAGGTGGGGACGACGATGAGATGCGGCCCCCAGATCTGCTCCTCACACGCGAGATGAGCGAGGAGAGAGATTGTCTGGATAGTCTTTCCGAGTCCCATTTCGTCTGCCAGAATGCCGTTCAGGTTCTTCTCGTAGAGAGTGACGAGCCAATCGAGACCGACCAACTGGTACTCGCGAAGCGTACCGCGCATCAGGAACGGCGTCTTCGTCTTCACCTACAAAGCAACACATACTTCTTATTCTTAGCTCCTGTCCTGATTCACCACTATAGCCCAATCCCCTAATCGTACCTGCGCAGTGTCCAGAGTGTAGCCCGTGGGCTGGAACTTGAGAGCCTCGTCGGCAATGTTCGCCAACTCCTGCTGTCGCTCGTCGCTGTTCTCAGAATTCAACTTTGCATAGTCAACCTGCAATGATGTTTTTTAAACAAAAAATAAGTTCAAATCAAAATGTAGCTCGATTATGCTAACCGAATCAAGCATTCCTCGGCCGTCTCCCAGTCCCTCTCCTTCCTTGATCTTCATATCCGTCTTGTCTTCCTTCTCCTCGCGGTCCTCCGGAGACTCCGTGCGTCGCCGCTTCGGATCGCTCTCGCCTTCCGTGTTCACTTCCTCCTCCTCCTCCTTCGCGTCTTCCATAGTCGTTTCCGTCTCCTGGCTGCTCTCTGCCACTGGCTCGTCATCGCTGTCAGCTTCCTCCTCCATATTCCCTTCCCTCTCCTTCCTCGCCGCCCTTCCCGCACCTTTCGTCTCCGCCATTGCAGGCTGAATACCTAGACTGGCCAGATACTCCGGAGGCAGCTGAAACATTGTTATTAACACCAACGTAAAAAAAACAGAAAAAATATCTCACCGATGCAAGGAATGCATCCATATCCATGTCTCCTTCCTCGGCCAAAGCATTCATCTCCTCCTTCACATCACCCGCCTGCTCCTTCTCTGCCTTGGCGATCGTTTCCTCATCGTCCGACTCAGACTCACTCAGCTCCTCATAGTCAACATCGTCTGAAAGCAGTAAATAACTAATCAAAACAGTTATATTTGACTTGGATGAAAGAACAAAGAACAACAAGCTCGAAACACTCACTCTTGTCCTTGTCACTGGAAGCGGAGGGAGTGGCGCTGCTACCTCGGTCCTGTTGCAGACCTTCCTGAACCATCGACGACAGCTTATCCGCCTCGCTAACGATGAAGGTGAGATGTTGGTCAAGCGCTTGCCGTTTCTTCGCATCCAATATTTCCTGAAACAATACAAGTGTGCACAACATAATGCAAGCATATAAACAAGGTATGCTTTATAATTTATAAATCATGAATATACTCACCTGCGCTTTCTTGTCCACTATTTTGTCGACGTTCATCCAGAACTCGCGGATCATTTTCGCAATGAATGTGCAAATACGTCGACCCTCCTTCAACTCGCGCTCCTCTCGCTTTTCCTCCTTCAGATCCATCTCGCGTTTTTGACGAGCAATAGCAGTGGACAACTGAAATAACACATTCTCGAATATTCACACACAGAACATAATGTAACATTGTAACATAGGCATTCAAAAAAATAAGAAAATGAAGAAAAAAAACAGAACGTTTCTCTACCTTTCTAGCAATGTTCCTCTTGAATATGCGCTCCTGCCGGAAATCAGCAGCCATCCACTGAACTTCTTCGAGAAGGAAGTCCCAGTGCGTTTTCGACCGCTTCGGCTCCGCACAGAGAGGAAGACGCGACTGTGGCCACTTGCCATTTCGCCTCAGCTCAGCCACGCGAGCCACAACCTCGTGTTCCTGTAACACATGGATGCAATAACATAACTACAGTATATCACAATAACCGGTTCAAATCAAAGGAGGAATGAAAAACGCAGTGCATACCTGTCGAATCGCGCGTTCAACGTTGCTCTCATCTCGCTCAGAAGTGGTCACCGACAACATCGACTGCGACTCGGGCACGTCACTCGAAGGCATGGATGTCTGATACGTTATTGATAATAACATTCAAACAAATGTACACATACCAAACTAGCGTTGTGTTCATCCTCCACTTTGATCTCAATAGGTTCCATAGCAGAAGGCTTTGCATCTGTTGTTGTTGGATCAGGAGGGCCGGTGTCGGATGTGGGAGCATCGTCATCGTCATTATCTGTACTCTTGAGCATATCCTCTAACAAGGAACCACTCAGTCTGAAATTCGAATTGTTTGCTACAGCTCACCAAAACGAAGACTCACTGTTGCTCCAGCTTCAGGATCGCCTCGTTGACAGCACTCAGTTGGTGGAGAATGTACTCGTGCATCTCAACGTCAGACGCAGAGGGGTTAGTCTCCTACAATGTTGATATATGACAACACACACTGCTAAAGAATAACCTCGAATTCTCGTACGTATTCCATCTCTCGCTTGTCGCGCGCGGCGCGTATCTGCGACAGTAAACGAGCCAGCAGCTCCACTTTCTCATCCGACATCTTCCGAGGAGAAGCAGTCTAAAAGAATAAGATGCCGTTTTCAGTAGTATTCATTTACACCTACCGAGCTACCCGGCTGGGGCTCCTCCTCATGAACAGAGCGAGATGATCGTCGTCGGGAAGGCATTCTTACGTCCACATTGGTCATATCAACATCAACAAAACATCGACAATGTATAGGCGACCGCTACAACCCGCAACAAGGAAACTGAAACACAGCCATGAAAGATAGGGGTAGAAAATAGTATAAAATCGGATAAAGGAATGAAGCGAGCGAGAGATAGCGGGGAGTGAGAGCGGAGGAGATGAGGATGACAGCGAGGAAAGCAGAACTGTACTGTATGTATGAATACATATACATTGAAGAGTCCATGATAACATAGAAGTATTATAACAACGCAAGTGGGACATATGTAAAAGAATTTTGTAGATTTTTCAACCTATACGAGAACCACAAAAATCAATAAATTCTGTATTAATATTACATTTTTTTAAGACGCCAAGGTTTCCCGCCCACAAAACCGCCACGCGACCGCGTTGCGCGCTAGGCTCTTACAGCGAAATAGAAAACGCGCTGAACTCAATCCCATCAAAAAGGAACCGTCCATTGGAATACGTAGCCAACAAATACTTTATCATTAATAAAGCACATTACAAATATTTAACAGACCATAATAAATTATCACTAAAACGAAACAGGCAAAAATATCACAAAGAAATTGCAAATCATAATCATACATCACTGCCAGAACGAGCCCCTAATACATAACAATGTCTAATGCTTCTTGATAGGCTCAATAGCCTTCTTGCTGAGTTTGCTATCGATGGCATCCATGATAAGTCCAGTGAAGACAACACCAGTTCCGATGACCTGTCGCTGCGAGAGGGGGTGGTTCATGAAGATGACCGAGATGATGATGGTGAACAGCTTGCGAGTCGTGGTCAGGATGGAACAAGTCAGAGGAGAAAAGTCGTGGATCGTCTTGAAGATGAAGTACTGAAAATGACAGCGTATTTTCCCCTCCCCCTCTCTCTCTTTTTCTCACTGTGACTCACCTGTCCTCCGCAACTGGCAAGGGCAAAGAGACAGAGATCGCGGAACACGGTAGGATGACGCTGGATGAAATCGAGGAACGAGAACAGCTCACCCGTGCCGACCAGACTTAACATGGAAACATGAACGAGAGTGAGATTATACTCACTCTTCTTCATGTTCACAAGAAAAGAGGTAAGCGAAAATACTCACCCGATGAGAAGATAGATAGTGGAGAAGAAGTTCATGTAGAACATCATGCTGAGAGAGCTCTTCTTATATCCCTTGCTGATTTTGTCTTGAATGGAAGTCGTCGTTCCATCCATCGCCAGTGACGCCATCTGCAATCAGTCATTCAAGATCCTCTCCTCCTCTTCTCTCTCACCAGCAGCATCTCTCCCCAACCGAACTGCTTCTCGGTCGTCGTCTTCTTGTCCTTGTACAGGAACATCGCCACTCCAGCAACGATCATCAGCACGAACAGATACTTCCTGCACAACAATCGATAAATCAACCATGAAACCATGAAGTGAAACCATGAAACCATGATACCATGAAACCACCTGACGCTATACTTCTTGGCAGCGAACATGACGCCGAAGATCATGACGGGAATGGGCTTACACGACTTGGCGAGCACCTCAAATACATAATGCAATCAGGAAACGAAATTCAACAGTACCTGCGTGGGATAGGGGAGATACTGGAGTGCCTGATTGCTGCAGATCATAGCTCCGAGGTATGAAGCCGCGGCCAGAGCATACATCTTCTTGGGCACAGTGTCTACGTCCGTCTGAACGGAAACGATATCAAACACACAACACAAGAGACTCACCTTCGGCTTGAGAACCCAGGCGAAGATGGTATTGGCAAAGCACATAAAGAAAACCAGGGCCTGTGTGAAGGTGAAACGCTCTCCGCCCTCATACTTGCCTTGCACACTGAAACCGAAACGTACAGGATTACTTATAAAAAAGGGACGAGACCGAAATAAATTATGCAAACTAACATCAACTCTTGCTGGATTCCAAAGTAGAAGTAGCATAGGAGAATTCCACCAGCACAAAGAAAGAAGTTGAGAGCCTCTGCGACGTGGCTCTTATGAGTTGAAGAACTCATTCTGAAATAGAAACGGAATACAATGCATTCATGCAAAAGAAACGTGCGTGAAATTACAATTATACTTCTCTCGGACATGCACATAAACCAATGAAATAATGGTGACGTAGCACTATCAGCTTCAGAGGTCGCGCTAGCAATAATAGTGAGCAAGGAGTGTTCATGTCCACCTATTCAAACATTGAGACAATTGTGCACCCTATTGCGCTACGTATGCGAGCAACTCCAATCAACGAAAGATCATGTGTATATAGGAGTGCGCAGTCAGTGAAAGACGACGCGTCGCGGTTCAAGATTGTCAGTAGAGCACACGTACCAATAACATATGTTTATTTCGTTTTTCGATAACATCTTTTCTAGTCATTTGCCCTCATTTCACGCCATTTTCTCACGCAATCACTTTAGGCGTATGTATGGATTCATTTGACCAACCACGACTGTTCATCGAGCCACATCCTCATACAGAATATGTCATTATCGGTAAGTCATCTGGTTTCTTCTCATTATTCACCATCACCGCCATATCCGTTCAGGCTGCGGGGCCAGTGTAGAATATGTGAAAGAAGTGGATTTCGCTGCGAAGCGAGAGAATGGACGTCTTCTGAACGTATTCGCCCATATTGGATACGGACTACCTGCGATTGACTACTATGCTAGAGGAGCGCGCTTCTTCCCCGACCCACAGAACAACGGTGTGCTTTAGAATCTTTAAAGTATTAAAGTATTTATTTCCAGAATCAAAGACAGATGTGACAGGGTATATCAAACGTAGATAGGTTTAGTCTGTAAGTCTTGCTGGGTCCATGATGATCGTCCATTGGTGCGGGTCTTCTCGTGCCATCCTCTGCCAGTTGCTTCCGTAGATAGGATGCAGCCTTCTCGTCGCACAATTCTTCTTTCCTCGGCCAGAGTACAGCATCATGTCCTCGAGGTCCTTGCTCCATCTGTTCGGGGGACGTCCCTGTCTCCTCTTCTTCTCTTTGGGATACCAGTCAGTCAATTTACGGCTCCATCGATCTTCAGATTGCGCCAGTCGTTGTGCCCACTTCGTCTTCCTTTTCGTGGCTAAATGACGAATGTCAGTCAGCTTTGTTTGCTTTCTTATCTCCGAGTGTCGACTTCGGTCAAGAAGAGTGACTCCTAGCATTGCTCGTTCCATTCTTCTTTGAGCTCGCACCAGCTTCCACTTTTCTTTCTCCTTCAGAGACCAACATTCCGCACCATAGAGCAGACTTGGGATGACACAGGTGTTAAAGACGCGTCGTTTCATGTACAGCGGCACATTCTTTCCTCGCAGGAAGTGACGGTGCTTCTCGAACGCTCCCCAGCCGCTGGCGATCCGTCTTGCGATTTCCGGATTTTCGACTCCTGGATTGCATGTGAGGACGGCTCCGAGATAGCGGAACTGGTCTACCACCTCTATAGCACGACCTTTGAGTGTGAGGTTGGGTTGCAGCCGGTTGGACATGGCTACAGTCTTCGTAGGCGAGATCTCCAGGCCGACCTTGTTGCTGGCCTCGCTGAGTTGATCGATCATCTCCTGAGCGGCCTTGCTGCTTCTTGCTATAATGGCGATGTCGTCCGCATATGAAAGGTGAGAGATGTACTCCCCGTTCACTTTCACTCCTTTGTCTTCCCACGGTAGTTGGCGGAAGATTTGCTCGAGGACGCAGTTGAAGATGGCAGGAGATAGTACGCATCCTTGACGAGCGCCACGTTCTATATCCACTGCAACCAGGGTGTTGTTGACTTTGATGGACGATGTCGCACTTCCATAGACGCTTTTCAAGAGATTCACATATCGACTGTCTACTCCGTGTGAACTCAATCCATTCCACATCGCTTCCCATTCGATCGAATCGTAGGCCTTCTTGAAATCAACAAACACCAGAACGATGTCGCTGTGGTAGTTGGTGCTTGCGTAGATCAATTCGTTGAGCGTATGGATATGCTCCGTCGTGCCATAGTCGCGCCGGAAGCCGGCCTGTGTGTTTGGCTGCTCCGAGTCCAGTTGTTTTTCTATTCGGCCTAGCAGAATCCGCGTGAACAGTTTGTAGACAGCCGGAAGGACAGAGATTGGGCGATAGTTGCCTAGGTCCTCGAGATCTCCTTTTTTCGGGACGAGTGTTGTGATCGAGTCGGCAAACGAATCGGGAATGCGTCCAGCGTCGAGAATGTCAGTGAAGAGGTTGCAGAGTGGTTTGGTAATCAATTCGGCAGCCTGCTGCAGCATCATGTTCGAAAGACGGTCGTGTCCACCAGACGTATTCGTCTTCATTTGTGCAAGATGGTGTAGCACTTCACTCCGTAGAATGGGTAGGAGAGGCTGTGGAGGCGGCCGGTGTTGCTCCATCACTTGCTGCTTCTTCTTATAGAGGTCCTCGAAGAAGTTCTTTGTACATGTGATCATTTCTGGTGGATTGGTAGTGGTGGATCCGTCAGCTCGTTTCAACTTCCATAGACGCGGAGTAGATACATTCTCGAATATCTTCTTGGATGAGAGAGTGCGATAGTACTTCTCGAGTAGACGGGCTCTGCAGTCGTCTTGTAAGGAAAGACGAAGCAGTTTCCTGACAGTGACAAGTTCTATTCTCGATCGAGCATCCGTGCGAGCCATCAGCGAGTGACGGAGGCTGAAGAGGTCGAGTGTCTTCTGAGTGAGTCGTTGCGGCGCTGGCACTTGTGATGTTGAAGAGGAGGCTGCCCTTTTGAGAACTTCTCTTAGACGGTCGTATTGATCTTCTATGCTGCCTCTTGTACCGTTGTCGATGGAGCGGCTTATGATGTCTTTGTAGTCGGCCCAATTGGTCACAGAAACGGTGTTCTTTTCCCTCTTCTTCTTCTTTTTGAGTGCAGATAACTTCACAATCATGCGAGCAGGACGGTGAGGAGAGTCGAAGTTGAATCGGTTGATAGCATCTACGCTGACGATGAATCGGGGCGAGCGGACGAGAAACATGTCGTAGACGGACAGTGTACCATTCGGAGAGCGATACGTCCACCGTTTCCCAGGGCGTTTCTTTCTGAAGGTGTGGGCGAACAGCCATCCTTCGCTGCTTGCCCATTCTACCAGTTCCGTCCCTCTTGCGTTCCTCGTACCGTAGCCAAATGGCCCGATGCTCGGTTCAGCACTGTGTTCTTTTTTTCCAATCTTCGCATTGTAGTCGCCTCCGATGATAGTGCACTTCTTTCTTCTCCGTTGGTTGCACTTCGCCTTCGCCTCTTTCGTTGCGGATTTGAGCGTTCGTTCATAATCAGCAGATGACTTGTCACCAGTCGGCATGTAGACGGCGATCAGCCTAATGATGGCATATCCATTGCGAATGTCGACTCGTGCGCAGCGGTCGTTGACGGGGGCAAATTGATCGATGGCGTCTGCCCACCGTTTGTTGATGATGAAGCCGGTGCCTCTCCTGCTGGTAGTTCCGCCCGAATTGAGAAGAACGTGTCCGCCATTCAAAGTCTCCTGCGACACCCCCTTCTTCCACGTCTCCGTCAGGATGATAAAGTCGAAGTGAATGAGAGCGAGGGCAGCGACCAGAGTAGTGAGACGAGCAGCGTGCAGTGAGTTGGCATTGAGGTTGAGGATGGTGAGCCGCGAGCGGTCATCATGGTGTGTCATACTTCTCTTCCGTGACGTGGTTCTAGAGAAGGATTCCTGTCGACTCACGGCATTCCAGTGCGGCAACAGAGATTGCAGGGCGACCGTTCAGCACGGGGGAAGAAATGGGAATGATTTCGAATCTTGTTGCATTATAAAGCAAGTAAAACCAAAGGCATACACAACCTACGTAGCACACACTGTTTCTGCCCTTTCACCTGACAGTTGTGCTAACTGATTGCCTTGTCGCATTGCATATTCCCTGGCAGATGCCGTCGTCGTCTTCTCTCGCTCGTGCGTGGCGGCCGTGTCGCGGGGTGAGTTGCTGCGCGGCGGCACCATCTGCTCGGAGCGAGTCGTCGAGTTCGGCACGGACCGCGACATCCAGGAGGTGGCCATTGTCGGAAATCGATCCGTGAGTCTTTTTTGTCCATCTTGTCATCATAATGTCTCTTGCTCAGATAGTGATCATGTTCGATGCCGGCATCTCGCTCTTGTCAATGCAGTGGAAGAACAGACAGTTCCTCCTCAGCATCACTCACTTCACACCCTACCCTTTCGTGTGAGTATCTCTCTCTCTCTCTCTCTCTCTCTCTCTCTCTCTCTCGCACTCTCTCTCTCTCTCTCTCGCACTCTCACCCCTCTCAGGTGTGAGCATTCTGCCATCCTCGTCCACTCCTCCTCCACCTTCTCCTTCTCCTGCTTTGCCGCCTCCAACGAGCAGTTCATCTACGCCCACTATGTCCACGGAAAGCAAGTCGTCGGACACAAGTCGGAGTTGAGAACGGTGAGAGAGAGAGGGGGGGGGGGAGGGAGGGAGGGAGAGAGGGAGAGGGAAAGGGAGAGAGAAAGAGAGAAAGAGAGAAAGAGAGGGATAGAGAGAGAGAGATTTACGCGTTCAGGGTGCTCGCTCGGCATGGCTGAGCGCGCGGCTAACGGACAAGTGTATGCACGTCTACATCGGATCGCTCGTTTCCGATGACAAGAAGAAGAAAAAGAAGAACACGGTGTGTGGTCTCTCTCTCTCTCTTCCTAACTCTCTCTCTCCCTCTCTCTCTCCCTCCCTCTCTCTCTCCCTCCCTCCCTCCCTACCTCCCTCTCCCTCCCCTCTCTTTCATCTCCTCTATTCAAGACATGGAAGGGCTACGCGTCGCACTACCGTATCTCGCTGTCCGACCCGCACAGAGTGGAATGGCTGCCCGAGTCTGTCTACCACTACCAGCTCTCCCCACCCGTCCGCTCGTCCGGCATCCAGCCCCGCCCACTTCACTCCGCCCCCGTCGACACGGACTCGACCGGCACCCACTATTTCACGTGTGCAGGTGGGGTGGGGAGGGGAGAGAGAGAGAGAGAGAGAGAGAGAGAGAGATTCAGGCCGCGTGTTCGCGGGAGTGATGGGCGCTGACCGGGGCGTGAAGCGCTCGTCGGTGTTCGACGGCCTTCCTGACTCCCCGCCCCTCCTCGACTGCCACACTGACATCACCGCCATTCGACTCGTCAATGGGGGACGACATCTGGTGAGAAAGATTTTTGCATGTAGTGTAGATGTAGATGTCGAATAGCTGCCATTCAAAATATCGCTCGGCTCGTAGAGTACTGATATGTCTGATGGCGCTTGACGCACGTCTTTTGAAACCCTTTCACCTTCCTCTGAAACCTACATCTAGTACCCTACGGTACATCTAATCTTTGATGTACCTTAGATGTGATGACGTACTACTGTATATAGGGAATCTCGAGAAACCACGAGTGACAGAGCGATTCGGGATAAACGATTGATTTATTGATTGAAAAACCACGTGCTCAGCTGATCGGCTGCGCGACCGGCCGCCTGCTGCGAGTGGACGTGTCCGAGTATCGCGCCAACCTACGCGCCTCTGTCCCCCACTTCCGAGACGACAGCCCCGACTGCGACGCCGTCGACATTCCGGTGAGAGGGGGGAAGAGGGAGGGGGTGGGAGAGAGAGGGGGATGAGAGAGAGAGGGGGGAGGGAGGGAGGGAGAGGGAGAGAGGGAGGGAGGGAGAGAGAGGGAGGAGGAGAGAGAGGGATGGAAGAGAGAGAGAGAGAGAAAGAAAGAGAGAGCGAGAAAGAGGAAGAGAGAGAGATGGTGGGGGAATTGGAGAAAGAGAGATAAAGAGAGAGAGGGAGCGAGAAAAGTAAGACTGAGAGAGAGGGAGAGAGGAAAGTAAGACTGAGAGAGAGAGAGGGAGAGAGAGAGAGAGAGAGAGAGAGTTCAGGTGTGTCCGGGCATCGACTGGTTGCGCATGGAGACGCCGCGTCGCGTCGTCGCCGTGTCCTACGCGAGGAGGTCAGTGCTGGAAACAGAAATCATTGACATGATGTATCAATTCAACATTTATTCAGTATCACTTTGTGTGATCATAACTCAAACATCATTTATTTACAGAGTAGCGCGGGGAATGATGTTGTTGTAGATCATTTATTCACTGAGGATTCATTCGCTGATACCAACAATTGAAAAATGTGTAGCCGAGGTCAGGCTCGATTATGTATCAAAATCCGCGTTATAATACAAAAAAGGCACTTTCTGGGGATCTTTCAGAGGATGCGCGGCCGTTCTGAGATCTTTTTAAGGATTTTTTGCCAGCAAAAGTTGGCATCTACTCATTGCAGAGCAGTGTACTGCGTGGATCTGGACGAGCCAGATAACACGTGCATGCACTCGATCATGTTCTACGACTACCCGTCCAAGGTGGACAAGGTCGAGGTGAGGAAGGGAGAGAGGGGGGGGGGGGCAGGAGAGAGAGAGAGAGAAAGGGAAAAGAAAGAGGATAGAGAGAAGATAGAGAGGAGAGATCTAGAGAGAGTAAGAGACGAGAGAGAGAGAGAGAGAGAGAGAGAGAGAGAGAGAGAGAGAGAGAGGGATTCTCGTTCAGATCTCCTACTCGCCCCGTCTCGGCTACACGGTGCGTCGCGAGGAGCCCGCGTCCATTGACTTTCACGTGGCGAAGAGTGGGTAGTCTCTCTCTCTCTCTCTCTCTCTCTCTCTCTCTCTCTCTCTATCTCTCTCTTTTTCCTTCTCTGTCTCCCAGCCTCTGTCTCCCTCTCCTCTTCTCTCTCTCTCTCTCTCTCTCTCTCTCTCTCTCTCTCATCCCTCTCCATAGTACTCCTTTCCAGCCTACGCTGACATGGCGCGCGGCAAGTTTGACGAGTGCTCGCTGGAATTCGCGCAGGGCGGCAACCACAAGGTACGCGAGTGTGGATTAGCTCCCGCAACTGGTGTTGTTATCAATTGATCGATCAATCAATCAATCATTGTTTTCAGAATTGCTGGATAAATTTATCCAGAATTGCTGGATATTATACATAAAGTGCGTTCGGTACACCACAAGTGCTAAGCGCTGAGAGAAACACAGTTTAGCAAAGTGTTGTACACACTTTCAAACTCGATGTTGATTTCAGGTGATCTCCCTGAACGTGATCGGCGCGGACTGGCTGGTGCAGGACGCGCACTATAACCTGGTAGCATCTCTCTCTCTCAATCTCTCTCTCTCTCTCTCAGCCTCTCTCTTTCTTTCAACCCCTCTCTTTCTTTCAACCCCTCTCTCTCTGTCTCTCTCTATCTCTCTGTCTCTCTGTTTCTCTGTCTCTCTCCATCTCTCTCTCACCCTCTCACTTTCGCTCTCCCTCTCCAGCGTCTGCACATGGGCTTGGCGGAAGGCGCGAAGATTGTCGACATCACACCAGAGAAGTGGCTCAAGCAGAGGGTCAAGGTACGTCGCATGTATGCTAATGGGATTTTGCGTTTCGGAAATTGTGAATAACGGCCCCGGTATGACCAACCTTTTGTCATTGTCTATACAAAGACGTTTATATCATTTTGGCGCGTCACACAAACTGTCCATATAATTTTTGAGAGTCTAGATCATTCACACTATGGATCCAGAATCCAGATACCTTTCAAATCAAATCAAATAAGTTATCCGGACTCGCATCATAAATATGATAAAGTGTTTAGCTTTCAAGGTGATAGCGGGAGGGTACCTTTCTGGTTGATGAATCATATTGTGAAGATAGATTCGGTGACATCTACTGATAATATGAACGTTTTCAGAACGCGTTCCGCGTGAGTCGCAGCGCGAGCTTCGGATTCAGCCACATTGTGGTACTGCTCGACGGAGGAAGGGTGTTCCACATTCTGTATAAGTTCGACATACAGGTGGGGAGGGAGGGAGGGAGAGAGAGAGAAAGAGAGAGAAAGAGATAAGTGGCTCACACGAAGGGGTAGGGTGTGGAGTGAGTTATGCGAGAGAGAGAGAGGAGAGAGAGAAAGAGAGGGAGAGGGAGAAGGACGTTCTTTTCAGAAGGGCACGATGGAGACGCAAGAGGTGCTCGACGAGGCGCAGCGTATAGTTGACATATCCGTCGGAGCGGATCAGGTATGACTCATCTCCCTCTCTCCTCTCTCCCTCTTTCTCCCCCCTCCCCTCTCTCTCATTTCCTTCTTCCAGACACTGGTCTCGGTGTGCAGTGTGGGTCTGGTCAAGTACGACCACCTGCAGGGCAGTCACGTGGGCCTGGTGAGTCGATCGATAATCAATCAATATATGAAACGACCAGCTCGGAACTAGCTCCATAGCGAACCATTGATGTTTGTTGCAGAATGGCCTGAACAGTCGGGTGGAGGGTCGCATTCTGGATCTGTGGAGTCCCGGCGCCGCGGAAAAGCGCCACCCACTCGCACTGTACAAGGTGCGCCACGGAGACATCGAGACCACCCTGCTGGCAGTGCACTCGGAGATTGAGGTGGGAGGGAGGGGAAAGCGAGAGAGAGAGAGGGGAGAGAGAAGGAGAGGAGAGGGGGGGCATTCGCGTTGCAGCCCTCGCAGCACGAGCTGGAGCTGTGGGACGTGCGGGCGGAGGCGCGTTGCCGGGTGGCGGCGGTGCGACTTCCGCCCGACCTCACCGCCCCCGACTCGTACTCGCTGGCTGTCGAGGCAGACGCCTCCCGCATCCACGTCGTCCTGGCTGCTAAGAAGGCGTCCGCGTTCGGCGCGGTGAGAGAATTACTTGACTTCTGGATTACGGTAGATCAAAAATTTGACTCTTTGAGTTTCTTAGAATTACGGTAGGAGAATAATTTGACTCTTTGAGTTTCTTAGAATTACGGTAGGAGAATAATTTGGCATGTGTATGTGTTGTAGGTGCGCGTTCTGCGTCGCTCGTTCCCCCGCGTCACGGTCTCGTCTCACTACTCGCTCTCCTCTCCCCACTACGACGTGCAGGACGTTGGAGGCGGCGGCGACGCTTGGCCCTTCCGAGCCAGCATCTGCCGATACAAACTGCGCGTGTCGATGCCCGCAGAGCCGACCAGATCGCGTAAGTCGTAGTGGATTGTGGAGACGTGTCAGAGTTCAGAGTGTCAGCCGTCTGTTATGCTTTCTGTCTGTCCGTATGCCCGATTGTTCGTCTACCGTCTGTCTGCTCCTCTCTCCCTGTCTTCCCGTTCTTCAATTTGAATCTATCACCGCCAGTAGGAGCGTATATTGCGCGCTTTTTCACGCAATTGACACTAGCTGACACTCCGCCTTGTTCTGGTCTACACCACAGCTCGTGTCTTAGTGTGAGAATTAGACCAAAATATACAGTAAAGAGTACATGTGATTAGCGAGGCACACACCCGGTTTCGGTCCTTTTCACCAGACCGAACGTGTGATCCTACCGGCCGGGACCATCAATGCGCACTTGCAGACCTGCTGCTGTCGCTGCTGGCTGACGGAAGGGGCGCGGGCGAGGAGCGGCCGTGCGTCGCGCTCGTCTCACCGCTCGGTGCCGTCGACGATGGCGGCCCGCCCGCCGGCCCCCACTCGCTCTTCTACTCCTACCCCGGACACAAGGGCTACCTCAACATGCTGAACTTTAGGCGGATGGACGAGGGTGGGCGATGGTTGGTTGGTATGTGGTTGGTGAGTCTGGTGGGAAGAGAGAAGTGTGACCCTCGACAGAGAAGCGAGATGGACAATGAGCTGTGAGCTGTTCTGAGGGGGGGGGGGTTCGACAGGGACACTTCTGGAGAGTGGCAGTGCCACAGAATGGCAGAGTGTAGAGTGAAGGTGGAGACCGGGCTGACAGTGACATACGTGGCGGTGTATGCATGTCCATGTTTGTATGCATGTATCTCAAGGTGTGGCGGTGAGCGAGTGAAAGAGATAGAGTTGAGAGTGGGACAGTAGGAAGCGGGTGCGCTGATGGAGGGAATGGAGGGATCCGAGTACCTGAGATCGATATCTGATTAGAGTTCTATGCACGCATTAAGTTTCGAGGTAGATCGAAAACTGTAGCTTTGGTGCAGGCCAGATACTTGTCTTTGCAGGTCTGGTGGTGAGCGAGGTGGTGCCATACAACGTGCGCGCCGAGATCCGCTCGATCGAGACGAGCCGCTGCCAGCCCACGCTCGTCGTCGTCCTCACCCACAACATGATATGGTGGGTTCTGAGCTCTCTCTCTCTCTCTCTCTCTCTCTCTCCTCCTTCCGCAAAATGGTTTGCTATTTCGTGTACCACATCACCGTGTTATACCACCGTATACCACCGTGTTTTTATCCCATATACATCTACTCCGCTCATGTGGATTGCTCTTTGAAGTTGCGGTCAGTCTCTTCGAAACACTCCCGAATGCCTGCGAAACACTTCGGTATTGCCTTGCGAATCGCGCTCAGAACACTCCCGAATTGTATTCGGAATACTCCCGAACACTTCAGAATGTCTTGCGATCCCTTCGAAACACTTCGGAATCGATTCCGAAGAGACTGACCGCACCTTTACCGTGTCTCACAGGACGGCGAATGACGGGGGCGTGTGGCAGTGTCTGTCTCTGCCGCCGCGAGGTGCAGTAGCGGTGCGCGATGTGAAGCCGGATAGGGAGGGGAGCGAGCCGGAGACGGTCGTCGCGTTGGACAGGGACGGCAACACGTGGATGTACATGGGAGATAGGTGAGTGGAGAGGGAGGGGGAGAGAGAGGGGGGGAGGAAGAGAGAGAGACCATTCCAGGAGTGAGTGGATGCGTATAGCGGGCGCAGAGTCGCACGCTGCCGCGAGCTGCCTCGAGTCTCTGCCAGTGTCGCGCGGCCGCCCGTGGGTGGCGATAGGCGAGCGGACAGGCGCCGTCCACATTGTGTCCATCGATCAGAGCAAAACCATTGCCACGATTCGACACCATGCCGCGGCGGTGCGAGGTGAGCACTGTTGATCGTATTCATGTAGCATAGTGCGGTCAGTATATTTGAAACGCCTTCGAAACGCAGTTGTTCGAAATTCTGTCGTTCGAATTCGAACCTTGTGTGACTCTGACTCATTCGACTGACTTCGAAACACCACCAATCAGCGTGTTCCGAAGGCGTTTCGAAGAAACTGACCACCCTTTGTCCATTTTTGTTTAATATCATTCCATAATTCATTGTACAATTTCATATTTAGGGACAATCTGAGTGAATCGAAAATCACTCATAATGTCTCGTAATTGTCGGGAAACACTCAAAATAGAAAACACTCAAATTGTCTTGGTCAGACATTCTGAGTGATCACAGAAAACACTCAGAATGTCCATTCACTCAATGTGGATTGACCCCCACTCCACACTTCATACATTGTAATGTGCTGTTGTTCGATTGTGTGAACCTTGTGCTAACACAAGTATACTCATACTGTCTAAACAAGTGTGTGTTTGAGCGGTGGAGTGGTTCTCGTCTGGCCGCGTCGTGGCTGTGATCGATGAGTCGACGCCGACTGTGGTGATGCACAAGAGGATGGAGGAGAAGGGAGAGGTGGGTGGATTATTCAAATCAAATCAAAATGTTTGTGGTCTACAAGAAGAATGTACTCTCTATGAATGGTGAATAATAGTAATACTAGTTTATTACCGTGTAGAGTTGCATGGGCAGAAACATAACAGAGCCTACGGTAGGATAGTAAAATGGGAAAAGAAGAAAAAACATAGAAACAGTGGAGGAACGAGTATCGATTGGAAGAGAAGTGGCATGTTTCAGTACGCGGTGTTGCTACGAGTGGCTCTCGGCTGTCCGCTTGACTCGCGATTCTTCATGAACATCAAGGATGACAGGTGAGAGAGAGGGGGAGAGAGAGGGGGGAATGAAAGAGAGAGAGAGAGAGAGAGAGAGAGAGAGAGAGAGAACGAAGTAGTGGATCTGCAGAGCTACGAACTCTCTGCTTTTCGTTCCGTATACTGTATTGTTCCAAATCCACAATAAAGTTTTCCAACTGCGAGCCTATTATATACATACAGAGACTTGTTTTCAGATTGTTTGTGAAGGCGCTTCCGGCGTCGGGCGGTCTGTATTCTACGTCATCGTGTGACTGTGACCGTGAGAAGATCCGGCAAGCCCTCGGCCAGTGAGACTCTGGAGAGTTCGATCCACTCCGGATTGTTGTTTTCCATATCATCTATCAACTCATGCTTTCGTTCCCAGTTTTATCATTTTCGGGTTCAACTCTCGCGGTGTTCAGATATTGATATAGGAGATTTTCTACTAATTCAATATTTTTAATTAATATTGACCGTAAGTTCTCACTTACCAGGTGTGCTATAGTAGACATCGAAGTTGTTGAATAAATTGATGTTTCCAAGATAATGTCATTTATTCGAGACATCCGAATTGTTTGCTTCCTGCATTCATTTTTATTTCAAGGTGTACAAACAACAATCAATAACCGCACATTACAAGAATATTCACGTCAACAAAATGAATCAATTGTCAACAATAGCAACAAACACATTTGCTCAGCTCACAACATGAATGAGTCAGACTCTTCTTAGACGATTATATTTAAGCCTCAAAAGATGTAGAGAGAGAAAGAGTATAGAAAGAAGTAGATGAAAGAGTAACAAACGAGTAACAAAAGAAGTAGATCCAAAAATATCAGAAAATGTAAATCAGAGAGTATTTTTATTTCAAAGAATACAAATGAACGTCAACAATCAACAACCGCACATAACAAGAATATCCATGTCGACAAATGAGAATAGATCAATCGTCAAAAATAACAATGAACACGTATGTAGCTAAATATTAATGAGTCAGACTCTTAGACGATTGTATTATAACCTTAAAGGATGTAGAGAAAAAGAGTATCGAAAAGGTAGATCAACGAGTAACGGAAGAAGTAGATCAGAGAGCATCAAACGAGGTAGATCAGAGAGTATCAAACACGTGGATCAAAGAATGAGTATCAACATAGTAGATAAAAGAGCGTGCTGCATTGGCGCGCGTCTCACTTGCGGTGCTTGGCGTTGGCTCGCGCGATCCGCACAATCCCTTCCGCTATCTTGTCGTAGTCACATTCGCACATGCGAGCCAAGCACGTCCCGCCGTCCCGAGTGCCCGCCAAAATGCGAGTCCTGCAACACTCCTCTCTCTCTCTCTCTCTCTCTCTCTCTATCTCTCTCTATCTCCGTCCCTCGCTCCCATCCCTCCGCTCACCCATCTCCGTCGAAGAAGAACGCGAAGCGGGCGTCGACGGTGGGACATCCGAGCGCGATCCGCACCATCACCCCGTACTGAACACCGAGAGATGAGGGAGAGAGAGGGAGAGAGAGAGAGCGAGAGAGAGAGAGAGAGAGAGAGAGAGAGTGGGAGAGGGGGAGAGGGGGAGAGGGGGGAGAGAGAGATAGAGAGAGGGAGAGAGAGAGAGAGAGGAAGTGAAAACGGTGCAGCCACCTGATCCCTGTGCTTTCGACGCCCGTGAATGACGACCACCGGCGCAGACACGTCCACTACGCACACCAACTCCTCGCCCAGACCGCACATCGCTGCAATCACAATCAATCAATCAATGAGGAATAGTATAAAAGGAAAGGAAAAGTACACAATACCTAACCAAGACATAACTACATAGTGAGAGACACAGTTAATGGTAGAAAGAGGGGTTTACCCTGTTTCGGCCCGTTACCCTGCAGACAGGATTCTATACACAAGTGACAAATCATTACAGTAGCTGAGCTACCATCTTAGTTAAGCACCGTGGTGGGCCCTAGGCTGATGCTCATCAGTACAGGTTCCACGGTGCGACACAGTAATAAACACAGTAACTGACTAAGCTGAAAAATTGTTAGATTATCAGGCAAAGTAAAAGCAATTCTAGTTAACATTCTAACAAGAGACATTCACAATTATAGACAGAAGTAATCAATCAATCAATCAATCAATCCATCCATCCATCAATCAATGCGCGTACGCAAAAAAAAAGTTTGAGGAAAAAAAGGAGAAGGAGAAAAGAAAGAGGCAGATTAGAGTTTATAAATGAACACATTCATTTCACGAGAATTATCTCTGTTGAATAGGTTGAGAGCTTTTTTAATGTGAACACAACTGTGCATATACTTGAGCATAACGCTCTTCACCTCAGATGATTCGTAGCCCAAGCGACAGTATAAAACATATAATTCATTCAATTTTACAAACACAGTACTCTTCTTTGAGCTCCAACGGACGATACGTACAATCTCAGACTTTAGAGAACCATGCACAGTTTTTCTACGAGTGGTACTTTCACTATTAATAAACCTATGCACCTTGAAATTATACGCATCCGTCTTATTATACAACATACATTCCCACTCTCCATTGTTATTAGTCACCGTTAGATCAAGGAAATCAACTTTGTTCGGAGAGCGGTTAGTCTGTTCCAATATTAGAGTACTAGAGTCATACCCAGAGAGAAACACCTTTAGTTGTTTGTCATACTTATAAAAAATCAGAATATCATCCATGTAATCAATCAATCAATCAATCAATCAATCAATCAATCAATCAATCAATGTAAAACGAAATGGGAAAAAACCCAAAACCAGTACATAGCTGCCAAGTGGACCCCGCTCGTTAGCCGCAATCGCACGCCGATCTGTGCGCACTGACCCTTGATAGGCGCGTGGTGGTAGGGAATGGAGGCGACGAGGCGCGCCGGCTGCAGCGACACCACGTGCACCCGTCCGCTCTCCTCGCCCACGTAGACGAGCGGCAGCTGGTCGGCCTCGTCCGCGCGCAGCTCGTCCCGCGTCTCCACACAGCTGGCGCGCCCGTGCGACGCCAGACCCGGCAGACGCTGCCACTTGCTGAAGGCGAGAGAGTGTGTGAGAGAGAGTGAGAGAGAGAGAGAGTGGGAGAGAGAGAGAGAGAGAGAGAGCGCACGGTCGCTTGTCGGGCATGCTGAACAGCCAGGTGCGTCCGCGCTCGTCGAGGCAGACGGCGAACGGATGCGTGTTGTGGGTGCGCCCGCGCGTCATCGCCGGACACGCGCGCACCATGGGATGCGGGCAGAGCGGCAGCTCCGACCAGCCCGGGACACTCGACGAGAGCAGCAGACTGAACTTGTTCGGTAAGTTTCCCTCATTCAGCAACACTTCAGTAACGATTGCCCGAGTACACAAAAAAATCCTCTTCTTTTATAAGATATATGGTAGTCCATCAACTCGGATGAGTGTTGTGGGTCACTTTTTTTTCTGGCACTCTCACATAAAAGAGACATTCACTCTGCCGGACTAATGAACACAAGAAGGGACTAATCATCACTGCACAGACCACGCAGACTGTTCACTCACAACACGCCTGCGGCGGTGACGACGAGACAGCTGCCGTCGTGGCGGCGGTTGCGCTCGATGAGGCGCACCTCCGACGACAGCGTCTTCACCGTCGCACTCACCAGCTGCATGCCTGCAACCATAACACAGCGAGGTCTGGGTGAAACGTCCTTTGCAACTCCGCCTCTTCACGCGGCTCACCTGTGGCGCCGAGCTCGCGGAACTGGACGCAGACGAGGTGGCGCGGCCGGCGCGGCGACGAGTAGAACAGGGCGCGCACGCCGTCGCCCGCCCGCCCGCCCGCAGCCACGCACACACACGCCGCCTCCACGCCCTCTCCCCCCTCCTCCTCCTCATCTCCCACCGTGCACACAACTGGCAGCACGAGATCTGAACGTCTAGTCAGTCACTTCAAGGTTAAATCAAAGGCCATCAGTAGTTTGAGCGCTATTTGAACAACGTGAACGTTACGTGTGCGCAGCGGTTCATCCGGCTTGGAGACGCGGACAATGTGCGGGGAGATGGAGGCGCGGTAGGGCGACGAGTAGTCGCCCAGATCCTGCACGCCGGCGTGCGGGAAGAGCAGCGACGGCTCGATGGACACCTCCACCCACGGCAGGCGGCGCACCGTCACAACACACCGCCCATTCTGAAACATCGTCTCGTCTCACTAACGGCAGCTTTTCAAGTACTACAGCGGTTCTAATGAATCCCGTGAAACTCACGTCAAAGGGCGAGGGATTCTTGGACGCGAGCGCGAGGCGTATGAAGTGGTCGTCGTCATCGGCGATGAGGTGGTGGGAGAAGAGGTCGGCGCGCGCCATTCCGATGGGCAGGCGGATGGCCCCGATGCGACAGCGAGCCGCCACGTCCCACAACTCGAGGTCGTACAACAACTGCAAGCACTCGCATATATATATATATATATATATATATATATATATATATATATATATATATATATATATATATATATATATATATATATATGCATAACAAATCGTTCAAGTAAAAGAAACATGTGCAAACATGACACGATGTCAAAATGAACTCGTTGCTTCGTATTTTTGTTGAAAAATCTCAAGGACACATGTCACTGAGTGCGGGGCAATTCACACGACGAGAGTATGACATAGCTGGCTACAACTCACAGCGGGGTTGCCGTGAACGACGAGAAGCGTCCTCTCCTCGCCTCGCCTCACCACGCAGTGTAGTGCGAGCACAGTGCGCCACTGGCAGCCGCCACTCCACAGAGGGAACTGCTCGCTGTCGACGCGAGGCGCGATCCACTCGCGCAGCCGCTCGCGCACCACCACGCCCGAACCGGACACGCCCGTCAGCACCTCAACACACGCCGGGTTGAGCATGCACACGAACTGTGTGGAACCGAGCACGCACCACACATCATCTGTCAATGCGCAGCGTAAATCGCATTGATAATATTCCTCTCCTAGAGGAAGACGTGATCAAGGAACAAGAGCAAAAAGAACACCATCATTGCACGAACCTCTTCAATGCAGACACCTGCCCAGAGGCGCACTTGCACATTGCATAAAACTCATTGTGTCGAGGAAAATATCATAATAAACGTATTGTATTGTACCGTTCCCGACACGCACACGGCGGCAGTGTCGCGGGCAAAGTCGCAGAAGACGCGCGCATCGGCGCAACCCTGTAACGCAGCGAATATGTAATATTATTCTAGGAGATAGTTCGCCAGATTACGGTAGAAAACCGATCTGCCCTCTAGTCGCATTCGATCTACCTTCTATAGTCGTGAGGAGACCCTAAAGCTGTGCAGATCAGAGGGTGGAAGGGACTCGCACTCCTCGTACCTTGGGGTCGTAGAACATGTGTGTGATGCAGTGGTCGACGAGAAGGATCAGATGCCGCATCCCGGTCGCAGTCGGCTCGGCGACACGCAGCGCCGCCTGTGATCACAACATTTCCACGTTCCGTGATTCCTCGTTGACGAACCGTGACGAGGCGGCGGTCCCACTCCTTCGGAGTGACATCCTTCACCCTCACCTTGCCCTCGTGCAGCAAGTGGAGATACTGAAATGAACGCTTGAACACGCGCACACTCGAGCGCGTTTGGAACGTGCGAGTTTGTAAATATTGTTTCGCTGTATCATAGTAGATGTCTTACATCAACGACCCCGTCTGCCGCTCCCCTGCCGCTTTCAAACGGTGGCGCCCGCATTTGACATCGTTTTGTCGTATAATCTTTTTTCACGCGTGATTATGTATAAACTATTACTCACACTTACTCACCATTTCGCCGCTCGCAGCCTGCATGAGCCAGTCGTCGCCTATCGGAAACACGCCCACCACCTTGGCTGCGTCGGGCACACGCAGACGGCGCGACTGCGTGTGCAGCTGCCGCGACTCCCGGTCATCTGGATTGTTTTCACTCTGTCGTGACTGAACACAATATCAGTGACACAACGACAACACACTCACGCGAGAATGTGAGGAAGCTGTCGGATCCGTTCATAGTAACAACATAGCCATGCCTCGGAGAGTGCGAGATATCCTGGATCCGATCAATCAATGAGAAACGATAATAAACACAACAACTACAAAATAAACATATGATAACCGGCATAAAGAGGTTTTTATACCCTGTTTCGGCTCGGTTCACGAAAGTCAATAAATCAAACTATCGATTTCAGAGAAAAAAAATCACCGAGAACTGATCGTGGCTGCTCATGTCGAACTCCTCAGACTCGCTGATGTCGGTGAGATTCAAGACGTGGATGAATCTGAATAGTGTCTTGTCTATTGTTATGTAGTTTAATTGTTGTTTTTGTTAATCTACCATGCGCCGTTGAAATGTCTACAAATTTCTGCAGCAGCGAAGGAGCCGCGGCGACCATCATAGAGTAGATGTCCGCGATTCTTCGACCGCCCAATCCTCCCACTTGCCCACCTCTTCTCGAGCGACGCCACCACCACCCGGTCGGGCGAGTCGAACCGAATCCAGTCGAGACACGGCTGCTAGAAACCAATCGCATATCACAACTCAATCCAGACATGAATTGAGTTCACAGTCGTTATAATCCAAGGCTCTGTCTTGTTTTCGGCTGAGAACAATTGGTGCGCGTGGTACAATTGGTACGGCCTTGTTACTTTCTATGAGTAGTGAGATAAACGCAGAACCAACAATAAAATTTAAAAAAAAGGACAGCGACCCAAAACGATCATACAAACGCGATCATACTCGCGCCAATGTCGTTTCAAAGCGGCTACTACAGACCTGTAAGAAAACGTTGACGTGGCGCGGGCTGCCGTCGAACATGTTGTCTCCAGAGGACCGCGCGTCGTCCATGAACGCACCCGAATCGACCGCCAGCACCGCTCCGCTCGCGCACCCGATCAGCTCAACATGCTCTTCATTATACAATACGTTTATTATGATATTATCATCGACACAATGCGACTTTGTATTATATATTATTTAAACATTGCGACTTTGTAGATGAATCTAGCTCACCAGCTGGCGTCCGTCGCGGACGCAGTGGAGGGCGGTGACGGTGTGCGCAGAGTCGAGGAGCGCCGCGAGCTGCTCGCCCCCGCCCCTGCCACTGTCCAAGCCCTCGTCTCGCGCGCAAGCCACCTCACACGACACCCGGCCTGCAATCCGTGCCCATCAGCTTATGTTTTTCGGTCAAGCTGTGCCCGCCGCCGACCTGCGATCGCGTAGAAGTGATTGCCGTGTTCATCGATCGCAGTCGGCACCACGTCCAGGACACGCGAGAGACGACCGTTGCCGTCAAAGTCTCCTTTGCGCGTCTACAATCAGCAGTGCTTAATCGGTTGAAACCGTCGGAAGCCTTACGTCAATCAGATATTTGAACGAGGGGTAGTAGACGTCGACGCCCGGATCGTCATCGATCGGAATGCGATACTTGGCAGTCATGGAGAAGTAGGTGACCCCCTCAACATCACTCGTGCATCGTTGAAACCGACCATTGAAAAACTTACGTCGATGGTGAGCAAAAACTCGACGTTGTGGGTGAGGGACGCGGACAGGTGGGTGAGGGACGCGGGCATGGGCACGAGCTGGCCGCAGTGGACGGAGATCGAGTCGCCGACCAGGCAAGCGCGCAGCCACTCCACCCGAGTCTGCCGGAAACAGGATCAGAACACCCGCCGATCACTTTCGAGTGTATGAGAGAGGGAGACACTCACAGTCTTTTCATCCTCGTCGCACAACTTCTTGGCGAACTGCGGCTTTGCGTCGACGAAGCGGGTGAAGATGGTTTGGGGATGCGAGGCGAAGACTGCGAGGCAAGAGAAGGTGCAGCGAGCGGTTGGCTGGACGACCAGACAGCCACGCTCGCAGCTAAACACACACATTTAGGGTTCAGCTGCAAATGTGCAACTTCTTTGTACTCATTGTCGGCACATTGATTCGCGCAAGTCAATTAAAAAAAATTATCATCAGAACTTTACCTCCAATCTAATAAGGAAAAAAACGCACCTACGCTGTTCGGTGTGCGGGGTGAATGAGAGGAGCTTCACGGTGAGCCTGCCCTTTTCAACTCGCATAGAATGAACGGACACGCCCTTCTCGCACAGCACAGCCAACTATAAGAAGCATATACGAAATGCGTTTGCATGTTACGTATTTGTCCAAAGGTTCCACTGACGAGAATACAATTTAGAGTAGAAGCCGAGACATTCAATTCGTTATTTCGAACTTATCACCATGTTGTAGTTGTAAAAATATAAAATATAATATTCAATAGGGACTGACCGAGTGCTGGCCGACAATGGCCACGTCACGTATGTCCTTGCCGAACTCGACGACCCGCTCCGAGCAGATGGTGCCGCCGCGCAGCAACTCCCCCCGCGACACAACAGCCACGCACGAGCGAGAGAACACGACGACGGCGTCTGCGAGGGAATAAGCAATGCGACAAGGTTCTAACATACCGTTGTTCTGTGGGTCGGGGAAGAAGCGGACTCCTCTCGCATAGTAGTCGATGGTGGGTAGTTCGTATCCCACATGGGCGAACACATTCAATAGACGAACCTCTTCTCGCTTCGCAGCGAAATCCACTTCCTTCACGTATTCCACACTCGCTCCGCACCCTTAACATAAATATAATAGTATGAAGGCACTAACAAGCCACAAACACTCACCAACAATAACGTACTCAGTGTGCGGATGTGACTCGATGAAAAGCCGCGGCTGGTTCAAAATGAACTCCGTCGCCGTCATCACATAACTAAGATAATAATAATAATATTGAAAATCAAGCAATCTAAAAAAAACGCCAAAAAAACGCCAACGCCAACGAACGCCAATCCTAAAAAAACGTATGCTTCTCTTTGCGGATGCAGTCTGTTCATAGTACCGTAGTCAGTAATTCAACTCACCAATATGGTTAGTTATATGATTTATGATTAACTTTCAGAACTTACTATACGAAATTAAATTGCTAGTAATCGAATATATACAGCAGTTGTATAGTACATCGAATGATCAAACTTCAAACATCATTTTTTTCCGCTCATTTTTTTCCGCTGAGTCGCCTTGGGTTGTTTGTGTTTTGTTGTTGCTTTGATCCTTATGGTTATCAGATGGTACATTCCACTTCACTGCGGGCGCTGATTTTCAAATTTAGCTTCTCTCACTCTCGCGCATGTTTCTCTTCTGACGGACAAGTGTGTGCATGAGCATGTCCACCTCGGCTCGCTCGGGAGAAGGGGAGGGAGAAGGGGAGGGAGAGAGGGAGAGAGAGGAAGAGAGAGAGAGAGAGAGAAAATACGTCACTGCAGTTGCTTCCTGGATCATTACCCCGAATGAATTCGTCGCTAGCCGCCTTATTCAGAGTCACACACACACACTCCCACTGGAAGCAAAATAATGAAGTTAGAAAGTGAAACTGAGAAACTGCAGTACTGCAAAGACGAAAAAAGTTGAGATATTTATTCGATATTCACAATTCGCATAATTATCGACACAAAATAATACGTGAATAATACGTGAGCAATGAGCAGTGTAGGCAAGTGAACTGTTCGGGTGGGCGAGCTTGAGTTTTGGCAAGTTTGCAACTGTGAGTGATGTGAGTGATAAATACGAGGGACGCACCAAGTGAGTAAGAAAAGGCACGCTGAGTATGGGGGGAAACGATCTAGCGAAATTCTGGCTATACTTCGTATTATTACGGCGACGAAGGCAGAAAAACGAAAGGGGGGGGGGGCTGTGTGTATGTACAAAGACGGAGGGAGTGTGGTGTGGTCAGAAGTAGTTGACCTCATTGGAGGTGGTAGTGGTGACTGCCTCGTTCACTCTCCTCTCCACCGCCCCGTGCTCGGACGGCTCAAAGTCGTGGCGGGTGTTAAATCGCGACACTCGATCGTACGTCGCGTTGCCCGCGTCCGAGTCGCCGTCGCTGTCGTACCCGGCGTTCTGAACAGGCACGTCATCTTACTTCAAACCACTATTCTGGAAAAGTTATGCCTATATTCGGAATCAGCATGAAAAACTGTGTGTAAGGTCATATTTTCATACTAATCCGCCAAGACGATGGCGCAAGCGTGTTAGGATACGGTGTATCTGCGGAAATCATTTGCAAAGTAGAGTAGGTCGAAGTGGTTTGGGAGCAGAAAAAAACTGATACTGTTCGTATTTCGATGTGGAGATATGGTTAGTACTAACCGAGGCCGATCGGTGCATCATGTGCGCGCCGCCGCCAGCCGCCGCCGAGCTGCTGCCGATCACGTTGGAGGCAAAGTGGTCGGATGACGTCATCGCGAACCGGTCAACCTCCGTCTCCAGACCGCCGTCGCTCGCGCCGTTGATGATCTGAAGCGAATGACGTCATCTCTCTCTCTCTCTCTCTCTCGCTCTCTCTCACCGTCTGCGACTGTGACAGGACGTTGCCCTCCTCGTCGTGGACGGTGGTGGTGCGGATCTCCCTGGTGGTGACGTCGGTGGTCACTCTCCGCTCAATCTCCTCGATGCTGCCATCAGAAGACAGAGAAGCGCCGTCCAGGTACGCGCCCCCCAGCCGTGCGCGCCGAGATCCGCTCGATCGAGACGAGCCGCTGCCAGCCCACCCTCGTCGTCGTCCTCACACACAACATGATATGGTGGGTTCTGAGCACTCTCTCGCTCTTTCGCTCTCTCTCTCTCTCTCTCTTTCCCTCCGCAAAATGGATTTGCTATTTCGTGTACCACATAACCGTGTTATACCACCGTATACTACCGTATACCACCGTGTTTTTATCCCATATTTAGTTTCTATGCTCGCAATAAGTTGCGCCCGGTGGGGTAGATCAGAGGAAGACGGAGAGTCAGCTCTCGGCAATAGCGCGCAAAACAAGAGAGGCAGACGGTTATGGCACCGTATTTCGAACTGCAAGCGAGGTAGATCGAAAACTATCGCTCTGGCGCAGAGTATACATATGCTCCGCTCATGTGGATTGCTCGTTCACCGTGTCTCACACAGGACGGCGAATGACGGCGGCGTGTGGCAGTGTCTGTCTCTGCCGCCGCGGGGTGCAGTGGCCGTTCGGGATGTGAAGCCGGACTGGGAGGGGAGCGAGCCGGAGACGGTCGTCGCGTTGGACAGGGACGGCAACACGTGGATCTACATGGGCGATAGGTGAGTGGAGAGGGAGGGGGGGGGGAAGAGAGAGACTATTCCAGGAGTGAGTGGATGCGTATACCGGGCGCAGAGTCGCACGCTGCCGCGAGCTGCCTCGAGTCTCTGCCGGTGTGGCGCGGCCGCCCGTGGGTGGCGATAGGCGAGCGGACAGGCGCCGTCCACATTGTGTCCATCGACCAGAGCAAGACCGTCGCCACGATTCGACACCATGCCGCGGCGGTGCGAGGTGAGCACTGTTTGATTGTATTCATGCAGCATAGTGCGGTCAGTGTATTTGAAACGCCTTCGCAGTTGTTCGAAATTCTGTCGTTCGAAATCGAACCTTGTGTGACTCTGACTCATTCGAAGCTGACTTCGAAACACCACCAGCGTGTTCCGAAGGCGTTTCGAAGAAGTTGTTTCGAAGAAACTGACCACTCTCCACACTTCATACATTGTAATGTGTTGTTGTTCGATTGTGTGAACCTTGTGATGACACAAGTATACTCATACTGTCTACACATGTGTGTGTTTGAGCGGTGGAGTGGTTCTCGTCCGGCCGCGTCGTGGCTGTGATCGATGAGGCGACGCCGACTGTGGTGCTGCACAAGAGGATGGAGGAGAAGGGAGCGGTGGGTGGATTATTCTAATCAATTCAAAATGTTTGTGGTCTACAAGAATGCACTCTCTATGAATGATGAATGATAGTAATACTAGTTTATTACCGAGTTGCATGGGCAGAAACATAACAGAGCCTACGGTAGGATAGTAAAATGGGAAAGGAAGAACAAACAGTGGAGGAACGAGTATCGATTGGAAGAGGAGTGGCATGTTTCAGTACGCGGTGTTGCTACGAGTGGCTCTCGGCTGTCCGCTTGACTCGCGATTCTTCATGAACATCAAGGATGACAGGTGAGAGAGAGGGGGAGAGAGAGGGGGGAATGAAAGAGAGAGAGAGAGAGCGAGAACGAAGTAGTGGATCTGCAGAGCTACGAACTCTCTGCTTTTCGTTCCGTATACTGTATTGTTCCAAATCCACAATAAAGTTTTCCAACTGCGAGCCTATTATATACATACAGAGACTTATTTTCAGATTGTTTGTAAAGGCGCTTCCGGCGTCGGGCGGTCTGTATTCTACGTCATCGTGTGACTGTGACCGTGAGAAAATCCGGCAAGCCCTCGGCCAGTGAGACTCTTGAGAGTTCGATAACCTCCGGATTGTTGTTTTCCATATCATCTATCAACTCATGCTTTCGTTCACAGTTTTATTGTTTTCGGGTTCAACTCTCGCGGTGTTCAAATATTGATATAGGAGATTTTCTACTGATTCAATATTTTAAATTAATATTGACCGTAAGTTCTCACTTACCAGGTGTGCTATAGACATCGAAGTTGTTGAATAAATTGTTGTTTCCATGATGTTTTTTATTCGAGACATCCGAATTGTTTGCTTCCTGCACTCATTTTTTTTATTTCAAAGAAAACAAATAAACGTCAACAATCAACAACCGCACATAACAAGAATTCCACGTCAACAAATGAAGAATATATCAATCGTCAAAAATAACAATGAACACGTATGTAGCTCAATATTAATGAGTCAGACTCTTAGACGATTATATTTAAGCCTCAAAAGATGTAGAGAGAAAGAGTATCGAAAGAAGTAGATCAAAGAGTAACAAAAGAGGTAGATCAAAGTGTATAAGAAGATGTAAATCAGAGAGTATCAAACGAGGTAGATCAAAAAGTATCAGAAGATGCAGATTAAAGAGCTGCATTCCTTGGTGCGCGTCTCACTTGCGGTGCTTGGTAATAAGAAAGTAATTAGAAAGTGAAGACAATACCGTAGCGCCACTCTTTTGCACCCATTCTGCCTCACTGAGGTATTGAAAGTGATTAGAAAGTGATGACAATACCGTAGCGCCACTCTTTCGCATCCATTCTGCCTCACTGAGGTATTGAAAGTGATTAGAAAGTGATGACAATACCGTAGCGCCACTCTTTCGCACCCATTCTGCCTCACTGAGGTATTGAAAGTGAATAGAAAGTGAAGACAATACCGTAGCGCCTCTCTTTCGCACCCATTCTGCCTCACTGAGGTATTGAAAGTGATTAGAAAGTGAAGACAATACCGTAGCGCCACTCTTTCGCACCCATTCTGCCTCACTGAGGTATTGAAAGTGATTAGAAAGTGAAGACAATACCGTAGCGCCACTCTTTCGCACCCATTCTGCCTCACTGAGGTGTTGAAAGTGATTAGAAAGTGAAGACAATACCGTAGCGCCACTCTTTCGCACCACAATACCGTAGCGCCACTCTTTCGCACCCATTCTGCCTCACTGAGGTATTGAAAGTGATTAGAAAGTGAAGACAATACCGTAGCGCCACTCTTTCGCACCCATTCTGCCTCACTGAGGTATTGAAAGTGATTAGAAAGTGAAGACATTACCGTAGCGCCACTCTTTCGCACCACAATACCGTAGCGCCACTCTTTCGCACCCATTCTGCCTCACTGAGGTATTGGAAGTGATTAGAAAGTGATGACAATACCGTAGCGCCACTCTTTCGCACCCATTCTGCCTCAGTGAGGTATTGAAAGTGATTAGAAAGTGATGACGATACCGTAGCGCCACTCTTTCGCACCCATTCTGCCTCACTGAGGTATTGAAAGTGATTAGAAAGTGAAGACAATACCGTAGCGCCACTCTTTCGCACCCATTCTGCCTCACTGAGGTGTTGAAAGTGATTAGAAAGTGAAGACAATACCGTAGCGCCACTCTTTCGCACCACAATACCGTAGCGCCACTCTTTCGCACCCATTCTGCCTCACTGAGGTATTGAAAGTGATTAGAAAGTGAAGACAATACCGTAGCGCCACTCTTTCGCACCCATTCTGCCTCACTGAGGTGTTGAAAGTGATTAGAAAGTGAAGACAATACCGTAGCGCCACTCTTTCGCACCACAATACCGTAGCGCCACTCTTTCGCACCCATTCTGCCTCACTGAGGTATTGGAAGTGATTAGAAAGTGATGACAATACCGTAGCGCCACTCTTTCGCACCCATTCTGCCTCAGTGAGGTATTGAAAGTGATTGACAATACCGTAGCGCCACTCTTTCGCACCCATTCTGCCTCACTGAGGTATTGAAAGTGATTAGAAAGTGAAGACAATACCGTAGCGCCACTCTTTCGCACCCATTCTGCCTCACTGAGGTTTTGGAAGTGATTAGAAAGTGAAGACAATACCGTAGCGCCACTCTTTCGCACCCATTCTGCCTCACTGAGGTATTGAAAGTGATTAGAAAGTGAAGACAATACCGTAGCGCCACTCTTTCGCAACCATTCTGCCTCACTGAGGTATTGGAAGTGATTAGAAAGTGATGACAATACCAAAGCGCCACTCTTTCGCACCCATTCTGCCTCACTGAGGTATTGAAAGTGATTAGAAAGTGATGACAATACCGTAGCGCCACTCTTTCGCACTCATTCTGCTTCACTGAGGTATTGAAAGTGATTAGAAAGTGAAGGCAATACCGTAGAGCCACTCTTTCGCGCCCATTCTGCCTCACTGAGGTATTGAAAGTAATTAGAAAGTGATGACAATACCGTAGCGCCACTCTTTCGCACACATTCTGCCTCACTGAGGTATTGAAAGTAATCAGAAAGTGATGACAATACCGTAGCGCCACTCTTTCGCACCCATTCTGCCTCACTGAGGTATTGAAAGTAATCAGAAAGTGATGACAATACCGTAGCGCCACTCTTTCGCACCCATTCTGCCTCACTGAGGTATTGAAAGTGATTAGAAAGTGAAGACAATACCGTAGCGCCACTCTTTCGCACCCATTCTGCCTCACTGAGGTTTTGGAAGTGATTAGAAAGTGAAGACAATACCGTAGCGCCACTCTTTCGCACCCATTCTGCCTCACTGAGGTATTGAAAGTGATTAGAAAGCGAAGACATTACCGTAGCGCCACTCTTTCGCACCACAATACCGTAGCGCCACTCTTTCGCACCCATTCTGCCTCACTGAGGTATTGGAAGTGATTAGAAAGTGATGACAATACCGTAGCGCCACTCTTTCGCACCCATTCTGCCTCAGTGAGGTATTGAAAGTGATTAGAAAGTGATGACGATACCGTAGCGCCACTCTTTCGCACCCATTCTGCCTCACTGAGGTATTGAAAGTGATTAGAAAGTGAAGACAATACCGTAGCGCCACTCTTTCGCACCCATTCTGCCTCACTGAGGTGTTGAAAGTGATTAGAAAGTGAAGACAATACCGTAGCGCCACTCTTTCGCACCACAATACCGTAGCGCCACTCTTTCGCACCCATTCTGCCTCACTGAGGTATTGAAAGTGATTAGAAAGTGAAGACAATACCGTAGCGCCACTCTTTCGCACCCATTCTGCCTCACTGAGGTGTTGAAAGTGATTAGAAAGTGAAGACAATACCGTAGCGCCACTCTTTCGCACCACAATACCGTAGCGCAACTCTTTCGCACCCATTCTGCCTCACTGAGGTATTGGAAGTGATTAGAAAGTGATGACAATACCGTAGCGCCACTCTTTCGCACCCATTCTGCCTCAGTGAGGTATTGAAAGTGATTAGAAAGTGATGACGATACCGTAGCGCCACTCTTTCGCACTCATTCTGCCTCACTGAGGTATTGAAAGCGATTAGAAAGTGATGACAATACCATAGCGCCACTCTTTCGCACCCATTCTACCTCACTGAGGTATTGAAAGTGATTAGAAAGTGAAGACAATACCGTAGCGCCACTCTTTCGCACCCATTCTGCCTCACTGAGGTATTGAAAGTGATTAGAAAGTGAAGACAATACCGTAGCGCCACTCTTTCGCACCCATTCTGCCTCACTGAGGTTTTGGAAGTGATTAGAAAGTGAAGACAATACCGTAGCGCCACTCTTTCGCACCCATTCTGCCTCACTGAGGTATTGAAAGTGATTAGAAAGTGAAGACAATACCGTAGCGCCACTCTTTCGCAACCATTCTGCCTCACTGAGGTATTGGAAGTGATTAGAAAGTGATGACAATACCAAAGCGCCACTCTTTCGCACCCATTCTGCCTCACTGAGGTATTGAAAGTGATTAGAAAGTGATGACAATACCGTAGCGCCACTCTTTCGCACTCATTCTGCTTCACTGAGGTATTGAAAGTGATTAGAAAGTGAAGGCAATACCGTAGAGCCACTCTTTCGCGCCCATTCTGCCTCACTGAGGTATTGAAAGTAATTAGAAAGTGATGACAATACCGTAGCGCCACTCTTTCGCACACATTCTGCCTCACTGAGGTATTGAAAGTAATCAGAAAGTGATGACAATACCGTAGCGCCACTCTTTCGCACCCATTCTGCCTCACTGAGGTATTGAAAGTAATCAGAAAGTGATGACAATACCGTAGCGCCACTCTTTCGCACCCATTCTGCCTCACTGAGGTATTGAAAGTGATTAGAAAGTGAAGACAATACCGTAGCGCCACTCTTTCGCACCCATTCTGCCTCACTGAGGTTTTGGAAGTGATTAGAAAGTGAAGACAATACCGTAGCGCCACTCTTTCGCACCCATTCTGCCTCACTGAGGTATTGAAAGTGATTAGAAAGTGAAGACAATACCGTAGCGCCACTCTTTCGCAACCATTCTGCCTCACTGAGGTATTGGAAGTGAATAGAAAGTGATGACAATACCGTAGCGCCACTCTTTCGCACCCATTCTGCCTCACTGAGGTATTGAAAGTGATTAGAAAGTGATGACAATACCGTAGCGCCACTCTTTCGCACTCATTCTGCCTCACTGAGGTATTGAAAGTGATTAGAAAGTGAAGGCAATACCGTAGAGCCACTCTTTCGCGCCCATTCTGCCTCACTGAGGTATTAAAAGTAATTAGAAAGTGATGACAATACCGTAGCGCCTTTCTTTCGCACCCATTCTGCCTCACTGAGGTATTGAAAGTAATCAGAAAGTGATGACAATACCGTAGCGCCACTCTTTCGCACCCATTCTGCCTCACTGAGGTATTGAAAGTAATCAGAAAGTGATGACAATACCGTAGCGCCACTCTTTCGCACCCATTCTGCCTCACTGAGGTATTGAAAGTAATTAGAAAGTGATGACAATACCGTAGCGCCACTCTTTCGCACCCATTCTGCCTCACTGAGGTATTGAAAGTGATTAGAAAGTGATGACAATACCGTAGCGCCACTCTTTCGCACCCATTCTGCCTCACTGAGGTATTGAAAGTGATTAGAAAGTGAAGACAATACCGTAGCGCCTCTCTTTCGCACCCATTCTGCCTCACTGAGGTATTGAAAGTGATTAGAAAGTGAAGACAATACCGTAGCGCCACTCTTTCGCACCCATTCTGCCTCACTGAGGTATTGAAAGTGATTAGAAAGTGAAGACAATACCGTAGCGCCACTCTTTCGCACCCATTCTGCCTCACTGAGGTATTGAAAGTGATTAGAAAGTGAAGACAATACCGTAGCGCCACTCTTTCGCACCCATTCTGCCTCACTGAGGTATTGAAAGTGATTAGAAAGTGATGACAATACCGTAGCGCCACTCTTTCGCACTCATTCTGCCTCACTGAGGTATTGAAAGTGATTAGAAAGTGAAGACAATACCGTAGAGCCACTCTTTTGCGCCCATTCTGCCTCACTGAGGTATTGAAAGTGATTAGAAAGTGAAGACAATACCGTAGCGCCACTCTTTCGCACACATTCTGCCTCACTGAGGTATTGAAAGTGATTAGAAAGTGAAGACAATACCGTAGCGCCACTCTTTCGCACCCATTCTGCCTCACTGAGGTATTGAAAGTGATTAGAAAGTGAAGACAATACCGTAGCGCCACTCTATCGCACTCATTCTGCCTCACTGAGGTATTGGAACTGATTAGAAAGTGAAGACAATACCGTAGCGCCACTCTTTCGCACCCATTCTGCCTCACTGAGGTATTGAACGTGATTAGAAAGTGAGGCAATACCGTAGCGCCACTCTTTCGCACCCATTCTGCCTCACTGAGGTATTGAAAGTGATTAGAAAGTGATGACAATACCGTAGCGCCACTCTTTCGCACTCATTCTGCCTCACTGAGGTATTGAAAGTGATTAGAAAGTGAAGGCAATACCGTAGAGCCACTCTTTCGCGCCCATTCTGTCTCACTGAGGTATTGAAAGTAATTAGAAAGTGATGACAATACCGTAACGCCACTCTTTCGCACCCATTCTGCCTCACTGAGGTATTGAAAGTGATTAGAAAGTGAAGACAATACCGTAGCGCCTCTCTTTCGCACCCATTCTGCCTCACTGAGGTATTGAAAGTGATTAGAAAGTGAAGACAATACCGTAGCGCCACTCTTTCGCACCTCACTGAGGTATTGGAACTGATTAGAAAGTGAAGACAATACCGTAGCGCCACTCTTTCGCACCCATTCTGCCTCACTGAGGTATTGAACGTGATTAGAAAGTGAGGCAATACCGTAGCGCCACTCTTTCGCACCCATTCTGCCTCACTGAGGTATTGAAAGTGATTAGAAAGTGATGACAATACCGTAGCGCCACTCTTTCGCACTCATTCTGCCTCACTGAGGTATTGAAAGTGATTAGAAAGTGAAGGCAATACCGTAGAGCCACTCTTTCGCGCCCATTCTGTCTCACTGAGGTATTGAAAGTAATTAGAAAGTGATGACAATACCGTAGCGCCACTCTTTCGCACCCATTCTGCCTCACTGAGGTATTGAAAGTAATCAGAAAGTGATGACAATACCGTAGCGCCACTCTTTCGCACCCATTCTGCCTCACTGAGGTATTGAAAGTAATAAGAAAGTGATGACAATACCGTAGCGCCACTCTTTCGCACCCATTCTGCCTCACTGAGGTATTGAAAGTAATTAGAAAGTGATGACAATACCGTAGCGCCACTCTTTCGCACCCATTCTGCCTCACTGAGGTATTGAAAGTGATTAGAAAGTGATGACAATACCGTAGCGCCACTCTTTCGCACCCATTCTGCCTCACTGAGGTATTGAAAGTGATTAGAAAGTGAAGACAATACCGTAGCGCCTCTCTTTCGCACCCATTCTGCCTCACTGAGGTATTGAAAGTGATTAGAAAGTGAAGACAATACCGTAGCGCCACTCTTTCGCACCCATTCTGCCTCACTGAGGTATTGAAAGTGATTAGAAAGTGAAGACAATACCGTAGCGCCACTCTTTCGCACCCATTCTGCCTCACTGAGGTATTGAAAGTGATTAGAAAGTGAAGACAATACCGTAGCGCCACTCTTTCGCACCACAATACCGTAGCGCCACTCTTTCGCACCCATTCTGCCTCACTGAGGTAGTGAAAGTGATTAGAAAGTGATGACAATACCGTAGCGCCACTCTTTCGCACCCATTCTGCATCACTGAGGTATTGAAAGTGCTTAGAAAGTGAAGACAATACCGTAGCGCCACTCTTTCGCACACATTCTGCCTCACTGAGGTATTGAAAGTGATTAGAAAGTGAAGACAATACCGTAGCGCCACTCTTTCGCACCCATTCTGCCTCACTGAGGTATTGAAAGTGATTAGAAAGTGAAGACAATACCGTAGCGCCACTCTATCGCACTCATTCTGCCTCACTGAGGTATTGGAACTGATTAGAAAGTGAAGACAATACCGTAGCGCCACTCTTTCGCACCCATTCTGCCTCACTGATACAATACCGTAGCGCCGGAGGTATTGAAAGTGATTAGAAAGTGAATACATTACCGTAGCGCCACTCTTTCGCACCCATTCTGCCTCACTGAGATATTGAAAGTGTTTAGAAAGTGAAGACAATACCGTAGAGCCACTCTTTCGCACCCATTCTGCCTCACTGAGGTATTGAAAGTGATTAGAAAGTGAAGACAATACCGTAGCGCCACTCTTTTGCACCCATTCTGCCTCACTGAGGTATTGAAAGTGATTAGAAAGTGAAGACAATACCGTAGCGCCACTCTTTCGCACTCATTCTGCCTCACTGAGGTATTGAAAGTGATTAGAAAGTGATGACAATACCGTAGCGCCACTCTTTCGCACCCATTCTGCGTCACTGAGGTATTGAAAGTGATTAGAAAGTAAAGACAATACCGTAGCGCCACTCTTTCGCACCCATTCTGCCTCACTGAGGTATTGAAAGTGGTTAGAAAGTGATGACAATACCGTAGCGCCACTCTTTCGCACCCATTCTGCCTCACTGAGGTATTGAAAGTGATTAGAAAGTGATGACAATACCGTAGCGCCACTCTTTCGCACTCATTCTGCCTCACTGAGGTATTGAAAGTGATTAGAAAGTGAAGACAATACCGTAGAGCCACTCTTTTGCGCCCATTCTGCCTCACTGAGGTATTGAAAGTGATTAGAAAGTGAAGACAATACCGTAGCGCCACTCTTTTGCACCCATTCTGCCTCACTGAGGTATTGAAAGTGATTAGAAAGTGAAGACAATACCGTAGCGCCACTCTTTCGCACTCATTCTGCCTCACTGAGGTATTGAAAGTGATTAGAAAGTGAAGACAATACCGTAGAGCCACTCTTTCGCGCCCATTCTGCCTCACTGAGGTATTAAAAGTAATTAGAAAGTGATGACAAGACAATAGCGCCACTTTTCCGCACCCATTCTGCCTCACTGAGGTATTGAAAGTGATTAGAAAGTGATGACAATACCGTAGCGCCACTCTTTCGCACCCATTCTGCCTCACTGAGGTATTGAAAGTGATTAGAAAATAAAGACAATACCGTAGCGCCACTCTTTCGCACCCATTCTGCCTCACTGAGGTATTGAAAGTGGTTAGAAAGTGATGACAATACCGTAGTGCCACTCTTTCGCACCCATTCTGCATCACTGAGGTATTGAAAGTGATTAGAAAGTGAAGACAATACCGTAGCGCCACTCTTTCGCACCCATTCTGCCTCACTGAGGTATTGGAAGTGATTAGAAAGTGATGACAATACCGTAGCGCCACTCTTTCGCACCCATTCTGCCTCACTGAGGATTTGAAAGTAATTAGAAAAGGATGGCAATACCGTAACGCCACTCTTTCGCACCCATTCTGCCTCACTGAGGTATTAAAAGTAATTAGAAAGTGATGACAAGACAATAGCGCCACTTTTTCGCACCCATTCTGCCTCACTGAGGTATTGAAAGTGATTAGAAAGTGATGACAATACCGTAGCGCCACTCTTTCGCACCCATTCTGCCTCACTGAGGTATTGAAAGTGATTAGAAAGTAAAGACAATACCGTAGCGCCACTCTTTCGCACCCATTCTGCCTCACTGAGGTATTGAAAGTGGTTAGAAAGTGATGACAATACCGTAGCGCCACTCTTTCGCACCCATTCTGCCTCACTGAGGTATTGAAAGTGGTTAGAAAGTGATGACAATACCGTAGCGCCACTCTTTCGCACCCATTCTGCCTCACTGAGGTATTGAAAGTGATTAGAAAGTGAAGACAATACCGTAGCGCCACTCTTTCGCACCCATTCTGCCTCACTGAGGTATTGGAAGTGATTAGAAAGTGATGACAATACCGTAGCGCCACTCTTTCGCACCCATTCTGCCTCACTGAGGATTTGAAAGTAATTAGAAAGTGATGGCAATACCGTAGCGCCACTCTTTCGCACCCATTCTGCCTCACTGAGGTATTAAAAGTAATTAGAAAGTGATGACAATACCGTAGCGCCACTCTTTCGCACCCATTCTGCCTCACTGAGGTATTGAAAGTGGTTAGAAAGTGATGACAATACCGTAGCGCCACTCTTTCGCACCCATTCTGCCTCACTGAGGATTTGAAAGTAATTAGAAAGTGATGGCAATACCGTAGCGCCACTCTTTCGCACCCATTCTGCCTCACTGAGGTATTAAAAGTAATTAGAAAGTGATGACAATACAATAGCGCCACTTTTTCGCACCCATTCTGCCTCACTGAGGTATTGAAAGTGATTAGAAAGTGATGACAATACCGTAGCGCCACTCTTTCGCACCCATTCTGCCTCACTGAGGTATTGAAAGTGATTAGAAAGTAAAGACAATACCGTAGCGCCACTCTTTCGCACCCATTCTGCCTCACTGAGGTATTGAAAGTGGTTAGAAAGTGATGACAATACCGTAGCGCCACTCTTTCGCACCCATTCTGCCTCACTGAGGTATTGAAAGTGATTAGAAAGTGATGACAATACCGTAGCGCCACTCTTTCGCACCCATTCTGCCTCACTGAGGTATTGGAAGTGATTAGAAAGTGATGACAATACCGTAGCGCCACTCTTTCGCACCCATTCTGCCTCACTGAGGTATTGAAAGTGATTAGAAAGTGATGACAATACCGTAGCGCCACTCTTTCGCACCCATTCTGCCTCACTGAGGTATTGAAAGTGATTAGAAAGTAAAGACAATACCGTAGCGCCACTCTTTCGCACCCATTCTGCCTCACTGAGGTATTGAAAGTGGTTAGAAAGTGATGACAATACCGTAGTGCCACTCTTTCGCACCCATTCTGCCTCACTGAGGTATTGAAAGTGATTAGAAAGTAAAGACAATACCGTAGCGCCACTCTTTCGCACCCATTCTGCCTCACTGAGGTATTGAAAGTGGTTAGAAAGTGATGACAATACCGTAGTGCCACTCTTTCGCACCCATTCTGCATCACTGAGGTATTGAAAGTGGTTAGAAAGTGATGACAATACCGTAGTGCCACTCTTTCGCACCCATTCTGCATCACTGAGGTATTGAAAGTGATTAGAAAGTGAAGACAATACCGTAGCGCCACTCTTTCGCACCCATTCTGCATCACTGAGGTATTGAAAGTGGTTAGAAAGTGATGACAATACCGTAGTGCCACTCTTTCGCACCCATTCTGCATCACTGAGGTATTGAAAGTGATTAGAAAGTGAAGACAATACCGTAGCGCCACTCTTTCGCACCCATTCTGCCTCACTGAGGTATTGGAAGTGATTAGAAAGTGATGACAATACCGTAGCGCCACTCTTTCGCACCCATTCTGCCTCACTGAGGATTTGAAAGTAATTAGAAAGTGATGGCAATACCGTAGCGCCACTCTTTCGCACCCATTCTGCCTCACTGAGGATTTGAAAGTAATTAGAAAGTGATGACAAGACAATAGCGCCACTTTTTCGCACCCATTCTGCCTCACTGAGGTATTGAAAGTGATTAGAAAGTGATGACAATACCGTAGCGCCACTCTTTCGCACCCATTCTGCCTCACTGAGGTATTGAAAGTGATTAGAAAGTAAAGACAATACCGTAGCGCCACTCTTTCGCACCCATTCTGCCTCACTGAGGTATTGAAAGTGGTTAGAAAGTGATGACAATACCGTAGCGCCACTCTTTCGCACCCATTCTGCCTCACTGAGGTATTAAAAGTAATTAGAAAGTGATGACAATACAATAGCGCCACTTTTTCGCACCCATTCTGCCTCACTGAGGTATTGAAAGTGATTAGAAAGTGATGACAATACCGTAGCGCCACTCTTTCGCACCCATTCTGCCTCACTGAGGTATTGAAAGTGATTAGAAAGTAAAGACAATACCGTAGCGCCACTCTTTCGCACCCATTCTGCCTCACTGAGGTATTGAAAGTGGTTAGAAAGTGATGACAATACCGTAGCGCCACTCTTTCGCACCCATTCTGCCTCACTGAGGTATTGAAAGTGATTAGAAAGTGATGACAATACCGTAGCGCCACTCTTTCGCACCCATTCTGCCTCACTGAGGTATTGGAAGTGATTAGAAAGTGATGACAATACCGTAGCGCCACTCTTTCGCACCCATTCTGCCTCACTGAGGTATTGAAAGTGATTAGAAAGTGATGACAATACCGTAGCGCCACTCTTTCGCACCCATTCTGCCTCACTGAGGTATTGAAAGTGATTAGAAAGTAAAGACAATACCGTAGCGCCACTCTTTCGCACCCATTCTGCCTCACTGAGGTATTGAAAGTGGTTAGAAAGTGATGACAATACCGTAGTGCCACTCTTTCGCACCCATTCTGCCTCACTGAGGTATTGAAAGTGATTAGAAAGTAAAGACAATACCGTAGCGCCACTCTTTCGCACCCATTCTGCCTCACTGAGGTATTGAAAGTGGTTAGAAAGTGATGACAATACCGTAGTGCCACTCTTTCGCACCCATTCTGCATCACTGAGGTATTGAAAGTGGTTAGAAAGTGATGACAATACCGTAGTGCCACTCTTTCGCACCCATTCTGCATCACTGAGGTATTGAAAGTGATTAGAAAGTGAAGACAGTACCGTAGCGCCACTCTTTCGCACCCATTCTGCATCACTGAGGTATTGAAAGTGGTTAGAAAGTGATGACAATACCGTAGTGCCACTCTTTCGCACCCATTCTGCATCACTGAGGTATTGAAAGTGATTAGAAAGTGAAGACAATACCGTAGCGCCACTCTTTCGCACCCATTCTGCCTCACTGAGATATTGGAAGTGATTAGAAAGTGATGACAATACCGTAGCGCCACTCTTTCGCACCCATTCTGCCTCACTGAGGATTTGAAAGTAATTAGAAAGTGATGGCAATACCGTAGCGCCACTCTTTCGCACCCATTCTGCCTCACTGAGGTATTAAAAGTAATTAGAAAGTGATGACAAGACAATAGCGCCACTTTTTCGCACCCATTCTGCCTCACTGAGGTATTGAAAGTGATTAGAAAGTGATGACAATACCGTAGCGCCACTCTTTCGCACCCATTCTGCCTCACTGAGGTATTGAAAGTGATTAGAAAGTAAAGACAATACCGTAGCGCCACTCTTTCGCACCCATTCTGCCTCACTGAGGTATTGAAAGTGGTTAGAAAGTGATGACAATACCGTAGCGCCACTCTTTCGCACCCATTCTGCCTCACTGAGGTATTGAAAGTGATTAGAAAGTGATGACAATACCGTAGCGCCACTCTTTCGCACCCATTCTGCCTCACTGAGGTATTGAAAGTGATTAGAAAGTAAAGACAATACCGTAGCGCCACTCTTTCGCACCCATTCTGCCTCACTGAGGTATTGAAAGTGGTTAGAAAGTGATGACAATACCGTAGCGCCACTCTTTCGCACCCATTCTGCCTCACTGAGGTATTGAAAGTGATTAGAAAGTGAAGACAATACCGTAGCGCCACTCTTTCGCACCCATTCTGCCTCACTGAGGTATTGGAAGTGATTAGAAAGTGATGACAATACCGTAGCGCCACTCTTTCGCACCCATTCTGCCTCACTGAGGATTTGAAAGTAATTAGAAAGTGATGGCAATACCGTAGCGCCACTCTTTCGCACCCATTCTGCCTCACTGAGGCATTAAAAGTAATTAGAAAGTGATGACAATACAATAGCGCCACTCTTTCGCACCCATTCTGCGTCACTGAGGTATTGAAAGTGATTAGAAAGTAAAGACAATACCGTAGCGCCTCTCTTTCGCACCCATTCTGCCTCACTGAGGTATTGAAAGTGATTAGAAAGTGAAGACATTACCGTAGCGCCACTCTTTCGCACCCATTCTGCCTCACTGAGATATTGAAAGTGTTTAGAAAGTGAAGACAATACCGTAGAGCCATTCTTTCGCACCCATTCTGCCTCACTGAGGTATTGAAAGTGATTAGAAAGTGAAGACAATACCGTAGCGCCACTCTTTTGCACCCATTCTGCCTCACTGAGGTATAGAAAGTGATTAGAAAGTGAAGACAATACCGTAGCGCCACTCTTTCGCACTCATTCTGCCTCACTGAGGTATTGAAAGTGATTAGAAAGTGAAGACAATACCGTAGAGCCACTCTTTCGCGCCCATTCTGCCTCACTGAGGTATTGAAAGTAATTAGAAAGTGCTGACAATACCGTAGCGCCACTCTTTCGCACCCATTCTGCGTCACTGAGGTATTGAAAGTGAATAGAAAGTAAAGACAATACCGTAGCGCCACTTTTTCGCACCCATTCTGCATCACTGAGGTATTGAAAGTGATTAGAAAGTGAAGACAATACCGTAGCGCCACTCTTTCGCACTCATTCTGCCTCACTGAGGTAATGGAAGTGATTAGAAAGTGAAGACAATACCGTAGAGCCACTCTTTCGCGCCCATTCTGCCTCACTGAGGTATTGAAAGTAATTAGAAAGTGATGACAATACCGTAGCGCCACTCTTTCGCACCCATTCTGCGTCACTGAGGTATTGAAAGTGATTAGAAAGTAAAGACAATACCGTAGCGCCACTCTTTCGCACCCATTCTGCCTCACTGAGGTATTGAAAGTGGTTAGAAAGTGATGACAATACCGTAGCGCCACTCTTTCGCACCCATTCTGCCTCACTGAGGTATTGAAAGTGGTTAGAAAGTGATGACAATACCGTAGTGCCACTCTTTCGCACCCATTCTGCATCACTGAGGTATTGAAAGTGATTAGAAAGTGAAGACAATACCGTAGCGCCACTCTTTCGCACCCATTCTGCCTCACTGAGGTATTGGAAGTGATTAGAAAGTGATGACAATACCGTAGCGCCACTCTTTCGCACCCATTCTGCCTCACTGAGGATTTGAAAGTAATTAGAAAATGATGGCAATACCGTAGCGCCACTCTTTCGCACCCATTCTGCCTCACTGAGGTATTAAAAGTAATTAGAAAGTGATGACAAGACAATAGCGCCACTTTTCCGCACCCATTCTGCCTCACTGAGGTATTGAAAGTGATTAGAAAGTGATGACAATACCGTAGCGCCACTCTTTCGCACCCATTCTGCCTCACTGAGGTATTGAAAGTGATTAGAAAGTAAAGACAATACCGTAGCGCCACTCTTTCGCACCCATTCTGCCTCACTGAGGTATTGAAAGTGGTTAGAAAGTGATGACAATACCGTAGTGCCACTCTTTCGCACCCATTCTGCATCACTGAGGTATTGAAAGTGATTAGAAAGTGAAGACAATACCGTAGCGCCACTCTTTCGCACCCATTCTGCCTCACTGAGGTATTGGAAGTGATTAGAAAGTGATGACAATACCGTAGCGCCACTCTTTCGCACCCATTCTGCCTCACTGAGGATTTGAAAGTAATTAGAAAGTGATGGCAATACCGTAGCGCCACTCTTTCGCACCCATTCTGCCTCACTGAGGCATTAAAAGTAATTAGAAAGTGATGACAATACAATAGCGCCACTCTTTCGCACCCATTCTGCGTCACTGAGGTATTGAAAGTGATTAGAAAGTAAAGACAATACCGTAGCGCCTCTCTTTCGCACCCATTCTGCCTCACTGAGGTATTGAAAGTGATTAGAAAGTGAAGACATTACCGTAGCGCCACTCTTTCGCACCCATTCTGCCTCACTGAGATATTGAAAGTGTTTAGAAAGTGAAGACAATACCGTAGAGCCATTCTTTCGCACCCATTCTGCCTCACTGAGGTATTGAAAGTGATTAGAAAGTGAAGACAATACCGTAGCGCCACTCTTTTGCACCCATTCTGCCTCACTGAGGTATAGAAAGTGATTAGAAAGTGAAGACAATACCGTAGCGCCACTCTTTCGCACTCATTCTGCCTCACTGAGGTATTGAAAGTGATTAGAAAGTGAAGACAATACCGTAGAGCCACTCTTTCGCGCCCATTCTGCCTCACTGAGGTATTGAAAGTAATTAGAAAGTGCTGACAATACCGTAGCGCCACTCTTTCGCACCCATTCTGCGTCACTGAGGTATTGAAAGTGAATAGAAAGTAAAGACAATACCGTAGCGCCACTTTTTCGCACCCATTCTGCATCACTGAGGTATTGAAAGTGATTAGAAAGTGAAGACAATACCGTAGCGCCACTCTTTCGCACTCATTCTGCCTCACTGAGGTAATGGAAGTGATTAGAAAGTGAAGACAATACCGTAGAGCCACTCTTTCGCGCCCATTCTGCCTCACTGAGGTATTGAAAGTAATTAGAAAGTGATGACAATACCGTAGCGCCACTCTTTCGCACCCATTCTGCGTCACTGAGGTATTGAAAGTGATTAGAAAGTAAAGACAATACCGTAGCGCCACTCTTTCGCACCCATTCTGCCTCACTGAGGTATTGAAAGTGGTTAGAAAGTGATGACAATACCGTAGCGCCACTCTTTCGCACCCATTCTGCCTCACTGAGGTATTGAAAGTGGTTAGAAAGTGATGACAATACCGTAGTGCCACTCTTTCGCACCCATTCTGCATCACTGAGGTATTGAAAGTGATTAGAAAGTGAAGACAATACCGTAGCGCCACTCTTTCGCACCCATTCTGCCTCACTGAGGTATTGGAAGTGATTAGAAAGTGATGACAATACCGTAGCGCCACTCTTTCGCACCCATTCTGCCTCACTGAGGATTTGAAAGTAATTAGAAAATGATGGCAATACCGTAGCGCCACTCTTTCGCACCCATTCTGCCTCACTGAGGTATTAAAAGTAATTAGAAAGTGATGACAAGACAATAGCGCCACTTTTCCGCACCCATTCTGCCTCACTGAGGTATTGAAAGTGATTAGAAAGTGATGACAATACCGTAGCGCCACTCTTTCGCACCCATTCTGCCTCACTGAGGTATTGAAAGTGATTAGAAAGTAAAGACAATACCGTAGCGCCACTCTTTCGCACCCATTCTGCCTCACTGAGGATTTGAAAGTAATTAGAAAGTGATGGCAATACCGTAGCGCCACTCTTTCGCACCCATTCTGCCTCACTGAGGTATTAAAAGTAATTAGAAAGTGATGACAAGACAATAGCGCCACTTTTTCGCACCCATTCTGCCTCACTGAGGTATTGAAAGTGATTAGAAAGTGATGACAATACCGTAGCGCCACTCTTTCGCACCCATTCTGCCTCACTGAGGTATTGAAAGTGATTAGAAAGTAAAGACAATACCGTAGCGCCACTCTTTCGCACCCATTCTGCCTCACTGAGGTATTGAAAGTGGTTAGAAAGTGATGACAATACCGTAGCGCCACTCTTTCGCACCCATTCTGCCTCACTGAGGTATTGAAAGTGGTTAGAAAGTGATGACAATACCGTAGCGCCACTCTTTCGCACCCATTCTGCCTCACTGAGGTATTGAAAGTGATTAGAAAGTGAAGACAATACCGTAGCGCCACTCTTTCGCACCCATTCTGCCTCACTGAGGTATTGGAAGTGATTAGAAAGTGATGACAATACCGTAGCGCCACTCTTTCGCACCCATTCTGCCTCACTGAGGATTTGAAAGTAATTAGAAAGTGATGGCAATACCGTAGCGCCACTCTTTCGCACCCATTCTGCCTCACTGAGGTATTAAAAGTAATTAGAAAGTGATGACAATACCGTAGCGCCACTCTTTCGCACCCATTCTGCCTCACTGAGGTATTGAAAGTGGTTAGAAAGTGATGACAATACCGTAGCGCCACTCTTTCGCACCCATTCTGCCTCACTGAGGATTTGAAAGTAATTAGAAAGTGATGGCAATACCGTAGCGCCACTCTTTCGCACCCATTCTGCCTCACTGAGGTATTAAAAGTAATTAGAAAGTGATGACAATACAATAGCGCCACTTTTTCGCACCCATTCTGCCTCACTGAGGTATTGAAAGTGATTAGAAAGTGATGACAATACCGTAGCGCCACTCTTTCGCACCCATTCTGCCTCACTGAGGTATTGAAAGTGATTAGAAAGTAAAGACAATACCGTAGCGCCACTCTTTCGCACCCATTCTGCCTCACTGAGGTATTGAAAGTGGTTAGAAAGTGATGACAATACCGTAGCGCCACTCTTTCGCACCCATTCTGCCTCACTGAGGTATTGAAAGTGATTAGAAAGTGATGACAATACCGTAGCGCCACTCTTTCGCACCCATTCTGCCTCACTGAGGTATTAAAAAAAGTGATTAGAAAGTGAAGACAATACCGTAGAGCCATTCTTTCGCACCCATTCTGCCTCACTGAGGTATTGAAAGTGGTTAGAAAGTGATGACAATACCGTAGTGCCACTTTTTCGCACCCATTCTGCGTCACTGAGGTATTGAAAGTGATTAGAAAGTGAAGACAATACCGTAGCGCCACTCTTTCGCACCCATTCTGCCTCACTGAGGTATTGGAAGTGATTAGAAAGTGATGACAATACCGTAGCGCCACTCTTTCGCACCCATTCTGCCTCACTGAGGATTTGAAAGTAATTAGAAAGTGATGGCAATACCGTAGCGCCACTCTTTCGCACCCATTCTGCCTCACTGAGGCATTAAAAGTAATTAGAAAGTGATGACAATACAATAGCGCCACTCTTTCGCACCCATTCTGCGTCACTGAGGTATTGAAAGTGATTAGAAAGTAAAGACAATACCGTAGCGCCTCTCTTTCGCACCCATTCTGCCTCACTGAGGTATTGAAAGTGATTAGAAAGTGAAGACATTACCGTAGCGCCACTCTTTCGCACCCATTCTGCCTCACTGAGATATTGAAAGTGTTTAGAAAGTGAAGACAATACCGTAGAGCCATTCTTTCGCACCCATTCTGCCTCACTGAGGTATTGAAAGTGATTAGAAAGTGAAGACAATACCGTAGCGCCACTCTTTTGCACCCATTCTGCCTCACTGAGGTATAGAAAGTGATTAGAAAGTGAAGACAATACCGTAGCGCCACTCTTTCGCACTCATTCTGCCTCACTGAGGTATTGAAAGTGATTAGAAAGTGAAGACAATACCGTAGAGCCACTCTTTCGCGCCCATTCTGCCTCACTGAGGTATTGAAAGTAATTAGAAAGTGCTGACAATACCGTAGCGCCACTCTTTCGCACCCATTCTGCGTCACTGAGGTATTGAAAGTGAATAGAAAGTAAAGACAATACCGTAGCGCCACTTTTTCGCACCCATTCTGCATCACTGAGGTATTGAAAGTGATTAGAAAGTGAAGACAATACCGTAGCGCCACTCTTTCGCACTCATTCTGCCTCACTGAGGTAATGGAAGTGATTAGAAAGTGAAGACAATACCGTAGAGCCACTCTTTCGCGCCCATTCTGCCTCACTGAGGTATTGAAAGTAATTAGAAAGTGATGACAATACCGTAGCGCCACTCTTTCGCACCCATTCTGCGTCACTGAGGTATTGAAAGTGATTAGAAAGTAAAGACAATACCGTAGCGCCACTCTTTCGCACCCATTCTGCCTCACTGAGGTATTGAAAGTGGTTAGAAAGTGATGACAATACCGTAGCGCCACTCTTTCGCACCCATTCTGCCTCACTGAGGTATTGAAAGTGGTTAGAAAGTGATGACAATACCGTAGTGCCACTCTTTCGCACCCATTCTGCATCACTGAGGTATTGAAAGTGATTAGAAAGTGAAGACAATACCGTAGCGCCACTCTTTCGCACCCATTCTGCCTCACTGAGGTATTGGAAGTGATTAGAAAGTGATGACAATACCGTAGCGCCACTCTTTCGCACCCATTCTGCCTCACTGAGGATTTGAAAGTAATTAGAAAATGATGGCAATACCGTAGCGCCACTCTTTCGCACCCATTCTGCCTCACTGAGGTATTAAAAGTAATTAGAAAGTGATGACAAGACAATAGCGCCACTTTTCCGCACCCATTCTGCCTCACTGAGGTATTGAAAGTGATTAGAAAGTGATGACAATACCGTAGCGCCACTCTTTCGCACCCATTCTGCCTCACTGAGGTATTGAAAGTGATTAGAAAGTAAAGACAATACCGTAGCGCCACTCTTTCGCACCCATTCTGCCTCACTGAGGTATTGAAAGTGGTTAGAAAGTGATGACAATACCGTAGTGCCACTCTTTCGCACCCATTCTGCATCACTGAGGTATTGAAAGTGATTAGAAAGTGAAGACAATACCGTAGCGCCACTCTTTCGCACCCATTCTGCCTCACTGAGGTATTAGAAGTGATTAGAAAGTGATGACAATACCGTAGCGCCACTCTTTCGCACCCATTCTGCCTCACTGAGGATTTGAAAGTAATTAGAAAGTGATGGCAATACCGTAGCGCCACTCTTTCGCACCCATTCTGCCTCACTGAGGTATTAAAAGTAATTAGAAAGTGATGACAAGACAATAGCGCCACTTTTTCGCACCCATTCTGCCTCACTGAGGTATTGAAAGTGATTAGAAAGTGATGACAATACCGTAGCGCCACTCTTTCGCACCCATTCTGCCTCACTGAGGTATTGAAAGTGATTAGAAAGTAAAGACAATACCGTAGCGCCACTCTTTCGCACCCATTCTGCCTCACTGAGGTATTGAAAGTGGTTAGAAAGTGATGACAATACCGTAGCGCCACTCTTTCGCACCCATTCTGCCTCACTGAGGTATTGAAAGTGGTTAGAAAGTGATGACAATACCGTAGCGCCACTCTTTCGCACCCATTCTGCCTCACTGAGGTATTGAAAGTGATTAGAAAGTGAAGACAATACCGTAGCGCCACTCTTTCGCACCCATTCTGCCTCACTGAGGTATTGGAAGTGATTAGAAAGTGATGACAATACCGTAGCGCCACTCTTTCGCACCCATTCTGCCTCACTGAGGATTTGAAAGTAATTAGAAAGTGATGGCAATACCGTAGCGCCACTCTTTCGCACCCATTCTGCCTCACTGAGGTATTAAAAGTAATTAGAAAGTGATGACAATACCGTAGCGCCACTCTTTCGCACCCATTCTGCCTCACTGAGGTATTGAAAGTGGTTAGAAAGTGATGACAATACCGTAGCGCCACTCTTTCGCACCCATTCTGCCTCACTGAGGATTTGAAAGTAATTAGAAAGTGATGGCAATACCGTAGCGCCACTCTTTCGCACCCATTCTGCCTCACTGAGGTATTAAAAGTAATTAGAAAGTGATGACAATACAATAGCGCCACTTTTTCGCACCCATTCTGCCTCACTGAGGTATTGAAAGTGATTAGAAAGTGATGACAATACCGTAGCGCCACTCTTTCGCACCCATTCTGCCTCACTGAGGTATTGAAAGTGATTAGAAAGTAAAGACAATACCGTAGCGCCACTCTTTCGCACCCATTCTGCCTCACTGAGGTATTGAAAGTGGTTAGAAAGTGATGACAATACCGTAGCGCCACTCTTTCGCACCCATTCTGCCTCACTGAGGTATTGAAAGTGATTAGAAAGTGATGACAATACCGTAGCGCCACTCTTTCGCACCCATTCTGCCTCACTGAGGTATTAAAAAAAGTGATTAGAAAGTGAAGACAATACCGTAGAGCCATTCTTTCGCACCCATTCTGCCTCACTGAGGTATTGAAAGTGGTTAGAAAGTGATGACAATACCGTAGTGCCACTTTTTCGCACCCATTCTGCGTCACTGAGGTATTGAAAGTGATTAGAAAGTGATGACAATACCGTAGCGCCACTCTTTCGCACCCATTCTGCCTCACTGAGGTATTGAAAGTGGTTAGAAAGTGATGACAATACCGTAGCGCCACTCTTTCGCACCCATTCTGCCTCACTGAGGATTTGAAAGTAATTAGAAAGTGATGGCAATACCGTAGCGCCACTCTTTCGCACCCATTCTGCCTCACTGAGGTATTAAAAGTAATTAGAAAGTGAAGACAATACCGTAGAGCCACTCTTTCGCGCCCATTCTGCCTCACTGAGGTATTGAAAGTAATTAGAAAGTGATGACAATACCGTAGCGCCACTCTTTCGCACCCATTCTGCGTCACTGAGGTATTGAAAGTGATTAGAAAGTAAAGACAATACCGTAGCGCCACTCTTTCGCACCCATTCTGCCTCACTGAGGTATTGAAAGTGGTTAGAAAGTGATGACAATACCGTAGCGCCACTCTTTCGCACCCATTCTGCCTCACTGAGGTATTGAAAGTGGTTAGAAAGTGATGACAATACCGTAGTGCCACTCTTTCGCACCCATTCTGCATCACTGAGGTATTGAAAGTGATTAGAAAGTGAAGACAATACCGTAGCGCCACTCTTTCGCACCCATTCTGCCTCACTGAGGTATTGGAAGTGATTAGAAAGTGATGACAATACCGTAGCGCCACTCTTTCGCACCCATTCTGCCTCACTGAGGATTTGAAAGTAATTAGAAAGTGATGGCAATACCGTAGCGCCACTCTTTCGCACCCATTCTGCCTCACTGAGGTATTAAAAGTAATTAGAAAGTGATGACAAGACAATAGCGCCACTTTTTCGCACCCATTCTGCCTCACTGAGGTATTGAAAGTGGTTAGAAAGTGATGACAATACCGTAGTGCCATTCTTTCGCACCCATTCTGCATCACTGAGGTATTGAAAGTGATTAGAAAGTAAAGACAATACCGTAGCGCCACTCTTTCGCACCCATTCTGCATCACTGAGGTATTGAAAGTGATTAGAAAGTAAAGACAATACCGTAGCGCCACTCTTTCGCACCCATTCTGCCTCACTGAGGTATTGAAAGTGGTTAGAAAGTGATGACAATACCGTAGTGCCACTCTTTCGCACCCATTCTGCATCACTGAGGTATTGAAAGTGGTTAGAAAGTGATGACAATACCGTAGCGCCACTCTTTCGCACCCATTCTGCCTCACTGAGGTATTGAAAGTGATTAGAAAGTAAAGACAATACCGTAGCGCCACTCTTTCGCACCCATTCTGCCTCACTGAGGTATTGAAAGTGGTTAGAAAGTGATGACAATACCGTAGCGCCACTCTTTCGCACCCATTCTGCCTCACTGAGGTATTGAAAGTGATTAGAAAGTGATGACAATACCGTAGCGCCACTCTTTCGCACCCATTCTGCCTCACTGAGGTATTAAAAAAAGTGATTAGAAAGTGAAGACAATACCGTAGAGCCATTCTTTCGCACCCATTCTGCCTCACTGAGGTATTGAAAGTGGTTAGAAAGTGATGACAATACCGTAGTGCCACTTTTTCGCACCCATTCTGCGTCACTGAGGTATTGAAAGTGATTAGAAAGTGATGACAATACCGTAGCGCCACTCTTTCGCACCCATTCTGCCTCACTGAGGTATTGAAAGTGGTTAGAAAGTGATGACAATACCGTAGCGCCACTCTTTCGCACCCATTCTGCCTCACTGAGGATTTGAAAGTAATTAGAAAGTGATGGCAATACCGTAGCGCCACTCTTTCGCACCCATTCTGCCTCACTGAGGTATTAAAAGTAATTAGAAAGTGAAGACAATACCGTAGAGCCACTCTTTCGCGCCCATTCTGCCTCACTGAGGTATTGAAAGTAATTAGAAAGTGATGACAATACCGTAGCGCCACTCTCTTTCGCACCCATTCTGCGTCACTGAGGTATTGAAAGTGATTAGAAAGTAAAGACAATACCGTAGCGCCACTCTTTCGCACCCATTCTGCCTCACTGAGGTATTGAAAGTGGTTAGAAAGTGATGACAATACCGTAGCGCCACTCTTTCGCACCCATTCTGCCTCACTGAGGTATTGAAAGTGGTTAGAAAGTGATGACAATACCGTAGTGCCACTCTTTCGCACCCATTCTGCATCACTGAGGTATTGAAAGTGATTAGAAAGTGAAGACAATACCGTAGCGCCACTCTTTCGCACCCATTCTGCCTCACTGAGGTATTGGAAGTGATTAGAAAGTGATGACAATACCGTAGCGCCACTCTTTCGCACCCATTCTGCCTCACTGAGGATTTGAAAGTAATTAGAAAGTGATGGCAATACCGTAGCGCCACTCTTTCGCACCCATTCTGCCTCACTGAGGTATTGAAAGTGATTAGAAAGTAAAGACAATACCGTAGCGCCACTCTTTCGCACCCATTCTGCCTCACTGAGGTATTGAAAGTGGTTAGAAAGTGATGACAATACCGTAGTGCCACTCTTTCGCACCCATTCTGCCTCACTGAGGTATTGAAAGTGATTAGAAAGTAAAGACAATACCGTAGCGCCACTCTTTCGCACCCATTCTGCCTCACTGAGGTATTGAAAGTGGTTAGAAAGTGATGACAATACCGTAGTGCCACTCTTTCGCACCCATTCTGCATCACTGAGGTATTGAAAGTGGTTAGAAAGTGATGACAATACCGTAGTGCCACTCTTTCGCACCCATTCTGCATCACTGAGGTATTGAAAGTGATTAGAAAGTGAAGACAATACCGTAGCGCCACTCTTTCGCACCCATTCTGCCTCACTGAGGTATTGGAAGTGATTAGAAAGTGATGACAATACCGTAGTGCCACTCTTTCGCACCCATTCTGCATCACTGAGGTATTGAAAGTGGTTAGAAAGTAAGTAATGACAATACCGTAGTGCCACTCTTTCGCACCCATTCTGCATCACTGAGGTATTGAAAGTGATTAGAAAGTGAAGACAATACCGTAGCGCCACTCTTTCGCACCCATTCTGCCTCACTGAGGTATTGGAAGTGATTAGAAAGTGATGACAATACCGTAGCGCCACTCTTTCGCACCCATTCTGCCTCACTGAGGATTTGAAAGTAATTAGAAAGTGATGGCAATACCGTAGCGCCACTCTTTCGCACCCATTCTGCCTCACTGAGGTTTTAAAAGTAATTAGAAAGTGATGACAAGACAATAGCGCCACTTTTTCGCACCCATTCTGCCTCACTGAGGTATTGAAAGTGATTAGAAAGTGATGACAATACCGTAGCGCCACTCTTTCGCACCCATTCTGCCTCACTGAGGTATTGAAAGTGATTAGAAAGTAAAGACAATACCGTAGCGCCACTCTTTCGCACCCATTCTGCCTCACTGAGGTATTGAAAGTGGTTAGAAAGTGATGACAATACCGTAGCGCCACTCTTTCGCACCCATTCTGCCTCACTGAGGTATTGAAAGTGATTAGAAAGTGATGAAAATACCGTAGCGCCACTCTTTCGCACCCATTCTGCCTCACTGAGGTATTGAAAGTGATTAGAAAGTAAAGACAATACCGTAGCGCCACTCTTTCGCACCCATTCTGCCTCACTGAGGTATTGAAAGTGGTTAGAAAGTGATGACAATACCGTAGCGCCACTCTTTCGCACCCATTCTGCCTCACTGAGGTATTGAAAGTGATTAGAAAGTGAAGACAATACCGTAGCGCCACTCTTTCGCACCCATTCTGCCTCACTGAGGTATTGGAAGTGATTAGAAAGTGATGACAATACCGTAGCGCCACTCTTTCGCAATCATTCTGCCTCACTGAGGATTTGAAAGTAATTAGAAAGTGATGGCAATACCGTAGCGCCACTCTTTCGCACCCATTCTGCCTCACTGAGGTATTGAAAGTGGTTAGAAAGTGATGACAATACCGTAGCGCCACTCTTTCGCACCCATTCTGCCTCACTGAGGTATTGAAAGTGGTTAGAAAGTGATGACAATACCGTAGCGCCACTCTTTCGCACCCATTCTGCCTCACTGAGGATTTGAAAGTAATTAGAAAGTGATGGCAATACCGTAGCGCCACTCTTTCGCACCCATTCTGCCTCACTGAGGTATTTAAAGTAATTAGAAAGTGATGACAATACAATAGCGCCACTCTTTCGCACCCATTCTGCCTCACTGAGGTATTGAAAGTAATTAGAAAGTGAAGACAATACCGTAGCGCCACTCTTTCGCACCCATTCTGCCTCACTGAGGTATTGAAAGAAATTAGAAAGTGATGACAATACCGTAGCGCCACTCTTTCGCACCCATTTTGCCTCGCTGAGGTATTGAAAGTAATCAGAAGTTGATGACAATACCGTAGCGCCACTTTTTCGCACCCATTCTGCTTCACTGAGGTATTGAAAATAATTAGAAAGTGATGACAATACCGTAGCGCCACTCTTTCGCACTCATTCTGCCTCACTGAGGTATTGAAAGTAAAAGTGATGACAATACCGTAGCGCCACTCTTTCGCACCCATTCTGCCTCACTGAGGTATTGAAAGTGATTAGAAAGTGATGACAATACCGTAGCGCCACTCTTTCGCACCTATTCTGCCTCAGTGAGGTATTGAAAGTGATTAGAAAGTGATGACAATACCGTAGCGCCACTCTTTCGCACTCATTCTGCCTCACTGAGGTATTGAAAGTGATTAGAAAGTGATGACAATACCGTAGCGCCACTCTTTCGCACCCATTCTGCCTCACTGAGGTATTGAAAGTAATCAGAAAGTGATGACAATACCGTAGCGCCACTCTTTCGCACACATTTTGCCTCGCTGAGGTATTGAAAGTAATCAGAAGTTGATGACAATACCGTAGCGCCACTCTTTCGCACCCATTCTGCCTCACTGAGGATTTGAAAGTAATTAGAAAGTGATGGCAATACCGTAGCGCCACTCTTTCGCACCCATTCTGCCTCACTGAGGTATTAAAAGTAATTAGAAAGTGATGACAATACAATAGCGCCACTCTTTCGCACCAAATCTGCCTCACTGAGGTATTGAAAGTAATTAGAAAGTGAAGACAATACCGTAGCGCCACTCTTTCGCACCCATTCTGCCTCACTGAGGTATTGAAAGTGATTAGAAAGTAAAGACAATACCGTAGCGCCACTCTTTCGCACCCATTCTGCCTCACTGAGGTATTGAAAGTGGTTAGAAAGTGATGACAATACCGTAGCGCCACTCTTTCGCACCCATTCTGCCTCACTGAGGTATTGAAAGTGGTTAGAAAGTGATGACAATACCGTAGCGCCACTCTTTCGCACCCATTCTGCCTCACTGAGGTATTGAAAGTGATTAGAAAGTGAAGACAATACCGTAGCGCCACTCTTTCGCACCCATTCTGCCTCACTGAGGTATTGGAAGTGATTAGAAAGTGATGACAATACCGTAGCGCCACTCTTTCGCACCCATTCTGCCTCACTGAGGATTTGAAAGTAATTAGAAAGTGATGGCAATACCGTAGCGCCACTCTTTCGCACCCATTCTGCCTCACTGAGGCATTAAAAGTAATTAGAAAGTGATGACAATACAATAGCGCCACTCTTTCGCACCCATTCTGCGTCACTGAGGTATTGAAAGTGATTAGAAAGTAAAGACAATACCGTAGCGCCACTCTTTCGCACCCATTCTGCCTCACTGAGGTATTGAAAGTGATTAGAAAGTGAAGACAATACCGTAGCGCCTCTCTTTCGCACCCATTCTGCCTCACTGAGGTATTGAAAGTGATTAGAAAGTGAAGACATTACCGTAGCGCCACTCTTTCGCACCCATTCTGCCTCACTGAGATATTGAAAGTGTTTAGAAAGTGAAGACAATACCGTAGAGCCATTCTTTCGCACCCATTCTGACTCACTGAGGTATTGAAAGTAATTAGAAAGTGATGACAATACCGTAGGGCCACTCTTTCGCACCCATTCTGCCTCACTGAGGTATTGAAAGTAATCAGAAAGTGATGACAATACCGTAGCGCCACTCTTTCGCACCCATTCTGCCTCACTGAGGTATTGAAAGTAATTAGAAAGTGATGACAATACCTCAGCGCCACTCTTTCGCATCCATTTTGCCTCACTGAGGTATTGAAAGTAAAAGTGATGACAATACCGTAGCGCCACTCTTTCGCACCCATTCTGCTTCACTGAGGTATTGAAAGTAATCAGAAAGTGATGACAATACCGTAGCGCCACTCTTTCGCACCCATTCTGCCTCACTGAGGTATTGAAAGTAATTATAAAGTGATGACAATACCGTAGCGCCACTCTTTCGCACCCATTCTGCCTCACTGAGGTATTGAAAGTAATTAGAAAGTGATGACAATACCATAGCGCCACTCTTTCGCACCCATTTTGCCTTACTGAGGTATTGAAAGTAATTAGAAAGTGATGACAATACCGTAGCGCCACTCTTTCGCACTCATTCTGCCTCACTGAGGTATTGAAAGTAAAAGTGATGACAATACCGTAGCGCCACTCTTTCGCACCCATTCTGCTTCACTGAGGTATTGAAAGTAATCAGAAAGTGATGACAATACCGTAGCGCCACTCTTTCGCACCCATTCTGCCTCACTGAGGTATTGAAAGTAATTATAAAGTGATGACAATACCGTAGCGCCACTCTTTCGCACCCATTCTGCCTCACTGAGGTATTGAAAGTAATTAGAAAGTGATGATAATACCATAGCGCCACTCTTTCGCACCCATTTTGCCTTACTGAGGTATTGAAAGTAATTAGAAAGTGATGACAATACCGTAGCGCCACTCTTTCGCATCCATTCTGCCTCACTGAGGTATTGAAAGTGATTAGAAAGTGAAGACAATACCGTAGCGCCACTCTTTCGCACCCATTCTGCCTCACTGAGGTATTGAAAGTAATCAGAAAGTGATGACAATACCTCAGCGCCACTCTTTCGCACCCATTTTGCCTCACTGAGGTATTGAAAGTAATTAGAAAGTGAAGACAATACCGTAGCGCCACTCTTTGGCACCCATTCTGCCTCACTGAGGAATTGAAAGTAATTAGAAAGTGATGGCAATACCGTAGCGCCACTCTTTCGCACCCATTCTGCCTCACTGAGGTATTAAAAGTAATTAGAAAGTGATGACAATACCGTAGCGCCACTCTTTCGCACCCATTCTGCTTCACTGAGGTATTGAAAGTAATCAGAAAGTGATGACAATACCGTAGCGCCACTCTTTCGCACCCATTCTGCCTCACTGAGGTATTGAAAGTAATTATAAAGTGATGACAATACCGTAGCGCCACTCTTTCGCACCCATTCTGCCTCACTGAGGTATTGAAAGTAATTAGAAAGTGATGACAATACCATAGCGCCACTCTTTCGCACCCATTTTGCCTTACTGAGGTATTGAAAGTAATTAGAAAGTGATGACAATACCGTAGCGCCACTCTTTCGCATCCATTCTGCCTCACTGAGGTATTGAAAGTGATTAGAAAGTGAAGACAATACCGTAGCGCCACTCTTTCGCACCCATTCTGCCTCACTGAGGTATTGAAAGTAATTAGAAAGTGATGACAATACCTCAGCGCCACTCTTTCGCATCCATTTTGCCTCACTGAGGTATTGAAAGTAAAAGTGATGACAATACCGTAGCGCCACTCTTTCGCACCCATTCTGCCTCACTGAGGTATTGAAAGTGGTTAGAAAGTGATGACAATACCGTAGTGCCACTCTTTCGCACCCATTCTGCATCACTGAGGTATTGAAAGTGATTAGAAAGTGAAGACAATACCGTAGCGCCACTCTTTCGCACCCATTCTGCCTCACTGAGGTATTGGAAGTGATTAGAAAGTGATGACAATACCGTAGCGCCACTCTTTCGCACCCATTCTGCCTCACTGAGGATTTGAAAGTAATTAGAAAATGATGGCAATACCGTAGCGCCACTCTTTCGCACCCATTCTGCCTCACTGAGGTATTAAAAGTAATTAGAAAGTGATGACAAGACAATAGCGCCACTTTTCCGCACCCATTCTGCCTCACTGAGGTATTGAAAGTGATTAGAAAGTGATGACAATACCGTAGCGCCACTCTTTCGCACCCATTCTGCCTCACTGAGGTATTGAAAGTGATTAGAAAGTAAAGACAATACCGTAGCGCCACTCTTTCGCACCCATTCTGCCTCACTGAGGTATTGAAAGTGGTTAGAAAGTGATGACAATACCGTAGTGCCACTCTTTCGCACCCATTCTGCATCACTGAGGTATTGAAAGTGATTAGAAAGTGAAGACAATACCGTAGCGCCACTCTTTCGCACCCATTCTGCCTCACTGAGGTATTAGAAGTGATTAGAAAGTGATGACAATACCGTAGCGCCACTCTTTCGCACCCATTCTGCCTCACTGAGGATTTGAAAGTAATTAGAAAGTGATGGCAATACCGTAGCGCCACTCTTTCGCACCCATTCTGCCTCACTGAGGTATTAAAAGTAATTAGAAAGTGATGACAAGACAATAGCGCCACTTTTTCGCACCCATTCTGCCTCACTGAGGTATTGAAAGTGATTAGAAAGTGATGACAATACCGTAGCGCCACTCTTTCGCACCCATTCTGCCTCACTGAGGTATTGAAAGTGATTAGAAAGTAAAGACAATACCGTAGCGCCACTCTTTCGCACCCATTCTGCCTCACTGAGGTATTGAAAGTGGTTAGAAAGTGATGACAATACCGTAGCGCCACTCTTTCGCACCCATTCTGCCTCACTGAGGTATTGAAAGTGGTTAGAAAGTGATGACAATACCGTAGCGCCACTCTTTCGCACCCATTCTGCCTCACTGAGGTATTGAAAGTGATTAGAAAGTGAAGACAATACCGTAGCGCCACTCTTTCGCACCCATTCTGCCTCACTGAGGTATTGGAAGTGATTAGAAAGTGATGACAATACCGTAGCGCCACTCTTTCGCACCCATTCTGCCTCACTGAGGATTTGAAAGTAATTAGAAAGTGATGGCAATACCGTAGCGCCACTCTTTCGCACCCATTCTGCCTCACTGAGGTATTAAAAGTAATTAGAAAGTGATGACAATACCGTAGCGCCACTCTTTCGCACCCATTCTGCCTCACTGAGGTATTGAAAGTGGTTAGAAAGTGATGACAATACCGTAGCGCCACTCTTTCGCACCCATTCTGCCTCACTGAGGATTTGAAAGTAATTAGAAAGTGATGGCAATACCGTAGCGCCACTCTTTCGCACCCATTCTGCCTCACTGAGGTATTAAAAGTAATTAGAAAGTGATGACAATACAATAGCGCCACTTTTTCGCACCCATTCTGCCTCACTGAGGTATTGAAAGTGATTAGAAAGTGATGACAATACCGTAGCGCCACTCTTTCGCACCCATTCTGCCTCACTGAGGTATTGAAAGTGATTAGAAAGTAAAGACAATACCGTAGCGCCACTCTTTCGCACCCATTCTGCCTCACTGAGGTATTGAAAGTGGTTAGAAAGTGATGACAATACCGTAGCGCCACTCTTTCGCACCCATTCTGCCTCACTGAGGTATTGAAAGTGATTAGAAAGTGATGACAATACCGTAGCGCCACTCTTTCGCACCCATTCTGCCTCACTGAGGTATTAAAAAAAGTGATTAGAAAGTGAAGACAATACCGTAGAGCCATTCTTTCGCACCCATTCTGCCTCACTGAGGTATTGAAAGTGGTTAGAAAGTGATGACAATACCGTAGTGCCACTTTTTCGCACCCATTCTGCGTCACTGAGGTATTGAAAGTGATTAGAAAGTGATGACAATACCGTAGCGCCACTCTTTCGCACCCATTCTGCCTCACTGAGGTATTGAAAGTGGTTAGAAAGTGATGACAATACCGTAGCGCCACTCTTTCGCACCCATTCTGCCTCACTGAGGATTTGAAAGTAATTAGAAAGTGATGGCAATACCGTAGCGCCACTCTTTCGCACCCATTCTGCCTCACTGAGGTATTAAAAGTAATTAGAAAGTGAAGACAATACCGTAGAGCCACTCTTTCGCGCCCATTCTGCCTCACTGAGGTATTGAAAGTAATTAGAAAGTGATGACAATACCGTAGCGCCACTCTTTCGCACCCATTCTGCGTCACTGAGGTATTGAAAGTGATTAGAAAGTAAAGACAATACCGTAGCGCCACTCTTTCGCACCCATTCTGCCTCACTGAGGTATTGAAAGTGGTTAGAAAGTGATGACAATACCGTAGCGCCACTCTTTCGCACCCATTCTGCCTCACTGAGGTATTGAAAGTGGTTAGAAAGTGATGACAATACCGTAGTGCCACTCTTTCGCACCCATTCTGCATCACTGAGGTATTGAAAGTGATTAGAAAGTGAAGACAATACCGTAGCGCCACTCTTTCGCACCCATTCTGCCTCACTGAGGTATTGGAAGTGATTAGAAAGTGATGACAATACCGTAGCGCCACTCTTTCGCACCCATTCTGCCTCACTGAGGATTTGAAAGTAATTAGAAAGTGATGGCAATACCGTAGCGCCACTCTTTCGCACCCATTCTGCCTCACTGAGGTATTAAAAGTAATTAGAAAGTGATGACAAGACAATAGCGCCACTTTTTCGCACCCATTCTGCCTCACTGAGGTATTGAAAGTGGTTAGAAAGTGATGACAATACCGTAGTGCCATTCTTTCGCACCCATTCTGCATCACTGAGGTATTGAAAGTGATTAGAAAGTAAAGACAATACCGTAGCGCCACTCTTTCGCACCCATTCTGCATCACTGAGGTATTGAAAGTGATTAGAAAGTAAAGACAATACCGTAGCGCCACTCTTTCGCACCCATTCTGCCTCACTGAGGTATTGAAAGTGGTTAGAAAGTGATGACAATACCGTAGTGCCACTCTTTCGCACCCATTCTGCATCACTGAGGTATTGAAAGTGGTTAGAAAGTGATGACAATACCGTAGCGCCACTCTTTCGCACCCATTCTGCCTCACTGAGGTATTGAAAGTGATTAGAAAGTAAAGACAATACCGTAGCGCCACTCTTTCGCACCCATTCTGCCTCACTGAGGTATTGAAAGTGGTTAGAAAGTGATGACAATACCGTAGCGCCACTCTTTCGCACCCATTCTGCCTCACTGAGGTATTGAAAGTGATTAGAAAGTGATGACAATACCGTAGCGCCACTCTTTCGCACCCATTCTGCCTCACTGAGGTATTAAAAAAAGTGATTAGAAAGTGAAGACAATACCGTAGAGCCATTCTTTCGCACCCATTCTGCCTCACTGAGGTATTGAAAGTGGTTAGAAAGTGATGACAATACCGTAGTGCCACTTTTTCGCACCCATTCTGCGTCACTGAGGTATTGAAAGTGATTAGAAAGTGATGACAATACCGTAGCGCCACTCTTTCGCACCCATTCTGCCTCACTGAGGTATTGAAAGTGGTTAGAAAGTGATGACAATACCGTAGCGCCACTCTTTCGCACCCATTCTGCCTCACTGAGGATTTGAAAGTAATTAGAAAGTGATGGCAATACCGTAGCGCCACTCTTTCGCACCCATTCTGCCTCACTGAGGTATTAAAAGTAATTAGAAAGTGAAGACAATACCGTAGAGCCACTCTTTCGCGCCCATTCTGCCTCACTGAGGTATTGAAAGTAATTAGAAAGTGATGACAATACCGTAGCGCCACTCTCTTTCGCACCCATTCTGCGTCACTGAGGTATTGAAAGTGATTAGAAAGTAAAGACAATACCGTAGCGCCACTCTTTCGCACCCATTCTGCCTCACTGAGGTATTGAAAGTGGTTAGAAAGTGATGACAATACCGTAGCGCCACTCTTTCGCACCCATTCTGCCTCACTGAGGTATTGAAAGTGGTTAGAAAGTGATGACAATACCGTAGTGCCACTCTTTCGCACCCATTCTGCATCACTGAGGTATTGAAAGTGATTAGAAAGTGAAGACAATACCGTAGCGCCACTCTTTCGCACCCATTCTGCCTCACTGAGGTATTGGAAGTGATTAGAAAGTGATGACAATACCGTAGCGCCACTCTTTCGCACCCATTCTGCCTCACTGAGGATTTGAAAGTAATTAGAAAGTGATGGCAATACCGTAGCGCCACTCTTTCGCACCCATTCTGCCTCACTGAGGTATTGAAAGTGATTAGAAAGTAAAGACAATACCGTAGCGCCACTCTTTCGCACCCATTCTGCCTCACTGAGGTATTGAAAGTGGTTAGAAAGTGATGACAATACCGTAGTGCCACTCTTTCGCACCCATTCTGCCTCACTGAGGTATTGAAAGTGATTAGAAAGTAAAGACAATACCGTAGCGCCACTCTTTCGCACCCATTCTGCCTCACTGAGGTATTGAAAGTGGTTAGAAAGTGATGACAATACCGTAGTGCCACTCTTTCGCACCCATTCTGCATCACTGAGGTATTGAAAGTGGTTAGAAAGTGATGACAATACCGTAGTGCCACTCTTTCGCACCCATTCTGCATCACTGAGGTATTGAAAGTGATTAGAAAGTGAAGACAATACCGTAGCGCCACTCTTTCGCACCCATTCTGCCTCACTGAGGTATTGGAAGTGATTAGAAAGTGATGACAATACCGTAGTGCCACTCTTTCGCACCCATTCTGCATCACTGAGGTATTGAAAGTGGTTAGAAAGTAAGTAATGACAATACCGTAGTGCCACTCTTTCGCACCCATTCTGCATCACTGAGGTATTGAAAGTGATTAGAAAGTGAAGACAATACCGTAGCGCCACTCTTTCGCACCCATTCTGCCTCACTGAGGTATTGGAAGTGATTAGAAAGTGATGACAATACCGTAGCGCCACTCTTTCGCACCCATTCTGCCTCACTGAGGATTTGAAAGTAATTAGAAAGTGATGGCAATACCGTAGCGCCACTCTTTCGCACCCATTCTGCCTCACTGAGGTTTTAAAAGTAATTAGAAAGTGATGACAAGACAATAGCGCCACTTTTTCGCACCCATTCTGCCTCACTGAGGTATTGAAAGTGATTAGAAAGTGATGACAATACCGTAGCGCCACTCTTTCGCACCCATTCTGCCTCACTGAGGTATTGAAAGTGATTAGAAAGTAAAGACAATACCGTAGCGCCACTCTTTCGCACCCATTCTGCCTCACTGAGGTATTGAAAGTGGTTAGAAAGTGATGACAATACCGTAGCGCCACTCTTTCGCACCCATTCTGCCTCACTGAGGTATTGAAAGTGATTAGAAAGTGATGAAAATACCGTAGCGCCACTCTTTCGCACCCATTCTGCCTCACTGAGGTATTGAAAGTGATTAGAAAGTAAAGACAATACCGTAGCGCCACTCTTTCGCACCCATTCTGCCTCACTGAGGTATTGAAAGTGGTTAGAAAGTGATGACAATACCGTAGCGCCACTCTTTCGCACCCATTCTGCCTCACTGAGGTATTGAAAGTGATTAGAAAGTGAAGACAATACCGTAGCGCCACTCTTTCGCACCCATTCTGCCTCACTGAGGTATTGGAAGTGATTAGAAAGTGATGACAATACCGTAGCGCCACTCTTTCGCAATCATTCTGCCTCACTGAGGATTTGAAAGTAATTAGAAAGTGATGGCAATACCGTAGCGCCACTCTTTCGCACCCATTCTGCCTCACTGAGGTATTGAAAGTGGTTAGAAAGTGATGACAATACCGTAGCGCCACTCTTTCGCACCCATTCTGCCTCACTGAGGTATTGAAAGTGGTTAGAAAGTGATGACAATACCGTAGCGCCACTCTTTCGCACCCATTCTGCCTCACTGAGGATTTGAAAGTAATTAGAAAGTGATGGCAATACCGTAGCGCCACTCTTTCGCACCCATTCTGCCTCACTGAGGTATTTAAAGTAATTAGAAAGTGATGACAATACAATAGCGCCACTCTTTCGCACCCATTCTGCCTCACTGAGGTATTGAAAGTAATTAGAAAGTGAAGACAATACCGTAGCGCCACTCTTTCGCACCCATTCTGCCTCACTGAGGTATTGAAAGAAATTAGAAAGTGATGACAATACCGTAGCGCCACTCTTTCGCACCCATTTTGCCTCGCTGAGGTATTGAAAGTAATCAGAAGTTGATGACAATACCGTAGCGCCACTTTTTCGCACCCATTCTGCTTCACTGAGGTATTGAAAATAATTAGAAAGTGATGACAATACCGTAGCGCCACTCTTTCGCACTCATTCTGCCTCACTGAGGTATTGAAAGTAAAAGTGATGACAATACCGTAGCGCCACTCTTTCGCACCCATTCTGCCTCACTGAGGTATTGAAAGTGATTAGAAAGTGATGACAATACCGTAGCGCCACTCTTTCGCACCTATTCTGCCTCAGTGAGGTATTGAAAGTGATTAGAAAGTGATGACAATACCGTAGCGCCACTCTTTCGCACTCATTCTGCCTCACTGAGGTATTGAAAGTGATTAGAAAGTGATGACAATACCGTAGCGCCACTCTTTCGCACCCATTCTGCCTCACTGAGGTATTGAAAGTAATCAGAAAGTGATGACAATACCGTAGCGCCACTCTTTCGCACACATTTTGCCTCGCTGAGGTATTGAAAGTAATCAGAAGTTGATGACAATACCGTAGCGCCACTCTTTCGCACCCATTCTGCCTCACTGAGGATTTGAAAGTAATTAGAAAGTGATGGCAATACCGTAGCGCCACTCTTTCGCACCCATTCTGCCTCACTGAGGTATTAAAAGTAATTAGAAAGTGATGACAATACAATAGCGCCACTCTTTCGCACCAAATCTGCCTCACTGAGGTATTGAAAGTAATTAGAAAGTGAAGACAATACCGTAGCGCCACTCTTTCGCACCCATTCTGCCTCACTGAGGTATTGAAAGTGATTAGAAAGTAAAGACAATACCGTAGCGCCACTCTTTCGCACCCATTCTGCCTCACTGAGGTATTGAAAGTGGTTAGAAAGTGATGACAATACCGTAGCGCCACTCTTTCGCACCCATTCTGCCTCACTGAGGTATTGAAAGTGGTTAGAAAGTGATGACAATACCGTAGCGCCACTCTTTCGCACCCATTCTGCCTCACTGAGGTATTGAAAGTGATTAGAAAGTGAAGACAATACCGTAGCGCCACTCTTTCGCACCCATTCTGCCTCACTGAGGTATTGGAAGTGATTAGAAAGTGATGACAATACCGTAGCGCCACTCTTTCGCACCCATTCTGCCTCACTGAGGATTTGAAAGTAATTAGAAAGTGATGGCAATACCGTAGCGCCACTCTTTCGCACCCATTCTGCCTCACTGAGGCATTAAAAGTAATTAGAAAGTGATGACAATACAATAGCGCCACTCTTTCGCACCCATTCTGCGTCACTGAGGTATTGAAAGTGATTAGAAAGTAAAGACAATACCGTAGCGCCACTCTTTCGCACCCATTCTGCCTCACTGAGGTATTGAAAGTGATTAGAAAGTGAAGACAATACCGTAGCGCCTCTCTTTCGCACCCATTCTGCCTCACTGAGGTATTGAAAGTGATTAGAAAGTGAAGACATTACCGTAGCGCCACTCTTTCGCACCCATTCTGCCTCACTGAGATATTGAAAGTGTTTAGAAAGTGAAGACAATACCGTAGAGCCATTCTTTCGCACCCATTCTGACTCACTGAGGTATTGAAAGTAATTAGAAAGTGATGACAATACCGTAGGGCCACTCTTTCGCACCCATTCTGCCTCACTGAGGTATTGAAAGTAATCAGAAAGTGATGACAATACCGTAGCGCCACTCTTTCGCACCCATTCTGCCTCACTGAGGTATTGAAAGTAATTAGAAAGTGATGACAATACCTCAGCGCCACTCTTTCGCATCCATTTTGCCTCACTGAGGTATTGAAAGTAAAAGTGATGACAATACCGTAGCGCCACTCTTTCGCACCCATTCTGCTTCACTGAGGTATTGAAAGTAATCAGAAAGTGATGACAATACCGTAGCGCCACTCTTTCGCACCCATTCTGCCTCACTGAGGTATTGAAAGTAATTATAAAGTGATGACAATACCGTAGCGCCACTCTTTCGCACCCATTCTGCCTCACTGAGGTATTGAAAGTAATTAGAAAGTGATGACAATACCATAGCGCCACTCTTTCGCACCCATTTTGCCTTACTGAGGTATTGAAAGTAATTAGAAAGTGATGACAATACCGTAGCGCCACTCTTTCGCACTCATTCTGCCTCACTGAGGTATTGAAAGTAAAAGTGATGACAATACCGTAGCGCCACTCTTTCGCACCCATTCTGCTTCACTGAGGTATTGAAAGTAATCAGAAAGTGATGACAATACCGTAGCGCCACTCTTTCGCACCCATTCTGCCTCACTGAGGTATTGAAAGTAATTATAAAGTGATGACAATACCGTAGCGCCACTCTTTCGCACCCATTCTGCCTCACTGAGGTATTGAAAGTAATTAGAAAGTGATGATAATACCATAGCGCCACTCTTTCGCACCCATTTTGCCTTACTGAGGTATTGAAAGTAATTAGAAAGTGATGACAATACCGTAGCGCCACTCTTTCGCATCCATTCTGCCTCACTGAGGTATTGAAAGTGATTAGAAAGTGAAGACAATACCGTAGCGCCACTCTTTCGCACCCATTCTGCCTCACTGAGGTATTGAAAGTAATCAGAAAGTGATGACAATACCTCAGCGCCACTCTTTCGCACCCATTTTGCCTCACTGAGGTATTGAAAGTAATTAGAAAGTGAAGACAATACCGTAGCGCCACTCTTTGGCACCCATTCTGCCTCACTGAGGAATTGAAAGTAATTAGAAAGTGATGGCAATACCGTAGCGCCACTCTTTCGCACCCATTCTGCCTCACTGAGGTATTAAAAGTAATTAGAAAGTGATGACAATACCGTAGCGCCACTCTTTCGCACCCATTCTGCTTCACTGAGGTATTGAAAGTAATCAGAAAGTGATGACAATACCGTAGCGCCACTCTTTCGCACCCATTCTGCCTCACTGAGGTATTGAAAGTAATTATAAAGTGATGACAATACCGTAGCGCCACTCTTTCGCACCCATTCTGCCTCACTGAGGTATTGAAAGTAATTAGAAAGTGATGACAATACCATAGCGCCACTCTTTCGCACCCATTTTGCCTTACTGAGGTATTGAAAGTAATTAGAAAGTGATGACAATACCGTAGCGCCACTCTTTCGCATCCATTCTGCCTCACTGAGGTATTGAAAGTGATTAGAAAGTGAAGACAATACCGTAGCGCCACTCTTTCGCACCCATTCTGCCTCACTGAGGTATTGAAAGTAATTAGAAAGTGATGACAATACCTCAGCGCCACTCTTTCGCACCCATTTTGCCTCACTGAGGTATTGAAAGTAATTAGAAAGTGAAGACAATACCGTAGCGCCACTCTTTCGCACCCATTCTGCCTCACTGAGGAATTGAAAGTAATTAGAAATTGATGACAATACCGTAGCGCTACTCTTTCGCACCCATTCTGCCTCACTGAGGTATTGAAAGTAACTAGAAAGTGATGACAATACCGTAGCGCCACTCTTTCGCACCCATTCTGCCTCACTGAGGTATTGAAAGTAACTAGAAAGTGAAGACAATACCGTAGCGCCACTCTTTCGCACCCATTCTGCCTCACTGAGGTATTGAAAGTAACTAGAAAGTGAAGACAATACCGTAGCGCCACTCTTTCGCACCCATTCTGCCTCACTGAGGAATTGAAAGTAATTAGAAATTGATGACAATACCGTAGCGCTACTCTTTCGCACCCATTCTGCCTCACTGAGGTATTGAAAGTAACTAGAAAGTGATGACAATACCGTAGCGCCACTCTTTCGCACCCATTCTGCCTCACTGAGGTATTGAAAGTAACTAGAAAGTGAAGACAATACCGTAGCGCCACTCTTTCGCACCCATTCTGCCTCACTGAGGTATTGAAAGTAACTAGAAAGTGAAGACAATACCGTAGCGCCACTCTTTCGCACCCATTCTGCCTCACTGAGGTATTGAAAGTAACTAGAAAGTGAAGACAATACCGTAGCGCCACTCTTTCGCACCCATTCTGCCTCACTGAGGTATTGAAAGTAACTAGAAAGTGAAGACAATAGTAGCGCCACTATACTGAGATTCGTGCATAGCACTATAATGTGTAGACCATACTATAACGCCACTTTATTTTGTTTCTATTCCGCCTCTTACTGAGGAAGCACAAACAAAAAAACGTTTGTTCTTGTACCATATTTATTTACAACAAACAACGCTCCTCAACAATTCAATAACACATACAAATACAATTAATGTAACAAAACAACACATCAGTGACTCTAATTATTACACGGATAAAAGTTAGTGAATTTACCCTGTTTGTATATCTAGAAGTTCTTTCAAAGAAAGTTCTCTCCCTCACCAGCATTCATGTCGCTTGTTAGTGGAAGTATGCCCTGATCTGTGCGATGCGGCTGGCAGTCGTCAGCTTCAGATTCGAAAAGATTGATTCTAAAATAAAAATGTTTTCCTACAAATAGCAGTAGATATGGTCGGCAATATGTGTTAGAGGCGGCTCACAAAAAATAGGATCGCACTTGTAATTATTAAAAACATACTTCAATGTATATTCGCTGCACTGATACGATCTAATTTCCATCTTTGTGATGAGTGATTTTGATCTGGGGTTTATATTGGGGTTTTTTTGCTCAAAATCAGACCCTTGGGAAGTAGTAATCTAACAGGTTTGCAATTCGGAATAATAAAAAAAGATAATGGACCGCGCATTGTAGGAAAAAGAGCTCTCACCGTTGCCTGCCTCCGACTTGGCCTCGGACTTCATCTCCGTCACAACACGTGCAGCTATTTTCGGAGGGACGCGCAGCGACGACCACACGACTCTCAAAATGAAACAATGTACGTTGAATTCCCCCACAAGCAGATACACAAACAATCGTACTCACTCGTGAATCTCTCCGTCATCGGTCTTCACAATAAACAGACCGTCGTGCCACTCGCTCCTTTCAGGCACACTCTGTACGTTGGCTTTCTCCCATTCACCTTCTAGCCAACATTCCACCGCACATTCTTTCTGCAATTTGCTCACATCTCCACTCTTCTTCCAGACAGACAGACAGACAGACAGACAGACAGACAGACAGACAGACAGACAGACAGACAGACAGACAGACAGACAGACAGACAGACAGACAGACAGACAGACAGACAGACAGACAGACAGACAGACAGACAGACAGACAGACAGACAGACAGACAGACAGACAGACAGACAGACAGACAGACAGACAGACAGACAGACAGACAGACAGACAGACAGACAGACAGACATACAGACAGACAGACAGACAGACAGACAGACAGACAGACAGACAGACATACAGACAGACATACAGACAGACATACAGACAGACAGACAGACAGACAGACAGACAGACAGACAGACAGACAGACAGACAGACAGACAGACAGACAGACAGACAGACAGACAGACAGACAGACAGACCGCAATTGTGACGAGAGGGATAACACCATCAGCGGGTACGACAACTATCGGTCCGTCAACGCGCTCGATCCTGTACTTGGAAACTGTTGCGTATCTGAAATAAAATAGTTGAGCTGACTAGACAACACAACAGACTCCCCGGTAACAGGCAGTAAACAGGCCACTTACCCTGCCACAACCACTCCGCCCACGTAGCTGCCACGATACTTGAAGAAGACCCTCGCACCACGTGCCAGAGATACGCACAGAGAGGCGGGGTGATCGACACTCCATTGATCCACCTCCCCACACTCCTCGCCATCGGATCCATGCTGATGGACGCGGTTCTCGCCCAATACAACAGGAGCCTCCCACACACTGCGAAAAGAGCACCAAATCTGAAAATCGGAAATGACATCCAACCAACATACTCGTAACAAACTGCATAACCAACCTTGTTCCCCGCATGTGCTTCAATGGCAGAGTCCAATACGTTCCCGATGAGCTCGGCTCTAGCTGTGGGTTCAAACTGCATCGCGATGCTGAATAGATACGAATAAATTGTTACTGCGAAGCAAGTCGGGAAACTTGGCCACTCACCTCGTCCTCGGAATAGCAATGTTGTTCTTGTAGATCTCATTCGGAAACGCTTCTTTTATCGCGAGTGTTAGATCCTTGACCGAAAGGAGTTCGGTGGTCGGAATGCGGGCTAGTGCTCGCAGAAGTGCGGCTCCGCAGCTCCAGTGAATCTGCAAAGCATTTTCTCTCTCTCTCTCTCTCTCTCTCTCCGCCACCTCACTTCTTCTCTCACACATCCCCTCATGTCTCCACGCATACACACCGTGTAGGGCTCAGATAAGGCTGCATGCTGCCATGGGGTAGCCTGTGTGGGATCATCGGGAAGACAGTCTTGATCACCGACAGAAACTGCAAAAACGAAAGATATTTAAATAAATGAAAATAACTACAACAAACTACTGACGCTGTGTGACAAAACCATCAGAGAGTGTAGAAGACGACCGTTCAGAGTACAACATTGACGAAGCGGGCGAAGCACCAGCGTGACCAATGACCCTGTATTCAACACATTCTCTCTTTATTAAAATCATTTATTGAAACAAAACTCAACAAAAGTCAACACAAATCAAACGAACTAGTACGACTAAATATCAAAGCGGCAAAACAACAGTGAAAAACCCATATTTTCACTATCTGCTTATGTCCTCTATTCTCACATGGCGACTTGTCCGGCGGCGAGTGAAGCCGCGTCATCGGATGCGCAGCTTGTAGCGCTTGTGCTTGTAGTAGTGGCGGCAGCTGTAGTAGTGGCGGCAGCTGAAGTAGTGGCGGCAGCAGGGAGAACTCCGACCGTGCCAGACGTGCACTTGGCAACACGAGACGCAGCTTGCGACTGAGCAGGTGGGGGATCTGCAGTAGACTTGGCGTCTGCAGACTGAGCAGTCTGGTAGGGCAGCGTGTAGCCCAATGTGACAAGGTCGTCGTTGATAATCCTCCACAGGTCCGCTTGTGCACCCTTCCTGCTCCGTGGTCTCGGTCCTGAACCAGGTAAATAACATTCAAGGTGAAACTGATTTAAAAGAAACCCACCTCGTATGCGGAGAAGGAACTCGAGTTGCATGTCTGACAGCCCGCGCTCTCTAGTGACTTTGAGGAACGACGTTCCATCCGCACCTGAGAGAGACTTGAGAATCACTGCGCAGAGGGCGGCAGTGTCTTCGTACTGCAAAAAAAACGTTTTCATAGAAGAAATATTACAATTATCAACAATACAACCAAACACGTTTACCTCCTTCACGACGGAAGTGCATGCCATGGGGAATCGTGGGAGGCTGGTGAGAATCCATCCGAGAATGGTCTCTTGTTCGAGCGACTCATTGTTGATGGCGGATGCCCAGTCTGCCGACGTTGTTGCCCAACTGGCCATGGTATCCCATAGAGGCACTAAAATGCGAGAAAAAAAGCATAATTAAAACTTGCAAAAAAACGCACCTTTCGAGATGGGTGGCTTGTGTTTCATAATCGCCTGCTTCGTGTGGTGAACGTGCACGAATAGAAGACTTGCGGAACCGAGATGACCCGCCCGAGAGAGTCCTTCCATGTACGCCTGATAAAACATCGATAAAAATACAAAAAAGAAGAAGACCAACCTTAGCAGTAGTTGCATCAAGCGCTACCTGCTCCAGGTAGTGAACTGCGGCTAGTGGCACTCGTGGCTCCAATCTATTCCTGACCACACCGGCGCTCTTGAAGTGAGAGAAAGCCAAGAGATACAGCAGCGTCAACAGCTTCTTCTGAAATTTTGAATATCAGTGGTGGCAGTTTTCATTAATAAACACTCACGTCGTCTGCTGTGTCGGAGAGCTTGCCCCATGCCCGCTGAAAGGCCCCGAACTGCCCTTCGCCCTTGTCCACCACAGCCAAAATGCAATCACGCACCCACCTGGAAACAATCAGTCTCAGTCACACATATCGCAATAGAATTAAATAACAAACCGGCTCCGCTGCTCCTTTCCTGTCGCCTTACTCGGTCGGTTGTTCGACGCCTGCTCGAAGAAGTGGCTTGTGTCTGCGCGCTCGCTCCTACCCTCCAGGAACAGAGCCGCCATACAGCTCTCACTAAAACAACAAACATAAATTGAGCACATATAAACCTTAAAGTAACTGACGGGAGCATCCTCGACGTGGCGAGGCCGGCGACGACGTGCATGCGCCAGACTGGATCGTGGAGATGCGCAACCATCTCTGCCACGTCGCATTCCAGATTGTGACGATTCGCTTCGTAGCTCATCTTTGCCATTGAAGTCAGCCACTTGTTGGTGTTCCCAACAAGTAGCATACAATCTTTTTAAAATGATGCCTGTTAAACCCACAGTTCGTCCTCTCGTCCAGTCGAATCGCCACTTCTTCAGGTACAACGAATCCCTAAAATATGATACAGTTATGCATCTATAAATGAAAAAAACATATATAAAATTAAATGTACCTGCGTCTTAATGTGGCGGGCAGTCTCTAAAGACTCCCTGAATGCAGTCGAAAGGTCGTCCATAAATCCATCGTCTTCTTCATTAGCACAATGTTCAACTGAAAACGCATACATCTTCCCTTCACACTATTCTCGTCTCACCTTCCTTGATGAACTTCTCACTGTCTTCCTGGGGGAGAGTCCATGGAGCGAAGAAGTCACGCTTGATAGAGAGGATAGGGGAACGCTTGTGGACATACTGTAAAAAAAACACGTACTGTCAAAATCATTTTCAAACACCGTCGTATTTATTACCTGGTCTATGGACGCGATCATACTGGGCAGCATGTCTTCTCGCTCCTTCGCTAGCACTTTGTAGTATGGATGGTAGTATGCTCTGAACGAAGAACAGATTAAAAATGATCAAAATGCTTTGAAACGCACGTGCGCAGTTGTGGAAGCGACCTCAGGTTGGATCTTCTCAGCGACGTCGCACTGGACTGCGTCGCCATCTAAAAAGCAAACGTACATACAAAACAAAATAAGACAAAAATACCTTCAAACCTGGCAAAGTGGAGTATCACTTCTTCACTCCTCTTCTTCACACATCACCGTACAGTAAGGCTGCAACGGAAATAAATGAGTGAGCGAAGTGCAAAAAAGTTATGCAAAAAATGATCACGAAACATTAATTTTAAAAAAATCGCACGCACGCAGCACACGTCAACAATCAATACATTTGAGAGAAAAAAGTTTTGGAAAATGAAGTGTCAAATGTCAACAAAGTGTTGCACAACATTACATATCATCACAGACAAACTGCCGCGAGTCGACCCCCAATGCGCAGCGGGCCCGAACGGTTCCCGCATCGACCCCCAGTCGGGGAACGCTGGGGGACTAGGCCCCGCCCACTGCGCGTCCCCCGACGCTCCCCGAACGCTCCCCGAATGGGCGGTAAACCCGGCGCGAGTTTGACGCTGTGACCACATAAGAGCAGATCGTGCATCGCCTTCGAGACGATGGAAATCAAGTGAAACTTTGTTTTCTTTGATTACTGCAAGACAGTTGAACACTGTACTTGCGCTTTTTGGTGCATTACAGTAGGTTACTGCATAGTAACCGATTACTGTACTTTGTGAAAGTCCAGGTAATCAACTATTGTAATCACACCAAAAGTAAATTTTGCGAATTTTTTTTCTGCGAATTTCAAACTTCCAGCATATGGCTATAAACGCGACGCTTGTCAAGGAGGATTGGGTGAGAAGAGACCTCAGACGTTCGATCTGGCATCAGTGTGTTCGCGTAGTCACATATTCAACACACCCGCGTTTTGAGAGTCTGCATCGGTCTCGTATGTATGTGAAATTGTTTCTTTCTTTCCTTTTTACGGTGTCGCGTGTCGGTATCTTGTTTTTGATTAGTTTCATATTCGATTAACATACTAGGCTTTTCAGTGTGTTTGCCTTCTCAGTGTGTTTGATACGAATGGAGTCATTAAGTAGAGAAAGGCCGATGTACTTTCAGCATTCATTTAATTTCTACTCGTGTTACTTCACGTTGTATTTATATTTTACTCGTATTTCTGCTACTGTTTCTTATGTATGTAATTCTATTTGTATTTCTTTCCTGCCCAGCCTATAAAAGGCAATATTTGACATTTGTATTGTATTGTACATGTTTTATTGTGTACTATATGTTGTTTTACTTGTCTTTCTTTCTTTTCTCACCGTTCACGGCGAGACCCGCGCTCTCATAAGTGATACCTTGAGAGCGCACCCCCTTCCTAAGTGATACCTGGAAGGACGTTCCCTAGTATCTTCGTAAGTGATACCTCGAAGAGAACAGGAACACCTCTAAGAATTCTTTCTTATTGCTATCTTTTTTTTTATTCTTGGAGGAGCCAACCTCTCCCATAAGTGATAACTTGGGAGAGGAAGGCATATCATTTATATGAGAAAAAATCTCACCTTTATCCTTTATGTTACTTTGTTTCTATGATATTTTCAACCTGTTATTTAATACTTCTTTTGTTTAGTGTTTGGTAATTGGAGTCATTTTCTATCCGTTATTCTTCATTCAATATACCGTCTTTATGTTATTCTTCCGAGAGGGCTCATGTGGTCCGGGCCCCTTACAGTCTATACTTCCTGTTATTCTTCGGTTGCATAAACCACCTTCGATTGACGTTTGGGTAGTACGGGGAAAACCAGGCAAGAGTATAACCCGTCTACCCTCTAGACTCTTTCGTCGTATTTCGGTGCCTATTTAGGTGTCCCTGCCGTAAAAGGGTTTCTGCCTTTCAAATTCCTGCTCCTAATCCAAAAACCAAACCAACACGTAAACCATCTTTCTCCACTACCAGTGACTCCTATCTAGTGAAACGCCAGAAGGGCAAAGTTTTGCTAGTCAATGGTCATTCTTCACACAGCAATGTGAGTACTAATTGCCCGAACACTAAATGTCTTATCTGTCCACAGGTTGATCACTCTGATCAAATATACTGTTATGCTACTGATTGTTATGTAACTACTCTTAGAACGCCCAGTTGCAGTTGTCTTACAACAAATGTGATTTATTGCATTACTTGTCATCAATGTGGCGTTCAATATGTAGGCATGACACAACGTAGATTCTTGGATCGTATGCGTGATCACACAACTAAGATTAATCAGAAGAAAACCGATGTACCTCTATATCGCCATTTCAGTCAAGCTGGCCATTCGTGGTCAACTACTTCTCTCACTATTCTAGAAGTTATCGAGAAGGTGCATACTGGTAACAAAGCACTTTGTGAAGAACGTGAAGATTTCTGGATCCGTACCCTTGTTACAGCATATCCTGTTGGCCTTAATGACCAAATCAAGGGATATGAAACTATTACACGTTCTCACATTCGCCCATTCGATAAGAAATCTCATCCATTTTTCAACTTCCGCCCACGTACGCACCGCCGACCGAATCACCGCCGTGGTTCGGGACAGGGCGGATCGTGCACTGATCAGACGGCACTGCTGAAAGCAGTCAACACTGCCAGTTGGTATATCGCAATATCACGTCTATGTCTAATAAATCTAAAAATGTGCTTATGTCATATTTCTTAGAGAATCGTTCTGTTCATAATTTGTTGAGGCTTGAAATTCTCTTGGCTGTTTACTATTGGTCTATTGAACCTACCACTAATAATGCTAACAAAGAATCTTTCAAGAATACTGTATTCTTGAAGATTCCTTATCTGTTTATGGACATGGAGACTCTTGGAATGTTCTCTCTTTTCAATTCTGCTCCTGTTTTACGTCTTCTTAATTCGTACAACTGTAAAGATAAGCAGAAGATCCGCGTCACTCACTTGGCTACTGACCGTTTGAGTAAATATGTTGTGAATCACAGTCGTGTTATTCGCGAGTACAGGGGAGACAAGCCAGTCCCCCTAGACTCCATTCCTTGTTTCTGCCGAAATGCAGAGTTCTCTTCCTATTGTGATCCTCATCATGGACATGTCATTACAGGTGATCTTGAGATCATCTCTAACGACGCTCTTAGATCGTTCATGAAGAAAGGTGCCAATATGAGAGTGTCTAATTTAAATCTTTCCATTTCTTCTATTATGTCAGTTATCCATTCCTCTATTTCAAATATGCTTCAAAGTAACAAAACTCGTTTGTCTATTTCTGATCGCAATTTGCCCTTTCTTACTGGTAAAATTTATGACTGTGTACGTATTAAGTTGGAGATGCGTATTGCTTGTAAGCGTTTCAACCCAGTGACTAATTTCAAATCTCTTACTAAAAATTTACATGATAAGTTTACTATCACAACTATTGACAAAGCTTCTAGTAATTTTGTAGTGATTTGTAAACGTCTCTATGTTTCTTTCTGCGATGACGAGCTTGGCATCAATTATGGTAAAGCTTCTGGTAATAACATTTATAAACCTTATAAAGGTAAAGTTGATTCATTGTACGACCGCCTCCAGTATTTATCAATATTTGGTGCTGACAAAGTCATTCTTCCTAATATTTATGGTGTTCCTAAACTCCATAAAAATCCTGTGAAATGTCGTTTTATCACTGCTGCTCGAGAATGCATTACAAAAGGGCTCTCTAAGGAACTACAAGTAGTCTATAAACATTTTGAATCGCATTTGCGAAATATGTGTCGTGTAAGTGCCTCTCGATGTGGACACAAACAGTTCTTTTCCATTACAAATGCTATGAAAGTGTCGGATTTTCTTCGCACCATTCCTAATTTAATCTATCTATGTATTGTGCTGATTTTGCTAGTTTGTTTACTAATCTGTCTCATGACCTTATTCTACAGAAAATGAAAACTTTGAATAGTATGTGTTTCATGAACAGTGGAAAACAAAACATTTGCATCACTTCTGCTAAGTATTCCACTTATACTAATGATCCAGTCATGTCTTCGTCAGACAAGACAATTTTCTCTCCCGGAATTCCTAGTTAAAACGGAATTCCTAGTTAAAAATGCATATGCACAATATGGCTCATTTATTTTCAAACAGGAGAAAGGTGTCCCCCAAGGCGGGAATGCCAGCCCTCTCCTTGCGTCTCTGACTCTCAGTGTTTTGGAATATGAGTACAGTATACGTAATCCTACTATTTGCAAGAATCCGAAATTCCAGGTGTTCAGATATGTTGATGATATTTTAATTTTCTATGAGAAGAATTCGGATCTCTCTTCATTTCTGAAAGCCTATAATCCTAGCAAATTGAAGTTGGAACAAACCAATACATCTGTCAACGAAGCACATTTTCTTGATATTTCCATCACGTTTGATAGTAAGTGGAACGTCACTCTTTATAATAAGACCGATGATTACTCGTTCAATGTACATCGATTCACTCACAGTGAAAGTACTACTAGTCGACAAATTTGTTATGGTAATTTAAAGTCAGAAACACTTCGCATTGTTCGTAATTGTACTGATGTACCCACTATGCTTGTCAAACTCGAAAATCTGTTTGTTACGTTTTGTAATCTAGGTTTCAAAGCTACAACGGTCAAATCTGTTCTCCTTAAATATTGTTTCCGTAAACGTGATATCCGCACTTCTCTTAATTTGTTCAATTCTACCAATCGCAAGAAACTTATTGATACTGTCTATAGGTTTTAATACCTTCCGCAAATTTTGTTTGTTTGTTTGTTTTCTTTCTAATTTCTCATACATCTCTATGTTTCAGGTCTTCCCTATTACATGTAATTTTACAGTCTCGCTTTTATGTTCACCACTGCGGTCCTGCACTGATGATGCCTCAGCAGGCAGTAGACCCCCCGCAGTGGTCGCTATCAGATAGTACTTTAGTAGTCAACTAGTCTTTAAGTAATTCTACTTGTAAGCCTGTCTGCAGGTTAAAGGGTCGAAACAGGATTCCGTCATGTGTCTAGCTATTATGTTCTACTATCTGTTCTCCTATCTACTTTGAAAAACCCTCATTGTTTGTGTTTTGTTGTTGCTTTGATTCTTATGGTTATCAGATGTACATTCCACTTCACTGCGGGCGCTGATTTTCAAATATAGCTTCCCTCACTCTCGCGCATGTTTCTCTTCTGACGGACAAGTGTGTGCATGAGCATGTCCACCTCGGCTCGCTCGGGAGAAGGGGAGGGAGAGAGGGAGAGAGAGAGAGAGAGAATACGTCACTGCAGTTGCTTCCTGGATCATTACCCCGAATGAATTCGTCGCTAGCCGCCTTATTCAGAGTCACACACACACACTCCCACTGGAGGCAAAATAATGGAGTTAAAAAGTGAAACTGCGAAACTGCAGTACTGCAGAGCACGGCCCGGATAGTTGCACAGCGCGCTTCACAGAGAGAGCGGCTGGCGCGCAGGCTGCTCCGCGAGTGAATGAGCGCGTAGCGATTTCAAGCGAGAAATTATCGCGCTCAACCGCTTGGTGGCAAATTCACAAAAGAGCAGAGCGTCGCGTGTGTGCGGCGCGGTCGTGGGCCTGACCGCTCTCGACTGTGCAACTATCCGGACCGTGCAGAGACGAAAAAAGTTGAGATATTTATTCGATATTCACAATTCGCATAGTTATCGACACAAAATAATACGTGAATAATACGTGAGCAATGAGCAGTGTAGGCAAGTGAACTGTTCGGGTGGGCGAGTTTGAGTTTTGGCAAGTTTGCAACTGTGAGTGATGTGATTGATAAATACGGGGACGCACCAAGTGAGTGAGAAAAGGCAGGCATTGTATGGGGGAAAACGAACTAGCGGAATTCTGGCTATACTTCGTATTATCACGGCGACGAAGGCAGTAAAACGAAAGGGGGGCTGTGTGTATGTACAAAGGCGGAGGGAGTGTGGTGTGATCAGAAGTAGTTGACCTCATTGGAGGTGGTGGTGGTGACTGCCTCGTTCACTCTTCTCTCCACCGCTCCATGCTCGGACGGCTCGAAGTCGTGGCGCGTGGCGAACCGCGACACTCGATCGTACGTCGCGTTGCCCGCGTCCGAGTCGCCGTCGCTGTCGTACCCGGCGTTCTGAACAGGCACGTCATCGTATTGTTATGTTATTATTCGTTATTTCTATTTCAACCCCAACCGTCATCCATGCTTCACTTGCTATGTTGACTTTCTCATATTATCGGTAATAAATCTATATATCTATCTATATTTTTTTTAGGATACGGTAAGTATCTGCGGAAATCATTTTCAAAGACAAAGTGGTTTGAGAGCGCAGAGGAAACTGATACCGCTACCTTATCGTGTTCGTTCTATAAATTGGAGATGTGATATCGGAAGCTGACTAACCGAGGCAGATCGGTGCATCATATGCGCGCCGCCGCCGCCAGCAGCCGCCGAGCTGCTGCCGATCACGTTGGAGGCAAAGTGGTCGGATGACGTCATCGCGAACCGGTCAACCTCCGTCTCCAGACCACCGTCGCTCGCGCCGTTGATGATCTGAAGCGAATGACGTCATCTCTCTCTCTCCCCTCCCTCGTACCGTCTGCGACTGTGACAAGACGTTGCCTTCCTCGTCGTGGACGGTGGTGGTGCGGATCTCCCTGGTGGTGACATCTGTGGTCACTCTTCTCTCGATCTCCTCGATGCTGCCATCAGAAGACAGAGAAGCGCCGTCCAGGTACGCGCCCAGTGCGTCCGCGTTGTCGCGCACCGCCAGCTCATCCTGGAAAGGGAGGGAGGGTTGAGAGAGTGAGAGGAAGAGAGAGAGAGAGAGAGAGAGAGAGAAGAGAAAGGAGGAGAGAGACAGAGAGAAAGGGAGAGAGAGAGAGAGAGAGAGGAAAGAGAGAGAGGAAAGAGAGAGAGGAGCTCCAACTCACTCCATACGCCCCGTTCTTCAGCTTGGCGCGCGGAATGGTGTAGTAGTCGGACCCGAGAATCTCGGCTCCGCTCGCCGATCCCGCGCTCTTTCCGCGCGCACCGAAGCAGCTGGAAACAATGAGACTGAGTACTGCGGTGTCACGGAACAGGTAAAATCGCATTGTTCTAATAAGCAAAACTGCGCGGCCTACTCTGTGAGTTTGTCTTTCCTACTGCTCGTTTGAATCGTTTCTTTTCCTACTCTTCTTTTGAAATATTGCTTCGACCCACCGGCATCTGGCGCACGCATAGAGGCAGCAGAGGAGGGTGAGTAAAAGGAAGAGCAGCGCCAGCAGGGTCATGAGGATCAGCCCGGCATTCGACGGGGCGACGTCGCAGAACTCGCCCGTCCACCCGTCGGCGCACGCGCACGTCACGTTGCTGGTCAGCGCGTCGTGGATGCAGTCGCCGTGGCCGTTGCACAGACCGCAGAGCAGAGCGGCACAGACCCGGCCCGGCTCGGACGGGTTGCCATCGGTGTAGCTGGAGTGGCATGGTTCACACACGGTATCACTCATCCTTGGTTCTTTTGTTCATTCTGTTTTCATATGGGTCGGCTCTCGTCGTCCCTCTCTCTTTCCCTCTCTCCCACTCACCCCTCGGGACACCGGCAGTCGTACCCGTCCTTCCTATCCGTGCACACCGCGGCGGCGGAGCAGTTGTGCAGTCCCAGGGCGCACTCGTCCACATCCGTGCTGCGCAGACACGCCGTCTCGCCCAGCCCCGCCTCCGCGAGACGCTCGCTGTGCCGGATGTCCACGAAGCCGCGATCGCAGTCGCACTGCGCCTAGAATTGGTATTGTTAGAACTGGTTGATGTAACCTTGAGTTGTGATCATGTTAGGTTAGCTATATTCGCTCTATAATCTAGAGTGATACATACACGTGAGATCATATGGGTTTCCGGATAATTGCTTCGATTTCTATGATGAGTGATAAGTGACTCGATATGGTACCTGCTCGCCGACGTTCTTGCAGGTGGTGTTCTTGGGGCAGAAGTTGACGTCGGAGCAGTAGTCGATCTGGCACACCGAGCCGGGCAGCTTGCCAGCAGGAGCCGCGTTCACATAGGGAGCCACGCACTCGCACTTGTACAGAACCTGCAGATGAGGTTTTGTACAGAATATGCAAACGAGACAGTTAGTGAGTGGTATATCGAGACAGAAGTGCGTGGTGGTACAACTTTGACTCTTTGACAAACAAAACAGTGTCCAACATTGTGTGTATTGATTATCTAGCAAACTACAGCTACACATGTCGTTTTGCTTCTCTGAGCGTACTGCAAGAATAGAACGCGTTTGAAAGTGGCCACAATACTTTTTTTCAGAAACTTTTAGCAGACCTGCACTCAGGCCGGATAGGCGAAACATCTGCATTTTGGGTTTTAAACTTGAAAGAGGTTGTTGTGAAATGATGTCCAGAACTACACGATTGAAAGTGACCACCATACCTCCAGGTCGATGCATCTCGCGTCGGGCGAGCAGTCGTTCCACTCCGGGCGCTCGCACTCGTTCGTGCCGCGGAGGGAGAGACACTTCTGGCCGGGCGACGACGCGTCCAGGTCGCGGAAGCCGGCCGGGCAGGAACAGCTAGAGAGAGGGAGGGTGAGGGAGAGGGAGGGAGGGAGGGAAGAAGAGAGAGAAGGAGGGAAGAAGAGAGAGAAGAAGAGAGAGATAGAGAAGGAGAGAGAAAGAAAGAGGAGAGCGAGAGAGAGCGCGAGAGAAAGAGAGAGGTAAAGAGGAGGAAAGAGGTGCACTCACGTGTATCCGCCATGCCCATCCTCCTTGCACACCGCGTTGTCGCCGCAGTTGGCGTTGTAGCACACCGAGAACGGGTTCGCCTGGTCGGCCGAGATGAACAGCTTCGACGTGCCGACCTGTGAGTCTATATAGGCCCCGCCCCCTCTGACCACGCCCCCACCTCCTTGTTGTTCTTTTTGATGATGTACTCGACGAGGTCGGTGAACACCTTCCTCGGCTCCGACACGGAGCCCTTCACAAAGTACGAGGTGAAGTTGAACAGAGCGCCAGAAGTCCACGACTGAAAAGGGACTGTATGAGACCCCGCCCCTTCTAGCCACGCCCACCATGTTCCTGTCCGCCGGCTCCTCGATATCGTTCACTTCGGCGGTGATGAAAGAGCCCTTGAGGGGCGTCTTGTCGTACGACTCGGACACTCCCGACTCGAAGCTGAATGGATGACGTCATATCTTTCCGTCTCTCTCTCTCTCTCTCTCTCTCACCGGCTGACGAGGTCCTTGTGGATGTCGTTCATCGGGTTGCTCATCTCGGGGCTGTAGGTGATCTTCTTGTTGCGGTCCTTGACCACGTACAGTGGCAGATTCCACGACTCGACCTGTGATGACGTCACACATATCTCTCTCTCTCTCTATCTCCCTCTCTCTCCCCCCCACTTACCGCCCTGCACATGTCTCCCTCCTTGGTCCTCTTCATGCCCTCGGGGCAGGCGCACAGCTTTCCCGCCACACACTCCTCGCCCAGCGACGAGTCGCAGAAACCCGCGCCGCACGGCTCGCCCATCTGCGGCGGCGGCCTGGCACGGGTGAGGTCACGCCCCTTTTAGCCACGCCCATTGGAGTAAACCGTGTCCTCTCTCTAAGCTCCACCCCATTCTAGCCACACCCACTATAGTATACCCCCTGCAACCCCCGCCCGCTCGAGCCCCGCCCCCACTCACTTGCACGGGTCGAGCTGCTCGAAGTCGTCTGCGACCTTGAGCGAGGTGAGCTGTCCGCCCTGTTCTTTGACTGCCTTGGCGAACTCGCGGAACAGCTCGCACTTGTCGACCGGACCGTCCATCTTCACCGTGCCGTTGATCAGCAGTCCCTTGTCCCACGTGCTGAGAGGGGGATGTGAGAGAGAGGGAGGAGAGAGAGAGAGAGAGACGCGCTCACCTGTTCTCGACCTTGGGGTTGGTGATGAAGTTGACGTCGGAGGAGACGTACTTGGGCGAGAGGGCCGAGCGATGGAACGCCTCGCCCAGGCCCTTGGTGAAAGCGTCCGTGATCGAGACGACCTGAAAAATGAGATTTAGACTATTACTGAAAACTCTATGTAAGACAATGGCGAAGAAGATCACACAACGCGATACCGGATGAAGTTTGAAATGAATTGAATATATGTTTTTCAAAAGTTTACTCTCGTTTTCTAAACATCCCCCGACTCAGCCCGGCATTCAAGATCAATAGACTTATGAGTACTCTGCGGGTATCGAAGGAAGACTAATAGTAGTGCCTACCTTGGGCGACTTCTTGCTGCCGTACTCGCTGGAGTAGGACAGTGGCTTTCCTCCGTCGTCGACCACTCGCACCACAATGGGGATCTCCTCCACCGGCGCGCACACATCATCGGGAGACTTGCGCGACTCGCCGGGGCGACAGTCGCAGCACGCGCCGCCGATGCACACCTACAGTTGGAATAGGTGTTGATATATATTACATATTTACTATATTCACATATAGTCATATTCACATATACCTAGAACACACATATACCTATATTCACATATACCTAGAACCCAGCGCCTTTAGCCTAAACCTCTCATGCATGTGTGCTTTGTATACGTTATGTATATGTCTACGCGATTCTGGATGAACCTGACTGTTGTGTGTTGTGATCACTTTGTGTGTTCTGTATTCTGACTACCCACCTCGCGCAGGTCCTTCCTGCAGTTGAGCCCGCCGCAGGGGATGAGGTTGGGGTTGGGGGTGGTGGGCGGCGCCTCCTGCGGCGGCTGGTCAATGTGCAGGGCTGCAATGTCTCCACGCATACACACCGCGTAGGGCTCAGATAAGGCTGCATGCTGCCATGGGGTAGCCTGTGTGGGATCATCGGGAAGACAGTCTTGATCACCGACAGAAACTGCAAAAACGAAAGATATTTAAATAAATGAAAATAACTACAACAAACTACTGACGCTGTGTGACAAAACCATCAGAGAGTGTAGAAGACGACCGTTCAGAGTACAACATTGACGAAGCGGGCGAAGCACCAGCGAGACCAATGACCCTGTATTCAACACATTCTCTCTTTATTAAAATCATTTATTGAAACAAAACTCAACAAAAGTCAACACAAATCAAACGAACTAGTACGACTAAATATCAAAGCGGCAAAACAACAGTGAAAAAACCCATATTTTCACTATCTACTTATGTCCTCTATTCTCACATGGCGACTTGTCCGGCGGCGAGTGAAGCCGCGTCATCGGATGCGCAGCTTGTAGCGCTTGTGCTTGTAGTAGTGGCGGCAGCTGAAGTAGTGGCGGCAGCAGGGAGAACTCCGACCGTGCCAGACGTGCACTTGGCAACACGAGACGCAGCTTGCGACTGAGCAGGTGGGGGATCTGCAGTAGACTTGGCGTCTGCAGACTGAGCAGTCTGGTAGGGCAGCGTGTAGCCCAATGTGACAAGGTCGTCGTTGATAATCCTCCACAGGTCCGCTTGTGCACCCTTCCTGCTCCGTGGTCTCGGTCCTGAACCAGGTAAATAACATTCAAGGTGAAACTGATTTAAAAGAAACCCACCTCGTATGCGGAGAAGGAACTCGAGTTGCATGTCTGACAGCCCGCGCTCTCTAGTGACTTTGAGGAACGACGTTCCATCCGCACCTGAGAGAGACTTGAGAATCACTGCGCAGAGGGCGGCAGTGTCTTCGTACTGCAAAAAAAAACGTTTTCATAGAAGAAATATTACAATTATCAACAATACAACCAAACACGTTTACCTCCTTCACGACGGAAGTGCATGCCATGGGGAATCGTGGGAGGCTGGTGAGAATCCATCCGAGAATGGTCTCTTGTTCGAGCGACTCATTGTTGATGGCGGATGCCCAGTCTGCCGACGTTGTTGCCCAACTGGCCATGGTATCCCATAGAGGCACTAAAATGCGAGAAAAAAAGCATAATTAAAACTTGCAAAAAAACGCACCTTTCGAGATGGGTGGCTTGTGTTTCATAATCGCCTGCTTCGTGTGGTGAACGTGCACGAATAGAAGACTTGCGGAACCGAGATGACCCGCCCGAGAGAGTCCTTCCATGTACGCCTGATAAAACATCGATAAAAATACAAAAAAGAAGAAGACCAACCTTAGCAGTAGTTGCATCAAGCGCTACCTGCTCCAGGTAGTGAACTGCGGCTAGTGGCACTCGTGGCTCCAATCTATTCCTGACCACACCGGCGCTCTTGAAGTGAGAGAAAGCCAAGAGATACAGCAGCGTCAACAGCTTCTTCTGAAATTTTGAATATCAGTGGTGGCAGTTTTCATTAATAAACACTCACGTCGTCTGCTGTGTCGGAGAGCTTGCCCCATGCCCGCTGAAAGGCCCCGAACTGCCCTTCGCCCTTGTCCACCACAGCCAAAATGCAATCACGCACCCACCTGGAAACAATCAGTCTCAGTCACACATATCGCAATAGAATTAAATAACAAACCGGCTCCGCTGCTCCTTTCCTGTCGCCTTACTCGGTCGGTTGTTCGACGCCTGCTCGAAGAAGTGGCTTGTGTCTGCGCGCTCGCTCCTACCCTCCAGGAACAGAGCCGCCATACAGCTCTCACTAAAACAACAAACATAAATTGAGCACATATAAACCTTAAAGTAACTGACGGGAGCATCCTCGACGTGGCGAGGCCGGCGACGACGTGCATGCGCCAGACTGGATCGTGGAGATGCGCAACCATCTCTGCCACGTCGCATTCCAGATTGTGACGATTCGCTTCGTAGCTCATCTTTGCCATTGAAGTCAGCCACTTGTTGGTGTTCCCAACAAGTAGCATACAATCTTTTTAAAATGATGCCTGTTAAACCCACAGTTCGTCCTCTCGTCCAGTCGAATCGCCACTTCTTCAGGTACAACGAATCCCTAAAATATGATACAGTTATGCATCTATAAATGAAAAAAAACATATATAAAATTAAATGTACCTGCGTCTTAATGTGGCGGGCAGTCTCTAAAGACTCCCTGAATGCAGTCGAAAGGTCGTCCATAAATCCATCGTCTTCTTCATTAGCACAATGTTCAACTGAAAACGCATACATCTTCCCTTCACACTATTCTCGTCTCACCTTCCTTGATGAACTTCTCACTGTCTTCCTGGGGGAGAGTCCATGGAGCGAAGAAGTCACGCTTGATAGAGAGGATAGGGGAACGCTTGTGGACATACTGTAAAAAAAACACGTACTGTCAAAATCATTTTCAAACACCGTCGTATTTATTACCTGGTCTATGGACGCGATCATACTGGGCAGCATGTCTTCTCGCTCCTTCGCTAGCACTTTGTAGTATGGATGGTAGTATGCTCTGAACGAAGAACAGATTAAAAATGATCAAAATGCTTTGAAACGCACGTGCGCAGTTGTGGAAGCGACCTCAGGTTGGATCTTCTCAGCGACGTCGCACTGGACTGCGTCGCCATCTAAAAAGCAAACGTACATACAAAACAAAATAAGACAAAAATACCTTCAAACCTGGCAAAGTGGAGTATCACTTCTTCACTCCTCTTCTTCACACATCACCGTACAGTAAGGCTGCAACGGAAATAAATGAGTGAGCGAAGTGCAAAAAAGTTATGCAAAAAATGATCACGAAACATTAATTTTAAAAAAAATCGCACGCACGCACACGTCAACAATCAATACATTTGAGAGAAAAAACGTTTTGGAAAATGAAGTGTCAAATGTCAACAAAGTGTTGCACAACATTACATATCATCTGCGAATTTCAAACTTCCAGCATATGGCTATAAACGCGACGCTTGTCAAGGAGGATTGGGTGAGAAGAGACCTCAGACGTTCGATCTGGCATCAGTGTGTTCGCGTAGTCACATATTCAACACACCCGCGTCTGCATTTGAGAGTCTTTGAGAGTCTGCATCGGTCTCGTATGTATGTGAAATTGTTTCTTTCTTTCCTTTTTACGGTGTCGCGTGTCGGTATCTTGTTTTTGATTAGTTTCATATTCGATTAACATACTAGGCTTTTCAGTGTGTTTGCCTTCTCAGTGTGTTTGATACGAATGGAGTCATTAAGTAGAGAAAGGCCGATGTACGTGTTTCTATGTTTTGTTTTTGATAATTCATAGCCTGCTCATAGCTCATATTCTAATTTAGACAATGTACTTCAAGACTCCGTCAAACAGGATATCAAACTGTTGCTGGGACTCGACGAGTTTGCCAAGTCCAAGAAGGTTGGTGTGATTGCGAGAGTTTTGCTTTATTATATTCAGTTTTAACAATTTCAGCTATATGCGCGTTAAATGAATGTTATTTCAAATATAAATACATGACGTTAAGAATCGGAGGAAGCGACCGCGAAGAAGGACACTCTGCGCGGCTGCTCCCTCTCCGAACGGTGCGTCAAAGCTCTTAATTGTTGTGCGTATCGCACAGGTCGGCGATCGACTTATTGTTTGAACATTCCTCTCGCAAAAGCAAAACACATTCCAGGTCTTTCTTAATGTTTCCACTCCGTTGTTCAGGTACAAGTCGGAGAAGTACAGCGATAATCGGCGTGGTCTAGCCGATCAGGATCACTTCAGGGAGATCGCGACGGACTCGATGCCTTCTCGTTTCTCGTTCTAAAACGAGAACGATAGGACACGGGCGGTCCGAGAAACAGGAACAGGAGCAGCTGGGACACATTTGCAATGTGAGTGCTAGTTATGTACGCTCAGGAAAAGTGCGTATCGGGTACCGCATACTCGCGCCGGGTGCCGTATACACGTACCGGGTACGGCATACTCGTACCCGGCGTCGTACCGTCTTTGCTGGTACGGCACCGGGTGCGCCAAGGGGGCGGGGCCGAGAGTGTGTCGTACCCGATGCGGCAGATGCGCACCCGGTCCCGTACCGATGACGAAACGCGTAGAAGCGCGAAAACAAGTGGGCGCCGACTGCGCGACTTGTCTGCCAGTTGAGAGAATGTGACTCTCGTGACTGGCTGCTATTGTTTCATTTCTTTATTGTTTCTTGAAAGTTTCGTGTTTTCTATTACTATACTGACAACTCGCAACGTTTCATTTTCCGAAACTTCACTACCGAACTTCTGCAGTCTGCGCGCGCATTCGTGTACATCACACATCACTCATCACAGGAGACGACTACTCAAGGTAAGATCTCATTGAAAGTTGCACGTATTCCCATTGAACCACGTCATTGTTCCAAAAGCTGCTAGAACTGAAGACGACCGTACAAGCGCGCAGCACAAACAACGAAACGAAGATGGAAACAAGAACGCCATCTACAGATCAAGCATGAAGAGCGCAGTGTATTCGAATGTCCGTGAATTCAACCTATTATGTTTGTATCACCAATTATGTACTCGAAAATAAACTGTAATGATCAACCGGTCGATCGATATTTGGTACGGGGCGGATGGGGAGGGCACCAGAAGCAAGCGCGAAAACACGAAGCGCACCGGATACCGCATACTCGTACCGGGTGCCGTACCCAAAAGCGTACCCGGCGCGGTATACTCGCACCGGGTACGGCAAGTCGTACGGAATCGGGTACGCATTTGGGTACCGCGCCCGGTGCGAGTATGCGGTACCCGGTGCGAGGTTCTCCTATGTTCTGAACATTAACCATGTGTATTTCTAATTTCAGTTGGATCTGTCCATCTACCGCCACCGAATGAGGGACGGTGCCAGGAGGCGCGAGGACATGTTGTGTCCTGGTTAGTTCCCACACTTTCGTACTACATTTTCAACTGTGAGCTGTTTGTGTATATTGTCTATCATCGTAAACGGCAAGCTCTTCACGATCCATGTGTGAAGTGTGGCCGACAAGCCAGAGGAGTGGTAGGTGGGAAGATGGGGATCGATATGCGATCGTTTTGATAAACAAATATATGCTTTTTTGAAATAATGTCTGTAATTTATATGTATATTCTTGCAGCGCTGCTTCGAGGGAGACGTGCTGTTCCTGCTAGTCACTCGCCACCTCAAGAACATCAAGATTCTACCTCTACGACAACGAGGGAATTAGGAATTAGGGTGAGTTGAGAGTGGTAAGAAGAGAGGGAAGCAGAAAAGAGAAGGAGAGTCAACTTTGCAGCACTGGCTCTACAACGACAAGATGATTCTGCGCCAGCTCAAGGGACTGCCGTGGAAGTCCCTTGAGGTGGGTGATTGATTAATCGATTGATGGTTGGTCTGATTGATTGATTGATAGTCTGAATGTTTTGTTGACTGGTTAACAAATTGATTGTCTGATTGACCGATTGAAATAACAGCAGTCTGGTCCAGGTCAAGGTCTACTTCTACCCGACGATGCCGGCGCAGCTGAACGACGACTACGCGCTCTACCGAAAGCGGAGAAGGAGAAGCCGACCGACCGAAAGAAGCAGACCAGCAAGGACGAGAACTACTCTGACTGGTACAGCACAGTTTTGTTTTCGTTTGGTGCTGATGATGAATAATCAGAAATAGACAACGCTGAGAGAGAGAACATTCGTAGAGAAGATCATTCTAGGAGTTCATATTCCGAACGTTATGATTCTAGGAGTGGTTCGACGGTGTCATCAAGAAGCTTGGCGTGAAGAACTGCTACTTCCCCCATGTTCGTCTCCAACGCCGCTCTCGAGGGGGAGAAGACCCACATTGCCGACTTTGCCCCCGAGGTTAGTTTACGCTTGATAAATATTATAATTGAGATCAATGCATTGTTCAGGTGGCTTGGGTGACGCGCGCGGGAGACTCTGAGATGGCCGAGCCCATCGCCATCCGCCCCACCTCGGAGACGGTCATGTATCCTACAGGAAGTGGGTGCAGTCCCACCGCGACCTCCCCCTCAAGCTCAACCAGTGGTGCAACGTCGTCGTGAGTGATTTCCTCCTGATGTTTCCATTTTGTCGAATATTGTTCAATTGTACTGGTTATTTTAGCGATGGGAGTTCGAGCACCCCACTCCCTTCCTTCGCACGCGCGAGTTCCTCTAGCAGGAGGGTGAGTATTATGACAACTTATTGCGATAAAAGACTAATTTTACTTGTATGTTGTTTAAGGCCATACGGCGTTCGCTTCCAAGTCTGAAGCTCAAGAGGAGGTGAGAGGTGTTCAAGATCCTTGATCTGTACGCTGGAGTCTACACTGATCTTCTCGCTATTCCCGTTGTCAAGGTGAGAATTGAATAACTGCGGAACTGAACATTTTGAAGGCAGAAGTATTCATTCATTGTAGGGACGCAAGTCTGAGAAGGAGATGTTTGCTGGAGGAGACTTCATTACTACCGTGGAGGGGTACGTGCCGTGCAACGGAAGGGGCATCCAGGGAGCCACCTCTCACCACCTCGGACAGAACTTCTCGAAGATGTTCGACATATCGTGTGTCCCGAGAGCGGAGGCCGCGCGTTCGCCTGGCAGAACTCGCGGGGTCTCTCTACTCGCACCATCGGAGCCATGGTGATGATCCACGGAGACGACAACGGACTCGTTCTTCCGCCCCGTGTTCATGCATGTGCATCCAAACAGTTGGTGTGTCCAGGCTGTCGTGCTTGCCGTCGGAATCACCGCGCAGACGTCGGAGGAGCAGAGGAAGCAGCTGACGGACGCGGCCGCCGACGTCGCCTCGGATCTCGCTGCCGCTGACATCAGGGTCGAGGCCGATCTCAGGTTAGCGGAGAGAGAATGACACAAAAACACATACCTATTGTTTGCAGGGACAACTATTCCCCCGGATGGAAGTTCAACCACTGGGAATCTCTTCCTCCAGCTGCGACGCGATATTGTCACCGGACGGTCAGTGCATTCACTTCATATTCAGTAACTTGCACGTCGTTTGTTTGTTTGTTTATTTTAATCTTACAGTCTCTCGTTTCTCCGTCCACTGCCCTCGATGGCTACTTTCTATTCGTCTATTCGATTCTGAATGTCATGTCTGATAGAATGATATGTCGTATTCGTCTATTCTCAATGTCCTGGTTTGCAGCCTGCCCGCCTCTGTGGCGACGCGCGCCCTTCTGGGCGCGCTCGCGGCTCAGTCCGAGTTTGGCGACGCGACGCGGTCGGACGAGTACAACGAGTTCACCAGTACAGCGAGTTCATGCGCAAGGCGCAGCTCGCGCCCGCACAGGCAGAGGGAGACGTTAGTGATTGGGATTAAACTTGCAGCATTTTGGTTGTAGTCTATGGGAAATGTGTGTGTGTGTTTTTATGTTTGAATGGGAGTGTGTTGTAGGTTGTTTGCTTACCGTAAGTTACATTGTCATGTGCTACTTGATTCGAGATAAATATTCTGATTCTGATTCTATAGAAAGCAACACCCCCCCCCCCTCACTAAATTCACATTCCGAAAACAATTAAATGTCGACGAGTACCTGATTGTGATAGTCACCGCAGCGCAGGAGTTCTAATATGGTAAAACATTCTTCAATGAAGTTTTTTCAGAGAACGACGTTATTTTTTCCTCTCCGACTGACTGACAGCGTACTACTTTAGTCCAGTCACCAACAGAAGTGGAATTAAAATTAGAAAATGCCGACTGTGACTCTCATAAAGTCTTCTCCAATTCTACAGGAGCACAACTTATAGTTTTTTTCTTAAAAAATTATATAAGTTGTCTTCAAAAAAATAAAATTTCGCGGGCTTATTGGTAACGGGGCGCTCATATTTGAAATCGCAACAGGGCGACTATATATGAATTAGCAATTTCGTTTTTATTTGTTGTGGCGTTTGTCGTTGTTTGTTTGCGATTCTTGAATGTTGGGCGATTCTTGAATGCTGAGACTCGCTCAAGGGCGAATCGCTTCGACGCCTTCTCCTCGGCAGTCATAGTCTTGTCATGTTCGCCTAGACGCTTATCCACAATCTGAACAACATTATATGTATGAATGAGTATATAAATAATATAAACAAACCTTGTTGACCTTTCCCACATGGTCGTATTCGATCGCAAGCGACTGCTGTCGGTGCTCCGTCCACTGCATGCATGCATGCATGCGTCCGCTGTCGTCCACTGCATGACCTCTCTTTGCGCCTCGATGCCTACTTTCTATTCGTCTATTCGATTCTGAATGTCATGTCTGATAGAATGATATGTCGTATTCGACTATTCTCAATGTCCTCGTTTGCAGCCTGCCCGCCTCTGTGGCCACACACGCCCTTCTGGGCGCGGTCGCGGCTCAGTCCGAGTGTGGCGACGCGACGCGGTCGGACGAGTACAACGAGTTCATGCGCAAGGCGCAACTCGCGCCCGCACAGGCAGAGGGAGACGTGAGTGATTGGGATTAAACTTGCAGCATTTTGGTTGTAGTCTATGGGGAATGTGTGTGTGTTTTTTATGTTTGACTGGGAGTGTGTTGTAGGTTGTTTGTTTTCGCCGAGCTGCGCGAGTTGCACCGCGAGCAGAAGGCGCGGAGAGGCGGAGATGCGCTACCTGGACGTGTGCCGGCAGCTCGCCATGTACGGAGTGTTCCTGTTCTATGCAGAGGTGAGTGGGGGAGGGGAGAGAGCTGGCAGACGCAGGTGGAACAAGAACATAGCATCTGTCATGTATGAAGTGATACGGCGGCTCAACTTCCACTCACCGGCGGACCCGCGCGATGTGCGCCCACTGTCGACAGAGCTGCACCAGCCACCTGCCGCAGGTGCCTCTCGGACAGCTTGTTGGAGTGTACAGTACAGCCAGCGATACTCAGCCCTGGAAGCTGGAAAAAGGCTTAGGGGCCCGACATACTTTTGTAGCACGCGCACGTATACCACCACGGACAGTCGGTGCGCGGCGGCGGTGCGGACAAGGACAAGGAGAAGGTGCGGGTCGGTCGAGAACGACTCGGAGACGGACGACACTCCGCTGCCGGAGAGGAGGAAGCATATTCTGCGGATTCACGTCGACGCGAGATGCGGAGTGAGCGGGAGGGGCGCTTCCACTACACTTAATTTTGTTTTTTGTTGTTGATCATTTTCTTTTAAAACACTGTAAAACATGTGAAACCAGACAGGGAGGGCAGCGAGCAGGAGACGGCAGTCGCGTTGGACAGGGACGGCAACACGTGGATATACATGGGCGATGGGTGAGTGGAGGGGGAGGGGGGAGAGAGAGAGAGACGGACCTCTTCCAGGAGTGAGTGGATGCGCGTGCCAGGCGCGAATTCTCATACGGCCGCGAGCTGCCTCGAGTCGCTGCCGATGTCGCGCTCCCGTGTGTGACAATAGGAGAGCGGACAGGCGCCGTCCACATTGTGTCCATTTCTCACTTACCAGGTGTGCTATAGACATACAAGTTGTTGAATAAATTGTTGTTTGCACGATAATGACATTCATTCGAGACATCGGAATTGTTTGCTTTCTGCACTCATTTTTATTTCAAAATGTACAAATATAGGGAGAGAGAAAGAGAATTAGAGACTGCAGTTGCTTCCTGGATCATTACCCCGAATGGCTATCTGCCTGATTCAGAGTCACACACGCACTCCCACTGGTACTGGAGGCAAAATAATGAAGTTAGAAAGTGAAACTGCAGCGACAAAAAATTGAGATATTTATTCGGTATTCACAATTCGCATAGTTATCGACACAAAATAATACGTGAATAATACGTGAGCAATGAGCAGTGTAGGCAAGTGAACTGTTCGGTGGGGCGAGTTTGAGTTTTGGCAAGTTTGCAACTGTGAGTGATTGATAAATACGAGGGACGCACCAAGTGAGTGAGAGAAGGCAGGTATGGGGGGAAACGATCTAGCGTAATTCTGGCTATACTTCGTATTATTACGGCGACGAAGGCAGTAAAACGAAAGGGGGGGGGGTTGTTGTATGTACAAATGCGGGCTGTGTGATCAGAAGTAGTTGACCTCATTGGATGTTGTGGTGGTGACGGCCTCGTTCACTCTCCTCTCCACCGCCCCGTGCTCCGACGGCTCGAAGTCGTGGCGCGTGTTGAACCGCGACACCCGATCGTACGTCGCGTTCCCAGCGTCCGAGTCGCCGTCGCTGTCGTACCCCGCGTTCTGAACAGGCACGTCATCTTACTTCAAACTACTATTCCGAAAAAAACTATGCTCATATTCGTAATCAGCATGAAAAACTGTGCAAGGCAATATTATCATAAGAATCCGCCAAGACGGGTGCGCAAGCGTGTTAGAATACGGTAAGTATCTGCGGAAATCATTTTCAAAGTCGAATTAGTTTGAGAGCAGAGGAAACTGACACCGCTACTTGATAGTGTTTGTTCTAAATTGGAAATGTGATCGGTAGCTGACTAACCGAGGCAGATCGGTGCATCATGTGCGCGCCGCCGCCAGCCGCCGCCGAGCTGCTGCCGATCACGTTGGAGGCAAAGTGGTCGGATGACGTCATCGCGAACCGGTCAACCTCCGTCTCCAGACCGCCGTCGCTCGCGCCGTTGATGATCTGAAGCGGATGACGTCATCTCTCTCTCTCTCTCTCTCTCTCTCTCTCTCTCTCGCTCACTCTCACTCTCACTCTCACCGTCTGCGACTGTGACAGGACGTTGCCCTCCTCGTCGTGGACGGTGGTGGTGCGGATCTCCCTGGTGGTGACATCTGTGGTCACTCTTCTCTCGATCTCCTCGATGCTGCCATCAGAAGACAGAGAAGCGCCGTCCAGGTACGCGCCCAGCGCGTCCGCGTTGTCGCGCACCGCCAGCTCATCCTGGAAAGGGAGCGAGGGTTGAGAGAGTGAGAGGAAGAGAGAGAGGAAGGGGAAAGAGAGAGGGTGGGGGTTATACTCACTCCATACGCCCCGTTCTTCAGCTTGGCGCGCGGAATGGTGTAGTAGTCGGACCCGAGAATCTCGGCTCCGCTCGCCGATCCCGCGCTCTTTCCGCGCGCACCGAAGCAGCTGGAAACAATGAGACTGAGTACTGCGGTGTCACGGAACAGGTAAAATCGCATTGTTCTAATAAGCAAAACTGCGCGGCCTACTCTGTGAGTTTGTCTTTCCTACTGCTCGTTTGACTAGTTTCTTCTCCTACTGTTCTTTTAAAATATTGCTCCGACCCACCGGCATCTGGCGCACGCATAGAGGCAGCAGAGGAGGGTAAGTAGAAGGAAGAGCAGCGCCAGCAGGGTCATGAGGATCAGGCCGGCGTTCGACGGAGCGACGTCGCAGAACTCGCCCGTCCAGCCGTCGGCGCACGCGCACGTCACGTTGCTGGTGAGCGCGTCGTGGATGCAGTCGCCGTGGCCGTTGCACAGACCGCACAGCAGAGCGGCGCAGACCCGGCCCGGCTCGGACGGGTTGCCATCGGTGTAGCTGAAGTGGCATGGTTCATATAATGTATTACTCATCCTTCATTCTTTTGTCCATTCTGTTTTCATATGGGTCGTCTCTCGTCGTCCCTCTCTCTTTCCCTCTCTCCCACTCACCCCTCGGGACACCGGCAGTCGTACCCGTCCTTCCTATCCGTGCACACCGCGGCGGCGGAGCAGTTGTGCAGTCCCAGGGCGCACTCGTCCACATCCGTGCTGCGCAGACACGCCGTCTCGCCCAGCCCCGCCTCCGAGAGACGCTCGCTGTGCCGGATGTCCACGAAGCCGCGATCGCAGTCGCACTGCGCCTAGAATTGGTATTGTTAGAACTGGTTGATGTAACCTTGAGTTGTGATCATGTTAGGTTAGCTATATTCGCTCTATAATCTAGAGTGATACATACACGTGAGATCATATGGGTTTCCGGATAATTGCTTCGATTTCTATGATGAGTGATAAGTGACTCGATATGGTACCTGCTCGCCGACGTTCTTGCAGGTGGTGTTCCTGGGGCAGAAGTTGACGTCGGAGCAGTAGTCGATCTGGCACACCGAGCCGGGCAGCTTGCCAGCAGGAGCCGCGTTCACATAGGGAGCCACGCACTCGCACTTGTACAGCACCTGCAGATGAGGTTTTGTACAGAATATGCAAACGAGACAGTTAGTGAGTGGTATATCGAGACAGAAGTGCGTGGTGGTACAACTTTGACTCTTTGACAAACAAAACAGTGTCCAACATTGTGTGTATTGATTATCTAGCAAACTACAGCTACACATGTCGTTTTGCTTCTCTGAGCGTACTGCAAGAATAGAACGCGTTTGAAAGTGGCCACAATACTTTTTTTCAGAAACTTTTAGCAGACCTGCACTCAGGCCGGATAGGCGAAACATCTGCATTTTGGGTTTTAAACTTGAAAGAGGTTGTTGTGAAATGATGTCCAGAACTACACGATTGAAAGTGACCACCATACCTCCAGGTCGATGCATCTCGCGTCGGGCTAGCAGTCGTTCCACTCCGGGCGCTCGCACTCGTTCGTGCCGCGGAGGGAGAGACACTTCTGGCCGGGCGACGACGCGTCCAGGTCGCGGAAGCCGGCCGGGCAGGAACAGCTAGAGAGAGAGAGGGAGGGTGAGGGAGAGGGAGGGAGGGAGGGAAGAAGAGAGAGAAGGAGGGAAGAAGAGAGAGAAGAAGAGAGAGATAGAGAAGGAGAGAGAAAGAAAGAGGAGAGCGAGAGAGAGCGCGAGAGAAAGAGAGAGGTAAAGAGGAGGAAAGAGGTGCACTCACGTGTATCCGCCATGCCCATCCTCCTTGCACACCGCGTTGTCGCCGCAGTTGGCGTTGTAGCACACCGAGAACGGGTTCGCCTGGTCGGCCGAGATGAACAGCTTCGACGTGCCGACCTGTGAGTCTATATAGGCCCCGCCCCCTCTGACCACGCCCCCACCTCCTTGTTGTTCTTTTTGATGATGTACTCGACGAGGTCGGTGAACACCTTCCTCGGCTCCGACACGGAGCCCTTCACAAAGTACGAGGTGAAGTTGAACAGAGCGCCAGAAGTCCACGACTGAAAAGGGACTGTATGAGACCCCGCCCCTTCTAGCCACGCCCACCATGTTCCTGTCCGCCGGCTCCTCGATATCGTTCACTTCGGCGGTGATGAAAGAGCCCTTGAGGGGCGTCTTGTCGTACGACTCGGACACTCCCGACTCGAAGCTGAATGGATGACGTCATATCTTTCCGTCTCTCTCTCTCTCTCTCTCTCTCTCTCTCTCTCTCTCTCACCGGCTGACGAGGTCCTTGTGGATGTCGTTCATCGGGTTGCTCATCTCGGGGCTGTAGGTGATCTTCTTGTTGCCGTCCTTGACCACGTACAGTGGCAGATTCCACGACTCGACCTGTGATGACGTCACACATATCTCTCTCTCTATCTCCCTCTCTCTCTCCCCCACTTACCGCCCTGCACATGTCTCCCTCCTTGGTCCTCTTCATGCCCTCGGGGCAGGCGCACAGCTTTCCCGCCACACACTCCTCGCCCAGCGACGAGTCGCAGAAACCCGCGCCGCACGGCTCGCCCATCTGCGGCGGCGGCCTGGCACGGGTGAGGTCACGCCCCTTTTAGCCACGCCCATTGGAGTAAACCGTGTCCTCTCTCTAAGCTCCACCCCATTCTAGCCACACCCACTATAGTATACCCCCTGCAAGCCCCGCCCGCTCGAGCCCCGCCCCCACTCACTTGCACGGGTCGAGCTGCTCGAAGTCGTCTGCGACCTTGAGCGAGGTGAGCTGTCCGCCCTGTTCTTTGACTGCCTTGGCGAACTCGCGGAACAGCTCGCACTTGTCGACCGGACCGTCCATCTTCACCGTGCCGTTGATCAGCAGTCCCTTGTCCCACGTGCTGAGAGGGGGATGTGAGAGAGAGGGAGGAGAGAGAGAGAGAGACGCGCTCACCTGTTCTCGACCTTGGGGTTGGTGATGAAGTTGACGTCGGAGGAGACGTACTTGGGCGAGAGGGCGAGCGATGGAACGCCTCGCCTAGGCCCTTGGTGAAAGCGTCCGTGATCGAGACGACCTGAAAAATGAGATTTAGACTATTACTGAAAACTCTATGTAAGACAATGGCGAAGAAGATCACACAACGCGATACCGGATGAAGTTTGAAATGAATTGAATATATGTTTTTCAAAAGTTTACTCTCGTTTTCTAAACATCCCCCGACTCAGCCCGGCATTCAAGATCAATAGACTTATGAGTACTCTGCGGGTATCGAAGGAATACTAATAGTAGTGCCTACCTTGGGCGACTTCTTGCTGCCGTACTCGCTGGAGTAGGACAGTGGCTTTCCTCCGTCGTCGACCACTCGCACCACAATGGGGATCTCCTCCACCGGCGCGCACACATCATCGGGAGACTTGCGCGACTCGCCCGGACGACAGTCGCAGCACGCGCCGCCGATACACACCTGCAGTTGGAATAGGTGTTGATATATATTATATATTCACTATATTCACATATATTCATATTCACATATACCTAGAACACACATATACCTATATTCACATATACCTAGAACCCAGAGCCTTTAGCCTAAACCTCTCATGCATGTGTGATTTGTATACGTTATGTATATGTCTACGCGATTCTGGATGAACCTGACTGTTGTGTGTTGTGATCACTTTGTGTGTTCTGTATTCTGACTACCCACCTCGCGCAGGTCCTTCCTGCAGTTGAGCCCGCCGCAGGGGATGAGGTTGGGGTTGGGGGTGGTGGGCGGCGCCTCCTGCGGCGGCTGGTCAATGTGCAGGGCTGCAATGTCTCCACGCATACACACCGCGTAGGGCTCAGATAAGGCTGCATGCTGCCATGGGGTAGCCTGTGTGGGATCATCGGGAAGACAGTCTTGATCACCGACAGAAACTGCAAAAACGAAAGATATTTAAATAAATGAAAATAACTACAACAAACTACTGACGCTGTGTGACAAAACCATCAGAGAGTGTAGAAGACGACCGTTCAGAGTACAACATTGACGAAGCGGGCGAAGCACCAGCGAGACCAATGACCCTGTATTCAACACATTCTCTCTTTATTAAAATCATTTATTGAAACAAAACTCAACAAAAGTCAACACAAATCAAACGAACTAGTACGACTAAATATCAAAGCGGCAAAACAACAGTGAAAAAACCCATATTTTCACTATCTACTTATGTCCTCTATTCTCACATGGCGACTTGTCCGGCGGCGAGTGAAGCCGCGTCATCGGATGCGCAGCTTGTAGCGCTTGTGCTTGTAGTAGTGGCGGCAGCTGAAGTAGTGGCGGCAGCAGGGAGAACTCCGACCGTGCCAGACGTGCACTTGGCAACACGAGACGCAGCTTGCGACTGAGCAGGTGGGGGATCTGCAGTAGACTTGGCGTCTGCAGACTGAGCAGTCTGGTAGGGCAGCGTGTAGCCCAATGTGACAAGGTCGTCGTTGATAATCCTCCACAGGTCCGCTTGTGCACCCTTCCTGCTCCGTGGTCTCGGTCCTGAACCAGGTAAATAACATTCAAGGTGAAACTGATTTAAAAGAAACCCACCTCGTATGCGGAGAAGGAACTCGAGTTGCATGTCTGACAGCCCGCGCTCTCTAGTGACTTTGAGGAACGACGTTCCATCCGCACCTGAGAGAGACTTGAGAATCACTGCGCAGAGGGCGGCAGTGTCTTCGTACTGCAAAAAAACGTTTTCATAGAAGAAATATTACAATTATCAACAATACAACCAAACACGTTTACCTCCTTCACGACGGAAGTGCATGCCATGGGGAATCGTGGGAGGCTGGTGAGAATCCATCCGAGAATGGTCTCTTGTTCGAGCGACTCATTGTTGATGGCGGATGCCCAGTCTGCCGACGTTGTTGCCCAACTGGCCATGGTATCCCATAGAGGCACTAAAATGCGAGAAAAAAAAGCATAATTAAAACTTGCAAAAAAACGCACCTTTCGAGATGGGTGGCTTGTGTTTCATAATCGCCTGCTTCGTGTGGTGAACGTGCACGAATAGAAGACTTGCGGAACCGAGATGACCCGCCCGAGAGAGTCCTTCCATGTACGCCTGATAAAACATCGATAAAAATACAAAAAAAGAAGAAGACCAACCTTAGCAGTAGTTGCATCAAGCGCTACCTGCTCCAGGTAGTGAACTGCGGCTAGTGGCACTCGTGGCTCCAATCTATTCCTGACCACACCGGCGCTCTTGAAGTGAGAGAAAGCCAAGAGATACAGCAGCGTCAACAGCTTCTTCTGAAATTTTGAATATCAGTGGTGGCAGTTTTCATTAATAAACACTCACGTCGTCTGCTGTGTCGGAGAGCTTGCCCCATGCCCGCTGAAAGGCCCCGAACTGCCCTTCGCCCTTGTCCACCACAGCCAAAATGCAATCACGCACCCACCTGGAAACAATCAGTCTCAGTCACACATATCGCAATAGAATTAAATAACAAACCGGCTCCGCTGCTCCTTTCCTGTCGCCTTACTCGGTCGGTTGTTCGACGCCTGCTCGAAGAAGTGGCTTGTGTCTGCGCGCTCGCTCCTACCCTCCAGGAACAGAGCCGCCATACAGCTCTCACTAAAACAACAAACATAAATTGAGCACATATAAACCTTAAAGTAACTGACGGGAGCATCCTCGACGTGGCGAGGCCGGCGACGACGTGCATGCGCCAGACTGGATCGTGGAGATGCGCAACCATCTCTGCCACGTCGCATTCCAGATTGTGACGATTCGCTTCGTAGCTCATCTTTGCCATTGAAGTCAGCCACTTGTTGGTGTTCCCAACAAGTAGCATACAATCTTTTTAAAATGATGCCTGTTAAACCCACAGTTCGTCCTCTCGTCCAGTCGAATCGCCACTTCTTCAGGTACAACGAATCCCTAAAATATGATACAGTTATGCATCTATAAATGAAAAAAAACATATATAAAATTAAATGTACCTGCGTCTTAATGTGGCGGGCAGTCTCTAAAGACTCCCTGAATGCAGTCGAAAGGTCGTCCATAAATCCATCGTCTTCTTCATTAGCACAATGTTCAACTGAAAACGCATACATCTTCCCTTCACACTATTCTCGTCTCACCTTCCTTGATGAACTTCTCACTGTCTTCCTGGGGGAGAGTCCATGGAGCGAAGAAGTCACGCTTGATAGAGAGGATAGGGGAACGCTTGTGGACATACTGTAAAAAAAAACACGTACTGTCAAAATCATTTTCAAACACCGTCGTATTTATTACCTGGTCTATGGACGCGATCATACTGGGCAGCATGTCTTCTCGCTCCTTCGCTAGCACTTTGTAGTATGGATGGTAGTATGCTCTGAACGAAGAACAGATTAAAAATGATCAAAATGCTTTGAAACGCACGTGCGCAGTTGTGGAAGCGACCTCAGGTTGGATCTTCTCAGCGACGTCGCACTGGACTGCGTCGCCATCTAAAAAGCAAACGTACATACAAAACAAAATAAGACAAAAATACCTTCAAACCTGGCAAAGTGGAGTATCACTTCTTCACTCCTCTTCTTCACACATCACCGTACAGTAAGGCTGCAACGGAAATAAATGAGTGAGCGAAGTGCAAAAAAGTTATGCAAAAAATGATCACGAAACATTAATTTTAAAAAAAATCGCACGCACGCACACGTCAACAATCAATACATTTGAGAGAAAAAACGTTTTGGAAAATGAAGTGTCAAATGTCAACAAAGTGTTGCACAACATTACATATCATCTGCGAATTTCAAACTTCCAGCATATGGCTATAAACGCGACGCTTGTCAAGGAGGATTGGGTGAGAAGAGACCTCAGACGTTCGATCTGGCATCAGTGTGTTCGCGTAGTCACATATTCAACACACCCGCGTTTTGAGAGTCTGCATCGGTCTCGTATGTATGTGAAATTGTTTCTTTCTTTCCTTTTTACGGTGTCGCGTGTCGGTATCTTGTTTTTGATTAGTTTCATATTCGATTAACATACTAGGCTTTTCAGTGTGTTTGCCTTCTCAGTGTGTTTGATACGAATGGAGTCATTAAGTAGAGAAAGGCCGATGTACGTGTTTCTATGTTTTGTTTTTGATAATTCATAGCCTGCTCATAGCTCATATTCTAATTTAGACAATGTACTTCAAGACTCCGTCAAACAGGATATCAAACTGTTGCTGGGACTCGACGAGTTTGCCAAGTCCAAGAAGGTTGGTGTGATTGCGAGAGTTTTGCTTTATTATATTCAGTTTTAACAATTTCAGCTATATGCGCGTTAAATGAATGTTATTTCAAATATAAATACATGACGTTAAGAATCGGAGGAAGCGACCGCGAAGAAGGACACTCTGCGCGGCTGCTCCCTCTCCGAACGGTGCGTCAAAGCTCTTAATTGTTGTGCGTATCGCACAGGTCGGCGATCGACTTATTGTTTGAACATTCCTCTCGCAAAAGCAAAACACATTCCAGGTCTTTCTTAATGTTTCCACTCCGTTGTTCAGGTACAAGTCGGAGAAGTACAGCGATAATCGGCGTGGTCTAGCCGATCAGGATCACTTCAGGGAGATCGCGACGGACTCGATGCCTTCTCGTTTCTCGTTCTAAAACGAGAACGATAGGACACGGGCGGTCCGAGAAACAGGAACAGGAGCAGCTGGGACACATTTGCAATGTGAGTGCTAGTTATGTACGTTCTGAACATTAACCATGTGTATTTCTAATTTCAGTTGGATCTGTCCATCTACCGCCACCGAATGAGGGACGGTGCCAGGAGGCGCGAGGACATGTTGTGTCCTGGTTAGTTCCCACACTTTCGTACTACATTTTCAACTGTGAGCTGTTTGTGTATATTGTCTATCATCGTAAACGGCAAGCTCTTCACGATCCATGTGTGAAGTGTGGCCGACAAGCCAGATTAGTGGTAGGTGGGAAGATGGGGATCGATATGCGATCGTTTTGATAAACAAATATATGCTTTTTTGAAATAATGTCTGTAATTTAAATGTATATTCTTGCAGCGCTGCTTCGAGGGAGACGTGCTGTTCCTGCTAGTCACTCGCCACCTCAAGAACATCAAGATTCTACCTCTACGACAACGAGGGAATTAGGAATTAGGGTGAGTTGAGAGTGGTAAGAAGAGAGGGAAGCAGAAAAGAGAAGGAGAGTCAACTTTGCAGCACTGGCTCTACAACGACAAGATGATTCTGCGCCAGCTCAAGGGACTGCCGTGGAAGTCCCTTGAGGTGGGTGATAGGTGATTGATTAATCGATTGATGGTTGGTCTGATTGATTGATTGATAGTCTGAATGTTTTGTTGACTGGTTAACAAATTGATTGTCTGATTGACCGATTGAAATAACAGCAGTCTGGTCCAGGTCAAGGTCTACTTCTACCCGACGATGCCGGCGCAGCTGAACGACGACTACGCGCTCTACCGAAGGCGGAGAAGGAGAAGCCGACCGACCGAAAGAAGCAGACCAGCAAGGACGAGAACTACTCTGACTGGTACAGCACAGTTTTGTTTTCGTTTGGTGCTGATGATGAATAATCAGAAATAGACAACGCTGAGAGAGAGAACATTCGTAGAGAAGATCATTCTAGGAGTTCATATTCCGAACGTTATGATTCTAGGAGTGGTTCGACGGTGTCATCAAGAAGCTTGGCGTGAAGAACTGCTACTTCCCCCATGTTCGTCTCCAACGCCGCTCTCGAGGGGGAGAAGACCCACATTGCCGACTTTGCCCCCGAGGTTAGTTTACGCTTGATAAATATTATAATTGAGATCAATGCATTGTTCAGGTGGCTTGGGTGACGCGCGCGGGAGACTCTGAGATGGCCGAGCCCATCGCCATCCGCCCCACCTCGGAGACGGTCATGTATCCTACAGGAAGTGGGTGCAGTCCCACCGCGACCTCCCCCTCAAGCTCAACCAGTGGTGCAACGTCGTCGTGAGTGATTTCCTCCTGATGTTTCCATTTTGTCGAATATTGTTCAATTGTACTGGTTATTTTAGCGATGGGAGTTCGAGCACCCCACTCCCTTCCTTCGCACGCGCGAGTTCCTCTAGCAGGAGGGTGAGTATTATGACAACTTATTGCGATAAAAGACTAATTTTACTTGTATGTTGTTTAAGGCCATACGGCGTTCGCTTCCAAGTCTGAAGCTCAAGAGGAGGTGAGAGGTGTTCAAGATCCTTGATCTGTACGCTGGAGTCTACACTGATCTTCTCGCTATTCCCGTTGTCAAGGTGAGAATTGAATAACTGCGGAACTGAACATTTTGAAGGCAGAAGTATTCATTCATTGTAGGGACGCAAGTATGAGAAGGAGATGTTTGCTAGAGGAGACTTCATTACTACCGTGGAGGGGTACGTGCCGTGCAACGGAAGGGGCATCCAGGGAGCCACCTCTCACCACCTCGGACAGAACTTCTCGAAGATGTTCGACATATCGTGTGTCCCGAGAGCGGAGGCCGCGCGTTCGCCTGGCAGAACTCGCGGGGTCTCTCTACTCGCACCATCGGAGCCATGGTGATGATCCACGGAGACGACAACGGACTCGTTCTTCCGCCCCGTGTTCATGCATGTGCATCCAAACAGTTGGTGTGTCCAGGCTGTCGTGCTTGCCGTCGGAATCACCGCGCAGACGTCGGAGGAGCAGAGGAAGCAGCTGACGGACGCGGCCGCCGACGTCGCCTCGGATCTCGCTGCCGCTGACATCAGGGTCGAGGCCGATCTCAGGTTAGCGGAGAGAGAATGACACAAAAACACATACCTATTGTTTGCAGGGACAACTATTCCCCCGGATGGAAGTTCAACCACTGGGAATCTCTTCCTCCAGCTGCGACGCGATATTGTCACCGGACGGTCAGTGCATTCACTTCATATTCAGTAACTTGCACGTCGTTTGTTTGTTTGTTTATTTTAATCTTACAGTCTCTCGTTTCTCCGTCCACTGCCCTCGATGGCTACTTTCTATTCGTCTATTCGATTCTGAATGTCATGTCTGATAGAATGATATGTCGTATTCGTCTATTCTCAATGTCCTGGTTTGCAGCCTGCCCGCCTCTGTGGCGACGCGCGCCCTTCTGGGCGCGCTCGCGGCTCAGTCCGAGTTTGGCGACGCGACGCGGTCGGACGAGTACAACGAGTTCACCAGTACAGCGAGTTCATGCGCAAGGCGCAGCTCGCGCCCGCACAGGCAGAGGGAGACGTCAGTGATTGGGATTAAACTTGCAGCATTTTGGTTGTAGTCTATGGGGAATGTGTGTGTGTTTTTTTATGTTTGACTGGGAGTGTGTTGTAGGTTGTTTGTTTTCGCCGAGCTGCGCGAGTTGCACCGCGAGCAGAAGGCGCGGAGAGGCGGAGATGCGCTACCTGGACGTGTGCCGGCAGCTCGCCATGTACGGAGTGTTCCTGTTCTATGCAGAGGTGAGTGGGGGAGGGGAGAGAGCTGGCAGACGCAGGTGGAACAAGAACATAGCATCTGTCATGTATGAAGTGATACGGCGGCTCAACTTCCACTCACCGGCGGACCCGCGCGATGTGCGCCCACTGTCGACAGAGCTGCACCAGCCACCTGCCGCAGGTGCCTCTCGGACAGCTTGTTGGAGTGTACAGTACAGCCAGCGATACTCAGCCCTGGAAGCTGGAAAAAGGCTTAGGGGCCCGACATACTTTTGTAGCACGCGCACGTATACCACCACGGACAGTCGGTGCGCGGCGGCGGTGCGGACAAGGAGAAGGTGCGGGTCGGTCGAGAACGACTCGGAGACGGACGACACTCCGCTGCCGGAGAGGAGGAAGCATATTCTGCGGATTCACGTCGACGCGAGATGCGGAGTGAGCGGGAGGGGCGCTTCCACTACACTTAATTTTGTTTTTTGTTGTTGATCATTTTCTTTTAAAACACTGTAAAACATGTGAAACCAGACAGGGAGGGCAGCGACGGCAGTCGCGTTGGACAGGGACGGCAACACGTGGATATACATGGGCGATGGGTGAGTGGAGGGGGAGGGGGGAGAGAGAACGGACCTCTTCCAGGAGTGAGTGGATGCGCGTGCCAGGCGCGAATTCTCATACGGCCGCGAGCTGCCTCGAGTCGCTGCCGATGTCGCGCTCCCGTGTGTGGCAATAGGAGAGCGGACAGGCGCCGTCCACATTGTGTCCATTTCTCACTTACCAGGTGTGCTATAGACATACAAGTTGTTGAATAAATTGTTGTTTGCACGATAATGACATTCATTCGAGACATCGGAATTGTTTGCTTTCTGCACTCATTTTTATTTCAAAATGTACAAATATAGGGAGAGAGAAAGAGAATAAGAGACTGCAGTTGCTTCCTGGATCATTACCCCGAATGGCTATCCGCCTGATTCAGAGTCACACACGCACTCCCACTGGTACTGGAGGCAAAATAATGAAGTTAGAAAGTGAAACTGCAGCGACAAAAAATTGAGATATTTATTCGGTATTCACAATTCGCATAGTTATCGACACAAAATAATACGTGAATAATACGTGAGCAATGAGCAGTGTAGGCAAGTGAACTGTTCGGTGGGGCGAGTTTGAGTTTTGGCAAGTTTGCAACTGTGAGTGATTGATAAATACGAGGGACGCACCAAGTGAGTGAGAGAAGGCAGGTATGGGGGGAAACGATCTAGCGTAATTCTGGCTATACTTCGTATTATTACGGCGACGAAGGCAGTAAAACGAAAGGGGGGGGGGGTTGTTGTATGTACAAATGCGGGCTGTGTGATCAGAAGTAGTTGACCTCATTGGATGTTGTGGTGGTGACGGCCTCGTTCACTCTCCTCTCCACCGCCCCGTGCTCCGACGGCTCGAAGTCGTGGCGCGTGTTGAACCGCGACACCCGATCGTACGTCGCGTTCCCAGCGTCCGAGTCGCCGTCGCTGTCGTACCCCGCGTTCTGAACAGGCACGTCATCTTACTTCAAACTACTATTCCGAAAAAACTATGCTCATATTCGTAATCAGCATGAAAAACTGTGCAAGGCAATATTATCATAAGAATCCGCCAAGACGGGTGCGCAAGCGTGTTAGAATACGGTAAGTATCTGCGGAAATCATTTTCAAAGTCGAATTAGTTTGAGAGCAGAGGAAAATGACACCGCTACTTGATAGTGTTTGTTCTAAATTGGAAATGTGATCGGTAGCTGACTAACCGAGGCAGATCGGTGCATCATATGCGCGCCGCCAGCAGCCGCCGCCGAGCTGCTTCCGATCACGTTGGAGGCAAAGTGGTCGGATGACGTCATCGCGAACCGGTCGACCTCCGTCTCCAGACCGCCGTCGCTCGCGCCGTTGATGATCTGAACGAATTGAGGTCACATCTCTCTCTCTCTCTCTCTCTCTCTCTCTCCCTCTCTCTCTCACCGTCTGCGACTGTGACAGGACGTTTCCCTCCTCGTCGTGGACAGTTGTCGTGCGGATCTCCCTGGTGGTGACGTCGGTGGTGACTCTCCGCTCGATCTCCTCGATGCTGCCATCCGACGAGAGAGAAGCGCCGTCCAGGTACGCACCAAGAGCATCGGCATTGTCGCGCACCGCCAGCTCATCCTGGAAAGGGAGGGAGGGTGGAGAGAGAGGGGAGAGAGAGGGGGGAGAGAGAGAGAGGAGAGAGAGGGTGGAGAGAGGGGGGGAGAGAAAGAGAGAGAGAGAAAGGGAAAGAGAGAGGGGGAGAGAGAGGGAGAGAGGGAGTGAGGGAGAGGGGGAGGGAGAGAGAGGGAGGGAGAGAGGGAGGGAGGGAGAGGTAGGAAGAGAGAGCACACTCACTCCATACGCTCCATTCTTCAGCTTGGCGCGCGGAATGGTGTAGTAGTCTGATCCGAGAATCTCGGCTCCGCTCGCCGATCCCGCGCTCTTACCGCGCGCGCCGAAGCAGCTGGAAACAATGAGACTGAGTACTGCAGTGTCACGAAACAGGGGAAATCGCATTGGTCTAATAAGCATAACCTCTGTGAGTTTGTCTTTCCTACTGTTCTTTGAATCGTTGATTGCTTCGACCCACCGGCATCTGGCGCACGCATACAGGCAGCACAACAGGGTGAGTAGGAGGAAGAGGAGCGCGAGCAGGGTCATGAGTATGAGTCCCGCATTCGACGGGGCCACGTCGCAGAACTCGCCCGTCCAGCCGTCGGCGCACGCGCATGTCACGTTGCTGGTCAGCGCGTCGTGGATGCAGTCACCGTGGCCGTTGCACAGACCGCAGAGAAGCGCGGCACAGACGCGTCCCGGCTCGGAGGGGTTGCCGTCCGTGTAGCTGATAGGGTGTGGTTTAGTCTCGAACCCCTTGCACTGTCAATGGTAACTCTATTCGATTTCTTTTCATCCACTGTCACTACAAATTGCATGCGTTGCCCCCCACAAGAGTGATTGGTGCAATAGTGAAAGGCGCCTGCACTCACCCCTCGGGACACCGGCAGTCGTACCCGTCCTTCCTATCCGTGCACACCGCCGCCGCCGAGCAGTTGTGCAGTCCCAGTGCGCACTCGTCCACATCCGTGCTGCGCAGACAAGCCGTCTCTGACAGACCCGCCTCCGAGAGACGCTCGCTGTGCCGGATGTCCACGAACCCACGGTCGCAGTCGCACTGCGCCTGAATCGACATTGTTGGGAGTAACCGGAGTCGACTTTGTTATAACTGATCAGTTGTGTAAAGACGGCAAAAAATTGAAAAGACCCACTAGCTTCCCCATGGTGGGTCCGGGCACGAAAATTTCAAATGGTTGATACGGTAACTAAGAGCTTTCATGTTTTCGAGAGCTTACGTTTCACGAGAAATTGATAAGAAATGACCGTCATTTCTTTTCGATAAACGCAGTGAGGTCGCTCAGAATTAGCAGACAGCAGACATTGTTTCTATGGCGCAATGGAAGCAATCACAAATTTGCATATTGAATTTACCAGTCCGATTCCGCGTGACAAACGAATATCCAAACACGGGCGGCCCCAGCTGGTAGCTGTAGCTCCGCCTACTTTCGCCGGTTCAAACGGCCGATCAGTCTCGTGTTTTTGTTGATTTCTATCGATTACTTCTCGTTCACCCATTTTCGCGCCAAAAGATTGATTAGAGCGCACATATTTTGACCTCACCGGGCCCAGCTCACTCTTTCCCCGGAGTTCTTCTTTAAAGTTTCGCCTGACAAACACTGGTCGCGGGTTCGGATCCGCTCACGAGTTTTGTTATAACTCTTTCGCTGCAGTCAGCCTGCCTGCGAATCATAACTCGTGTAGAATTCAGTCAGTCATTTGGGATTTTTGTCCACTTTACAGTGTTTCCTATATTTTTGAGAGATGCGTACATGATGATTTGATAATGATAAGGTGATAAGTCACTATGACACCACTGTACCTGCTCGCCGACGTTCTTGCAGGTGGTGTTCCTGGGGCAGAAGTTGACGTCGGAGCAGTAGTCGATCTCGCACACCGAGCCGGGCAGCTTGCCCGCCGGCGCCGCGTTCACGTACGGAGCCACGCACTCGCACTTGTACAGGACCTGCAAATGAGATTTTGTACAGAATATGCAAACGAGACAGTTAATGAGTGGTATATCGAGACAGAAGTGCGTGGTGGTACAACTTTGACTCTTTGACAAACAAAACAGTGCCCACATTGTGTGTATTGATTATCTTGCAAACTACAGCTACACATGTCGTTTTGCTTATCTGAGCTTACTGCGAGAATAGAACTACACGATTGAAGGTAGCCACAATACCTCCAGATCAATACAGCGCGCGTCGGGCGAGCAGTCGTTCCACTCCGGGCGCTCGCACTCGTTCGTGCCACGGAGGGAGAGACACTTCTGGCCGGGCGACGACGCGTCCAGGTCGCGGAAGCCGGCAGGGCAGGAACAGCTAGAGAGAGGGAGGGGTGAGGGAGAGGGAGAGAGAGAGAGTGGGAGAGAGATAGAGAGGGAGGGAGATAGAGGGGAAGGGAGGGAAGAAGAGAGAGAAGGAGAGAGAGATGGAGAAGGAGAGAGAAAGAAAGAGGAGAGTGAGAGAGAGAGGGAGAGAGAGGGAAGGAGGGTGAAAGAGAGAGAGAGAGAGGGAAAGAGAAGGAAAGAGATGCACTCACGTGTATCCTCCATGCCCGTCCTCCTTGCACACCGCGTTATCGCCGCAGTTGGCGTTGTAGCACACCGAGAACGGGTTCGCCTGGTCGGCCGAGATGAACAGCTTCGACGTGCCGACCTGTGAGTCTATATAGGCCCCGCCCCCTCTGACCACGCCCCCACCTCCTTGTTGTTCTTCTTTATTATGTACTCGACGAGGTCGGTGAACACCTTCCTCGGCTCCGACACGGAGCCCTTCACAAAGTACGAGGTGAAGTTGAACAGAGCGCCGGAAGTCCACGACTGAAAAGGGACTGTATGAGACCCCGCCCTTTCTAGCCACGCCCACCATGTTCCTGTCCGCCGGCTCCTCGATATCGTTCACTTCGGCGGTGATGAAAGAGCCCTTGAGGGGCGTCTTGTCGTACGACTCGGACACTCCCGACTCGAAGCTGAATGGATGACGTCATATCTTTCCGTCTCTCTCTCTCTCTCTCTCTCTCTCTCTCTCTCACCGGCTGACGAGGTCCTTGTGGATGTCGTTCATCGGGTTGCTCATCTCGGGGCTGTAGGTGATCTTCTTGTTGCCGTCCTTCACCACATAGAGCGGCAGATTCCACGATTCGACCTGTGATGACATCGTCGTCTCTCTCTCTCTCCTCTCTCTCTCTCCTCTCTCCCTCTCTCTCCCTCTCTCTTCCTCTCTCTCCCTATCTCTCCCTCCCCCCTCTCCCTCTCTCTTTCTCTCTCTCCCTCTCTCCCTCTCCTCTCCCTCTCCTCTCTCTCTCCCTCTCTCTCTTTCTCTCTCCCCCTCTCTCTCCCTCTCTCTCCTCTTTCTCTCCCTATCTCTCCCTCGCCTCTCTCTCCCTCTCCTCTCTCTCTCCTCTCTCTCTCTCTCCCCCCCCTCTCTCTCTCCCCCCACTTACCGCCCTGCACATGTCTCCCTCCTTGGTCCTCTTCATGCCCTCGGGGCAGGCGCACAGCTTTCCCGCCACACACTCCTCGCCCAGCGACGAGTCGCAGAAGCCCGCGCCGCACGGCTCGCCCATCTGCGGCGGCGGCCTGGCACGGGTGAGGTCACGCCCCTTCTAGCCACGCCCATTGTTGTATACTTGTCTAGGGGTACAGTCCAGGGCATAATTAGTTCCGCCACCTCTCCGCTCGTCCGTCCCATATTTGAAAATTGCGCGCTCGCGAAAGTTTGAATGTGAATTTATTCGCGTGCTCTCGCATGTCAATCGATTTTTCCTCGCATTCTTTTCACTCTGCGCTCTCTACTGGCGGCAACTGATTTGCCCACTCACTGTATGTGTGATACTCATGTCGGACTCTAACCACTATAGACTATAGTCTATTCGGATCTACTTTAAAAGCTCCGCCCCCTAGCCCCGCCCACGATAGTATGCCATACTCTCTCTCTCTCTCTCTCTCTCTCTCTCTCTCTCTGTCTCTCTCTCTCTCTCTCTAAGCTCCGCCCCTTCTACCCCCGCCCCCACTCACTTGCACGGGTCGAGCTGCTCGAAGTCGTCTGCGACCTTGAGCGAGGTGAGCTGTCCGCCCTGTTCTTTGACTGCCTTGGCGAACTCGCGGAACAGCTCGCACTTGTCGACCGGACCGTCCATCTTCACCGTGCCGTTGATCAGCAGTCCCTTGTCCCACGTGCTGAGAGGGGGATGTGATACAATACGATACAATCCGTTTATTATGATCCTTTCATACAATGAGTTGTGCGTAATGTGCGCGCTTCTGGGCAGTTGCACTGGAGAGGTTCTTGCGACTATGATTTTCGTCTGCTCTTTGAATAGAGAGAGAGAGAGAGGGAGAGAGAGATACGCGCTCACCTGTTCTCGACCTTGGGGTTGGTGATGAAGTTGACGTCGGAGGAGACGTACTTGGGCGAGAGGGCCGAGCGATGGAACGCCTCGCCCAGCCCCTTGGTGAACGCGTCCGTGATCGAGACGACCTAAAAATGAGATTTAGACTATTATTGAAAACCATATATAAGACAATGGCGAAGAAGATCACATAACGCGATAACGGATAAATTTTGAATTGAATCGAATATATATTTTTTAAAAGTTTACTCTCGTTTTCTAAACATCCCCCGACTCAGCCCGGGGATTCAAGATCAATAGACTTATGAGTAGTCTGCGGGTATCGAAGGAAGACTAATAGTAGTGCCTACCTTGGGCGACTTCTTGCTGCCGTACTCGCTGGAGTAGGACAATGGCTTTCCTCCGTCGTCGACCACTCGCACCACAATGGGGATCTCCTCCACCGGCGCGCACACATCATCGGGAGACTTGCGCGACTCGCCGGGGCGACAGTCGCAGCACGCGCCGCCGATGCACACCTACAGTTGGAATAGGTGTTGATATATATTACATATTTACTAAATTCACATTTATTCATATTCACATTTACCTAGAACACACATATACCTATATTCACATATACCTAGAACCCAGCGCCTTTAGCCTAAATCTCTCATGCATGTGTGATTTGTATACGTTATGTATATGTCTACGCGATTCTGGATGAACCTGACTGTTGTGTGTTGTGATCACTTTGTGTGTGTTTTGTGTTCTCATCCCCCACCTCGCGCAGGTCCTTCCTGCAGTTGAGCCCACCGCAGGGGATGAGGTTGGGGTTGGGGGTGGTGGGCGGCGCCTCCTGCGGCGGCTGGTCAATGTGCAGGGCTGCAATGGGTGACGTCATCTCTCTCCCTCCCTCCCCTCTCTCCCTCTCTCTCTCTCTCTCCCTCACCGATGCATGCTCGTCCGGGCTTCTCGCTGTCGGGCGCCTCATCGAAATAGCCGGTCTTGCACTGACACGTGTACCCGTCCTCCGTGTCGATACAGTCCGCGTTGGTGTCACAGTCGTTGCGCGACGGGTCCTCGCACTCGTTGTACCTGGAAAAAGAACAGTTCAACCACGGACAGGCCTTATAGGATTTAAATGCGAGTGTAGCCATTCACTTTCGTGATTATATACGAAACGTGCAGCCATTCACACAGTACCTAACGAAATGTGGTGTGAGTGTGACCAGTGAGTGAGATGGGGAGAGAGAGACAGAGAGGGGGGGGGGGAGAGACAGAGAGAGAGAGACAGAGAGACAGAGACACACACAGAGAGAGAGACGCTCACTTGCACACGCGTCCGGCTTTCATGGGCATGGTGTCGACGAAGGGATCTTTGCAGCGGCACTCGAAACCTTCAGGGGTGTCGATGCACTCGGCGTGCTTGGAGCAGTCGTTCAGGTTCTCCGCCGCACACTCGTTCAGCACTGAAAGAGGGGGATTAGAGAGAGAGAGAAAGAGGGGGGGAGAGAGGAGAGAGGAGAGACAAGAGAGAGTTATAAAATCCACTCACTGAACTTGCAGTTCACTCCGGGCGTCTCCGGCGTCTCGTCGTGGTACTCGCTCTTGCACTTGCAGCTAAACACTCGGTATAGTCTCTCTCTCTCCCCGTCCCTCTCCCCCTCTCTTTCCTTACCTGTATCCCTCCTCGAGATCCTCGCAGTCCGCGAATCGCGAGCAGTTGTTGAGGTGCGGGTTGAGGCACTCGTTCACCAGCTAAATCAATTAGTAATTAGATCACCTCTCTCTCTCTCCCTCTCCATCTCTCTCTCCCTTCCTCTCCCCCCCCCTCTCTCTCCCTCTCTCTCTCCATCTCTCTCTCTCTCCCCCCCCCCCTCTCTCTCTCACCGCGAAGCAGTGTCTGCCGGGCTTGTCCGCATCGGGGCTCTTGTCGCGGCTTCCGATGGGGCACACGCACGTGTACCCGTCCGCCTCGTCCTTGCACGTCGCGATCGGATCGCAGTCGTTGAGAGAAGAATCCAGACACTCGTTGATCAGCTCCTGACAAATACACAGTGCGCATTGTATTGTATTGCATTGTATACATTACATTGTATTGTATTGCATTGTATTCTAAGTGCATTGTATTCTGCTCCCCACACACCGTTCAGCTGATATTCATTAGGGCTAGCTAAAAAAATCGGCCAGAAAAAAATGTGCACATGTGACGCACGGCCATGCATGATATACTTATACTGCGTTTCGGTGAAGAGATTGTGTATTGTGTGTTCTCTGTGAGGTACACTCTGCGCCAGAGCGACAGTTTTCGATCTACCTCGCTTGCAGTTCGAAATACGGTGCCATAACCGTCTGCCTCTCTTGTTTTGCGCGCTATGGCAGAGAGCTGACTCTCCGTCTTGTTCTGATCTATCCCACCTCGCGCCACTTATTGCGAGCATAGAACTATATCAACGTTTCGCGCACCTTGCACTGCCTGCCCGGGTTGAACTTGTTCTCGTCGACATAGCCGTCCCTGCACTGGCACGTGTACTTCTCCGGCCCGTCCACCTCCGTGCACACAGCCGCCGCGTGGCAGTCGTGCTTGGACGGGTCGAGACACACGCGCTCCAGACACGAGCGGCCTGCAACGCGGATCAAAATCATTCAATAATTCATCCAGAATACCTATATCCTGAATATACAAGTGCATACGGTATACCACAAGGGCAAGCGAATATAGAGGTTTGTTACAACGTCTCTGACAGTTCTCTGACTTCTGAGACCAAAGAGAGATCGGCGAGAGAGAGAGAAAATCGAGAGAAAGCAAGAGACAGAGAGAGAGAGACAGAGAGAGAGACAGACAAGCAGACAGACATGCTGACCGGGCTTGGCGGGGTCCTTGGAGTTGTCGAGGAACCCAGCCGGGCACACGCACTCGTAGTCCTTGGCGCCCCGCTCGATGCAGCGCGCGTTCGGCGCGCAGTCGTGCTGACCCTTCTCGCACACCTGGTTCACTGCAAGAAAGAGGGGTTGGTGATCACGTTGTCTGTGATGTCATAGAATAAATGTCATGTCATTGGCACTTGTCATTGGCACTTGTCATTGTCAGTGAATAAACTGTCAGGAGGAGTCTAGCGATCAATCAATCGTTTATCCATGCTGACCATCACACTATCTCTCCCCTCCCTCACTCTCACCGATGCAAGAAGGGAGAGTTGGTGATTCTATTGTCAGTCTTGACATTGTCAAGTCAGTTTACGAATAGCCAATTTCCATTGTCAGTAGATAGACAGTCAATAGCCAATTGTCATTGTCAGTGAATAAACTGTCTTGTCATTTGTCATTATTATCACTATTGATTTATCGATTGATCTGTCCACTCACGCTTCTGGCAGTTCCTTCCCGGGTTGCGCAGCTCGTCTTGGTCGACAAAGCCCTCCTTGCACTGGCACTTGTAGCTGTCCCGGGTGTCTGAAGCGGGTCTCTCACTGTCTGCTCCCTCTCTCTCTCTCTCTCTTTCTCTCTCTCTCTTTCTTTCTTTCTTTCTCTTCCTCTCCCCCTCTCCCCCTCTCTCTCCCTCTCTCTCTCCCTCTCTCTCTCTCCCTCCCTCTCACCGATGCAGATGGCGTGTTCGTGACAAGTGTTCGCCTCTTTCACCGCGCACTCGTTCACGAGCGGGCGACAGTCGGTTCCGGCAAAGTGCGCGGGGTTCGGGCTGGCGTCGACGAAATCATCCTTGCACCGGCAGAGGAAGCCGTCCGGCAGGTCGATGCACAGAGCGTTCATCGAGCAGTTGTGCGTGCCGTCCAGACACTCGTTCCTCTCTGGAAAAGGTGGAATCTCTCTCTCTCTCTCTCTCTCTCCCTCCCTCCCTCCCTCCCTCCTTCTCTCTCCACTCACCCTGGGAGCACACTCTTCCCGGCTTCTTCGCCTGATCCGGGGACTTGTCGAGGAAGCCGGCGTTGCACGCGCACAGGTAGGACTCATCCGTGTCGGTGCACTTTGCATGGGGCGAGCAGTCGTGCGTACCAGCCACGCACTCGTTGTCCAGACAGATGGATGTGACCGGATGCCGCCGACCGCCGTTCGCGCACTGGCACGTGAAGTGGCCTGCAAATAATTGGTGGTACAGACCGCGCCTCATCGATACCACTTTGATCGACATCGTTATCTTGTTTGGCGCGATATTGCTGACGATATTGCGATATTGCTGCTGATATTGCTGATTGTGAGTCTCTTCCTCTGATCAACCTGCGCGATTAATTTTCCAGAACAGGTTGACTAAAGGTTCGATGACGGTGTGTATGTGGACAAGTGGTTGACATGCAGTTCCGATGAAAACCTCACCCTTTCCATCATCCAGACACTTCTCGTTCTTGTTGGGATCGCAGCCGGCCTTTGTCGGGTCGCAGGTGCCCGACTCGCGACACTTGTCAGTGAGAGGATCCCGCTCGTAACCCTCGCCGCACTGACACACCGCCTCCCCACCAGGACCCTGTGAAAGAGGGTGTGGAAAGAGAGAGAGAGGGAGAGTGAGAGAGAGAGAATACCCCCGGACACTTCGTAACGCCTAGCTATCCTTTCGAAACACTTCGCTCCCGAAGAGACTGACAATATGAGAGAGAGAGAGAGAGAGAGAGAGAGAGGTAGAGAGAGAGAGAGAAATGCGCGCACCTTGATGCACTTTCCTCCCGGTCCGCAGTTGCTGTCGTCTCCAAGCTTGCACTCGTCGGTCGAATCGGCAATGGGCGGCACGGTCTTGCACACACCAGTGATCTAAAGTTACTGTATTTACAAAGTACCGTAATCCACTACCGTACATTAATACAATAATCCACTACCGTACCTAAATACAGTAATCCACTACCGTACCCTGCTGCAGTAATCCAATGCCGTACCAAGGTACAATAATCCACTACCGTACCTTTATACAGTAATCCACTACCGTACCAAGGTACAGTAATCCACTCCGTACCAAGGTACAGTAATCCACTACCGTACCAAGGTACAGTAATCCACTACCGTACCAAGGTACAGTAATATACCGTACCTCAATTCAATACAGTAATCTTCCGTACCTTATCCCTCCATCCCTCGGCGCAGCTGCAGCGGTAGTTGCCGAAGGGGGTCTTCTCGCACACCTCGGGATACGGGCAGGCGGACGCGATCTCCGGGTTGCACGCGTCTCCTCCGCACACCTGGAAGGGAATTCCTCTCTCTCTCTCTCTCTCTCTCCCTCCCACACGTAACTCGGCGAAACAACCAGGTCGGATCCAACAACAAAACAACATGGTGTCGAACACGCCTCGCCCCCACCTTGGTCACCGGATGCAGCTCGAATCCCTTGGGGCAGCCGCACGCGAACTTGCCGTCCTTGTCCACCTGGCACACCTGGTTGAGCGCGCGGTCGCAGCCGTTGTGCGTCGACGGGTCGCACGGGCCTGCAGGGGGGAAAAGGTCAGCAATATGGACTTGAAGAAACTTGTGATTATGTGATTTCAAATCTTGTGAAAAGTCAAAGCTTGAGAAGCTTGTGATTCCTTATTTCCACTATGGAATAGTAAGGAATCGTAAGAAATAGTAAGTGTAAAGAAGAGAGGGTGGCACGGTGATAGGTCGGATAATCTACACGATGTTCTCGAGGAGCTTCCGCTATTTATAATTCCGACTAAGAAATAGTGGGTGTAAGGGAGAGAGGGCGGTAGAGACAGAGAAAGGGGGAGAGAAACAGAGAATGGGAGAAAGAGGAGAGAGAGAGAGAGAGAGAGAGAGAGAGAGAGAGTGGAACACCTACCCTTGCTGGGCTCGGGCTGCTCGGCCTGCGGGCAGGCGACCTTCTGGATCGCCGAGCGCAGACGCGTGTTCAGATCCTCGAAGCCGTTCACGTGGAATGTGCGGTCCTGAAACGGAGAGGGGTGAGAGAGAGAGAGAGGGAGAGAGGGGGGAGAGAGAAAGAGAGAAAGAGAGAGAGGGAGAGGGAGAGGGAGAGGGAGAGGGAGAGGGAGAGGGAGAGAGAGATCCTCCCACCTTGGATCCGGAGATCTCCTCCAGCTCCGAGTCGAGCACGTGCGCGGTCACTCCGACAGCGAACAGCTGGATGCCGGCGCGGCGCGCGTTCGTCGCCGGGATGGTGACGTTGTCCTGAATGACGTCACGACATTAGATGTCAGACGCAGACAATGTAACGGCGTGAGAAGTGACGTCACATGATGACGTCACGACATCAGATGACGTCACCCACTCACCTGACTCCTTCCGTCGGTGATGACGATGGCGACTCGGCTGATCTGGTCGCTGGACGGGCGGGCGCCGCGCGCCTCCGAGAACGCCTCAGTCGCCACGTGCTCGATAGCCGCTCCGGTGCGCGTCAGTCCCGTCAGGTACCTGCAGGAGTGGACATGTCTCTCTCGCTCGCTCGCTCTCCCTCCCTCCCTCTCTCTCTCTCTCTTTCTCTCTCTTGCTTTCTCTCTCGCTCTTACTATCTTTCTCTTTCTCTCGCTCTCTCGGACTCCCTCCCTCTCTGTCTGTCTGTCTGTCTGTCTGTCTCTCTCTCTCTCACTCTCTTTCTCTATTTTCTTCGTTTTATTATCTAGCTTATTTAGATCTAGCTGCTAGCAGAGAAAACGTCTCGTCAAGTTGTAGTGGAGTCCATGCCACAGTCTCTCGCACCCACTCGATGCTCTGTATGCCGTCGTGAAGGCTCTTCGAGTCGGCGTACTCTCCCAGGTTGAACTCGTGCCGGATCTGGTCCGAGTATTGGACCACTGAGACACGAGTCTTGGCGGGCGAAATGTCGAACAGCTCCGTGAACTCGGACAGAAAGCGCAGCACCTGAACCCAGTGTGATCACGTCACCACAATATGACATTGTGTGGGGTGTGATGACGTCACTATCAGATGACGTTGCGTGTGACGTCACTACGCCGCACCTCGGTCTGGAAGATGTAGCTGCCGATGGATCCGGAGCCGTCGATGAGGAAGACGAGATCGGTGGGCTGGGCGGGGCAGGCGGTGTGCAGCGAGCACGCGCGGCCAGGGGGGAGATTGGCGTTGGAGGAGACGTCCACGAACCCGGCACCGCACTGGAGAGAGAGACCGATAGTGATAGTGTGTAGTCTACACGAGTGTGGAGAGGAAGAAAGAGAGAGAGATAGAGAGAGAGAGAAGAGAGAGAGAGAGAGACCCTACCTTGCAGGTGTACCCGTCGGGCAGCTGCACGCAGTCGGCGTTCTCGTCGCACGTGTTCAGCGACTTATCCGAGCATTGGTTGTTCGCTGAAGTGACGTCATTCCCTCCCCCTCTCTCTCCCTCTTCTCTATCTCCCTCTCCCTCTCTCTACCCTCTCTCTCCACCCACCCTCGGAGCACTTGCGTCCGGGCTTGAGTCCATAGCGGGAGGAGACGTCCGTAGTGTCGGCATTGCACTTGCACACATACCCCGTCTGCCTATCCTCGCACGTCGCCAAAGGATGGCAGTCGTGCATGCCCTCTGCGCACTCGTTCACAACTGCAACATGATTTATGTGTCTTCGTAATTTCTCGGATTGTCAAAGAAGGGTGAGATATACATTCGCTTTCCACTGAAAAATTGCTGAAGAAAAGTTTCCGACTGGTCGCCCTCAACTACGGTTTCTCTTTTTTCGGCACCTACTTCGGAGCATTTTCTCTTTCCGTAACCAGTATGCAAATGGGGCTAATGGCTAACGCATCAATCACCCCCGCCGATCTCACTACACACAAATCACTCTGCGAATGGCTCGGCAAGGAAGAAGAAACATCTAGCCAATCAGCGCGTTCTCTCTTTCTTTTCCACCAAACCGGTTCTCCCCCTGCGCTCTCCTCGCACGCACACTCTCTCGCTGTGTCTCTAGCCCCTTATCAAACACATCACCCGCATACAATCACACACAGGCAAAAAGCAATGACGGTGCATTATGCACTATTGCTTTATGGGTGCGGCGGTAAATCACAAAGACTCCCTAAGTGTCTCGCCCCTGATTCAGGAAGCTAAAGTGGCGCGATCACAAGAAACACCCGAATGTCACCAAGGATGTCTCACACTCGACGCGATTGAAACGCCATTGACGGTCTAATAACTTCCGGAATGAGGATCGAGGACACCGAAATAGTCTAGGGCGTCAATAAGAGGAAAAGGTGTACAAAACTAATAAGAGTGGCTCTTATAGCTTTTCTTTCTGGTGACATTCTGGATCTGGATATAGAAACATTTTGATGGTCCTTAATATTGACTACTGGATATTGATGTTCTACTCACGCGGCTCGCACTTGCTGGTATATTCTGATAAAACTTATAATCAGACTTCTAGAAGCCAGAATCTGTGGGTAAATGACAATAATCACGCGGCTCGCACTTCTTGCTCTTGCACCTTGTATTCGGCTAAAACCAACGTCCATCTTAGGAGGTCCTATGCTCACGATTCCTACGACTCACGCGGCTCGCACTTTCTTATGTAGAATCTGATAAAACCTATAGGGATGAAGCCAGAATCTGTGGCTCAATGACAATACTCGCACGGTACATCACAACCTCGGAGAAAGAATGCTTCTGATTTCCCTTGACTCACGCGGCTCGCACTTCCTTCCGGGCAATCTGAGCGGATCGGGCGACACATCGAGGAAGCCGGTCTTGCACTGGCACTTGCAGCCGTCGTACGTGTTCGAGCAGAGCGCGTTCCGGCTGCACTCGTTCGCCGTCTCGCAGCGGTTGAACGCTGAATGGAGGGGGTTAGAGAGGGGGAGAGGGAGAGGGGAGAGAGAGAGAGAGAGAGAGAGAGAGGGAGAGAGAGAGAGAGGGAGAGGGGGAGGGGGAGGGGGAGGAAGAGAGAGAAAGAGAGACAGAGACAGAGAGTGAGAGAAAGAGAAAGAGAAAGAGAGAGAGAGGTTCCCTCACCCTTGCAGCTGCCGTCCTGTCCCCGCACAGCTCCCCGCTGACACTCGCACTTGTATACTCCCTCCGGGTTCGGTCGGCACTGCTCGTTCGGTCCGCAGTTCGTGTTGTCGCTGCACTGCGACGGCTGGAAAGGACATCTCCCTCTCCCTCCCTCTCTCCCTCTCTCCCTCTCTCCCTCTCTCCCTCCATCTCCTTCTCTCCCTCTCCTTCTCTCTCCCTCTCTCTCTCCCTCTCTCTCTCTCTCCTTCTCTCCCACCTCCGGCGCGTGCTTCCCATAGTACTCGGGCGCGTGCGGCTGGTTGCACACCCTTCCCGGATAGTGTGCCGTATCGGGCGACGCGTCGACGTAGCCCTTCCGGCAGCGGCACTCGTAGCCGTCCGCGCGGTCGATGCACTCAGCGTTCGCCGAGCAGTCCGCAGCTCCCGACGTGCACTCGTTCACGACCGGCACGCACTGCAAAGGACTTTGTATCCATTTCATTCGCTATTGTATGTTTTCGAGAAAGAGATGGGAGGAGAGGGAGAGAGGCGAAGATAGAGAGAGAAAGAGAGAGAAAGAGAAAGAGAACCGAGGTCCGACCTTCCTTCCCGGGTTGAGGGAGTACTGTGCGGACACGTCGACGTAGCCCGGCTGGCACACGCACATGAAGCCCTCGGGCCGGTCCACGCACGCCGCGTTCGCGTCGCAGTCCACACCGTACCTATAACAGGGATTGTCACATTCCTAACTTGGCAGGATCTTCTTTTCGCGCTCTGGAAACTAACTCGTGCGAGTAGTTGCTGAAAAAAAAACATGAAAATACGCTGTTCTTTCTGCCTTTAGCAAAAAAGCGTCAACTACGTGTGCGAGAGTAGCAGTAGTCATGCAAGGTTGGAGAGAGTCGCTGGCACACCCACGTCTGCTTGTTGCGGCACTCGTTCTGTGTGCGCTGGCAGATCCTGCCCGGCTTCTCCTCCCGGTCCTCCGAGATGTCGGCGAAGCCCGGCTTGCACTGACACGTGTAGCCGTCGATCTGCAAAACAAGATGAATCCACGATGTTCTCCAAGTTTTTGTCCGAATTATGCGCCTATCCTTCAACTACCAAAACTCTCGAAGTGTCTCTGGGAAAAGGCGTGGACAACACATGTGGATGTGATACTATATTGTCCGTCTCGATGTCTCGAGATGTGAAAGTCGAGATGTGAAAGTGAAAACGACGGTACATGTCATTGTTCATCAGGCACACCGCGTCCTCGTCGACATCACATTCACTACTATCTGTCTGACTCGAGATGTGAAAAGACATGCGTCTATTTCCTCTCTCACCATATCCTGGCACATGGCATCCCTATGACAGCCGTTCAGCCTCGGCTCTGCGCACTCGTTGATCAGCTTGCACCGCCCGTCGCCCAGACGCTGCACCCCCGTCGGACACTCGCATCTGGAAGATGTGGAGTTTGTACACTCATTATTCATTCCATATCTTCTGTTATACACAGTTGCATGTTGGCTGATTCATGTTGGCTCTCATTTTCTGTTATACACAGTCAACGTATGTTTGCTGGACATCATGATTATTCTTGATATGTTATGTTTGAAACTCCTTGTTCTCGCTTGTGATCAGTAGTTCAGTGAACATGTGCCTCTTGAACTCCTTCCCCAAAGATTCCCAGATTCTGCAGGAAATCCGAAATCAATGGTATGTTTGCGGGAGTCAATCCGATGCATGTTGGCTCTCGTTTTGCAATCGCATCATCACTCCCGGTTCAAGTTCATTCACTGATCCCTTCTCTCTCTCTCTCTCGCTCTCACCCATCCACACTCCCTGCCGCCCCGCTAGCCATTTCAGCCGGTTTCACCCATCCATCATCTTCCCAATTCGCAGCCGCTGTCATCCCGAACCGCTATCAATCCCCACCCACCACTCTGTGGCACTGTCTTAGGGCAACATGCACAAGTCATATATGACTAAATCTTACTCCTAGGAAAACTTATAGGACTTAAATGAGAGAACACATAAATGAGACTTGCATTGTCCGTTGACTACCTAACTAACTGAGTAATACTAGAGTAAAACACAAACTCCGACTCACTTGTACTGTCCGTTGACGAACACACACACCTCGCCCTTGGCCTGACTGCAGCTGAGCGGATCGTCGACCCGACATTGCAGAGAGCCGGCTGGAAAGCAAGATTTCTTTTGGTACTGTCAGAACTCGGCTACCGAACGAAGATGATGCACATTTTGTTTCATTCTCGATCTCGAGCTGCGACCTCGCCTTCACAACTGATCGACTTTCCTTGACCATGCTCAATTTGTCACCCGCCTTCCCGCTGCTCACTTCACGGCACGACAGTGAGCCTTCCACCACATATAAATCACGTCGACGCGCCGCGCTCGGATTCGACCTTGCTTATCAGTCATTGGCATTCATTGGCAAGCGGTGGCTAGAGACATGCGAGAGAGCGCGGGAACCTGAGAGACGCAGCGCGATCTGCCAACTGATCGCTCGAAACGAGTTTCTCTCCGAATCAGCAGGGGACCACACCCATTGCGGTATGCAAATGTGACACTTACAGTAGGTCTGTCGGTGGGCGGCCGTTGAGCCGACGAGGAGTAACAGTAGCCGAGTGGCTACTGCAAGCCGCATCCTGAAAGAGATGATCACTCGGATAAGTAGATAGATACGCAAATAGATGTGACGCGGACGGCGGCGCTGTTTCTTTAGAGGTACATGGTAGAGGGAGAGGAGAGGGTGAGTGAGAACCCGTTCCCAGCCACTTTGAACGTGCCTCAGGAGACAGTGAGAGAGACACAGCACCAATACAGCCAATCACGCAAACGGAGAAAGCGAATGCGACGACAATAGCATGCCACGAAGGTCTTCCGGGGTGCTGCGATCACTCTGGAGAGAGAGAGAGAGAGAGAGAGAGAGAGAGTGAGTGAGTGGAATGCCTTTTGAAATGGCTGCCCGCGTCGAGATGGTGCAGCCACTCGAAAAAGGCACGCGCCGACGCAAGAAGCGACAAGGGAGAGAGAGAACCTGCGTCGTCGAATGATAGACTGATTGGCAAAACAACACACGCACCCAGTTTCAGGCGGCTGCGGCCGGATCGGCTAGCACCGCCGCCGCCGATTGGCAGAATAGAATTGGAACACTGATACCACTGATTCCAGAATACCCACAGACGCATTCCGGCACGCGGCGGCAAACACTGCGCTCATAATTGGCATGATGGATCGGCACACACTTCATATAATGAGATTATGAAAGAAGCGGGGTTGTTGGGGTGGGTAAAACGGGGTGTGGCACTCTCAGATCACACCGAAAAGGGACGACGACGAAAAATGCGAGTCTCTCCACGGGTGACTGATTGCCACAGTCACACACACACACACACACACTCCGGCATGACTCAGTGTACAGGTTAGTTACTACGCAGTAATCCAATGAGAGATCCTGAGCGAATTGTGAGTAAGACTGCAGAATGGCAGACAGCAAGTGCAGGGATGCGATTCCAGATGGATTGCGGTGTGGCGAAGTCACCTTCCGATCGCAGAGAAAATACCAAAAATGCCATCCGATCACATAATCAAGAGAAGGGATAGCGAGTGAGATCCGACGACCAAGGCGGGCGAGAGAGCGTGGGATGCGACGAGAGCGCCGGCGAGATGCGTTTGGAGAAAGTGAAATGGCAAGGGTGCGGTGAAATGAACCTGAATGCCTGTGACCACACCCAACCCCACACATTCTACTGCGAGAGCACACTAAAGGCGTGGTCAGACTCGATTATGTATCAAAAACCGCTTTATGACCCAAAAAGCCACATTCTGAGGATCTTTCTGAGGGTGGGGCGCGTTCTGAGATCTTTCTGAGGATCTTTCTGGGGATCTTTCTGAGGGTGCACGGCCGTTCTGAGATCTTTCTGAGGGTCTTTTGCCAGCAAATGTTGAGTCTGACCTCTACTTAACCGGGAGAGAGAGAGAAAGGGAAAGAGAGACGGCGCAGTAGGAACTCAACAATAACATAATCGGACACATTATGAAGAGAAGACGACCACGTTGCGACTTAGTGCCTAGCACCTAGGTTGTGAATCCAATTGATTCTGGGCAAGGACAGTAGTAAAACAAGTGTACCAGTCTCTCTCACTCACTCTTTCCCACCACAGTTACATCCTATTCTAGCACATAATGAGTGTAGAGAGAGAGAGAGAGAGAGAGAGAGAGAGAGAGAGAGAGAAGAAGAAGAATCGAAATGGAATCGACAGACGAACAAACTACTTGAGACCGCGCGATCAGTGGAAGAATCGCGCACATTCACACAATACAGCCCTCCGGAAAGCGAGAGCCGGAACGGAGTGAGTCAAGCCACCCTCATTTGCATATGGGCAAACGTTGAGTCAGATGAGGGAAGGGCATCGCTCGGCGGGGGGTGGAGGAGCGAATGCGACATGACATGAGACATGCCACCCCCCTCCCGAAGGGGGAGGAGGAACAGGATTCTCACAGGGCGTGACTCGCCTCTCCCGCCCGCCAGAAAGCGAGAGCCTAATCCGATCACCGCCGCTTTCGCAACTTGGATGCCGATCCGAAACCGTCTCGCGCTGCCAGCTTGTGATAGAGAGTGATAATGGGCCGACTTGCCCCTCCAGGCTCGACCGGGCGACCCTGGCAAGTGTGGCGGTGGCCGCGCCCCTTCCAACCCGCCCCACAGAACCGCATATGGTGCGCACAAACAAGCAGCCAAAAAACAGCCATAATTGTCGTGTCGTTCAAGATTTGGTTGGGGGAGTGCAAAAACGATGAGCGATCGGTACCGCGCGGATGCGAATGGCGGATCGAGAGATTTGCATGGGCAAACAGCAAGCCGGGAAAAAAATACTGTACGATATCCCAATCATGAAACATGAGACAAAGAAACTGAAGGCGGCTGGACGCGGGGCGCAGGTGGGGATGGCTGACCGCCCCCTCGGTAGATCACTCTCACTCCCTTGCCCCTCTCATCCCACCGCGCGCTATCTCGCCGCCCGCCGGCGGCTAGTGATAGTCAGCCGGGTGACACCACCAAACAGGATCACACAACCTTCCCCCGGCAATGCAACAAGTTTGCACGCGAAAGAAACAACAGCGAGCTATGTGGACGAGGGCTGGACACGGATGAGAAAGGAGAGAGGCGACCGGATGAGAGCTGTGATTGTTTCCATCCATTCCATCACATTAGCCAGTTTGACATCTGATCAACAAGTGTTAGACAGCCATCATTCCACAATCAACTATCACCAATCGCAAGCAAGATTGCACAACCCGTCTGGAAATCAAAGTAATGAAAACTTCAAGCAAATGGATTGAACATTTACCAGATTGACAATACTGAATCTATCTGGCAATTTGGAATCAAATAAACTACTTTCAAAGAGAAAACAAAGAAAAGAACGAAGTGTGAAATTAGGGGAATCAATCTACTCACCTGCTGACCAGACGTACAGGTATGTCACTATCACTAACTATACAGTCGGTTGGAGATATGAGGATGTCCTTGGCGTGGACACTCGCGAGAGACCGCATGTTTCGAGAGAACGCAATCTCGGGAACCATCAAACCCATCCGTCCGAGCAATTACAAACCCACAATTATTGTGAAATGAGTTCGTCAACTACCATTGCAATGCATGCAGTCCCTCCCCTATATTTTCCATTTAAATAAATCGCCCTGCGAAGAAAAAAAACAGGCAACAAATTTTGAGAACACATTTATTCAGACCTGGTGCGGGAAAGAAGTCATATGTCTCAATAACAAAACAACTTGTCAACTCGGGTCGGTGGTACTGACCGGGGCATGCGGGGGTGAAACGAGTACTTGTCGGGAAGACAAAGCACAATCTTATACTTATAAATATGGTAAAGTATATAAAGGCTCTAAAACAATCTGGCTAATGCACAGGGGGTCGAGCGAGCAAGTTGAGTCGTTAGCAGATGGTGGAATGGATGCGGTAAAAACCCTTCGTTCACTCAAGATAAACCCGAATGAACAAAGATAAAAACCGCGGGCCCACGAGGGGCAACTAGAGCACACAGCGCATCTACACAGTCGCCTCGACGACTACACGTGAGGGGCCCGTATCCGAACAACAATACACAGCGGACTCACTATATACACTACGCTCTTCGCCCGAGGCGGCACGCATGCACTCATATACAAAGTGGAAGGGGAGAGCACTGGTAGAAAGGTGGGGAAGGGGGAAATGTAGCTTGGGGGAATCACTGGATGTCATCAAATCATTTGGATGATTCGTGTTCGTAAATTATTGATAATTCAAAATGCACAAGTAAATAAAATAGAAACTACAAAATTAATAACAAAAAGAAACCGTCTTGCTTTGAGTGTATGTCGAGAGATCCGTGACTTAGTTGGCGTCCTCCTCCACCTGCTGGTGCTCGGCGACGTACAGCTTCGGGTCGACCGACTTAGGGATCGGCTCGATGCGCGTGCGGAGCTCAGACTCGATGCGACGGAGAGTGTGGCGATCATCATAAGTGATGAGGTTGATGGCAACTCCAAGGTGACCGAAACGGCCAGAGCTAAAATGATAATGATAAAGCCATACAAATTCAATTTCAACTATAACAGAAAAATTTAACTCACCGTCCGATACGGTGAAGGTAGGTCTCCGCGTTGCGAGGGAAGTCGAAGTTGATAACAACATTCACAGCCTGGATATCAATACCGCGAGTGAGCAGGTCGGAACAGACGAGGTTGCGGCAGTTTCCGGCCCGGAAATCGTGGAAGACGCGGTTGCGATGAGCCTGGGCCATCTTGGAGTGAATGTAGTAACACGAATATCCAAGCTCCGCAATCTTCTTCGCGAGAAGCTCAACGCGCTGAGTGGAGTTGCAGAAGATGATGGACTGGTTGATTTGTAGCTGCAAAGATACAGAACGCATTATTAACAAAACCGAAAAGAATAGCCATGGACGAAACACCAACCTTGCGGAACAGAGTGTTGAGGCAGTGAACCTTCTGCTTCTCCTGAACGTAGGCATAGTACTGGGTGACTCCGAGAAGAGTGAGCTCCTCCATAAGGTTGATCTCGTAGGGCTTGTTCATGTGCCTGCGCATGAAATCGGTGACGGTCATCGGGAAAGTAGCAGAATACAGCATGATCTGGCGGGACTTGGGAAGGAAGGCAATGAGGCGATCGAGGATACCCTAAAATCGAAAGAATAGAAAGAATAATTCATATAACTCTCTACCTGGAAATCCTGGGAAAGAAGCTTGTCGGCCTCGTCGAGAACGAGACAGTTGCATCCAGACACATCAGCAACACCCTTATCCATGAGATCGAGAATACGTCCAGGAGTCGCAATCACAAGGTGGACAATACCGTTAAGACGCATGATATCGTCACGCAGATCAGTTCCTGAGAATAAGCAAATAGTTTAATGTCAGGAACGTTTCCAAGACAAACCTCCAGTGGTGACCATAACCTTCAGCTTGATATGCTTGCTGAGCTCGACGCAGATCTGAGATGTCTGGAGAGCCAGCTCACGAGTAGGGACGATAACCATAGCCTGAATCTGCTTCACAGCGGGGTTGATCTTCTCAATAACGGGAATGCAGTACGCTCCGGTCTTTCCAGTTCCGTTCTTAGCACGAGCCAGAACGTCCTGACCTAAATAAATATTGATTAACATTTATAGCATAATAATATACATCGAAATCATGTTCACTAATGTTAAAACTCACCGGACAGAGCAACTCCGATGGATGCCTCCTGAATAGGAGACGGCTTCTCCCAGCCTTTCTCGAAGATGCCCATCAGCAGATCGCGGCTGAGGCAGAAATCCTCGAACTCAACTCCCTTCGTATCGGTAACATCCTAAAGATGCGGTTGAGTATATCGAATCATTATACACATTTGTGCAACTTACAGCAGTCTTGAAGCGAAGATCTTTCTTGGGGAGGTTCAAGTTTGACTTCCAGTTGGAGTCCTCAGACACAGCAGTAACTTGGTTTTCAGTTGTCGCGCTCATTTCGGCGGCGTTTGAGGGAGCTAATCAGAAAACTGATCAACTCGATAGAAACTCTGAAATACAATGAATAACTAATACAACACACGGATCTAAGCAGAAACATCGTCAATCACGGAACATTACACTGCCAAAGCCTTACCGCTGAATACAGATTTTACTTTGTGCAGGAAGAATTGAACGATATATAAATAACAACCACACACAATAGTTTGTATTACGAAACACGGATTCTGTGGTCTATGCTGACAACGAATACGAAGAACACTACTGCTGTGGACGACAATGACCAGGGTGGCCGGCCGCTACGCGACTGCGCCGCTTTCCAAAAACCCGATAGTCAGGCGAAAACAGATACGCAGCGAGAAAGGCGCGAAATTTGAAATTTTGGAATGACGTCATAAGAATACAGTATTTCTTTAACCAATCAAATAATCCAAGAAAAAAACAAATAATAGTCTTCTAATATTATTCAATCATTTTATCACTTCTCCCAACACAAAGTAATCATTTCAAACAAAACACAAGTTCTCAACATGATTCATAACAACTATGAACAATTCAACAACATAAGGACAAAACAAAACAAGAAACAAAACATAACATAGTTCTAAATAACAATGGACGCGATAATTGTGTTCAGAACTTCTTCTTCTTCTGCCACTCGAGCTTCTTGGCCTCCGATTCCTGTCCCTGCAGTCCAGCCATGATCTTATTGACCTTGTTCTTCCTCTCCTCATCCTTGACAGCCACATCACGACGATGCTTCCTGCAACATGCAATCATTCTCTCATTCTCCCCGTCCCTCTCACCTAGCCAGGAAGGTGTTGTCCTTGCGCAGCTCCTTGATGACTCCACGAGTCTCCTTCTTGACGAGGTAGGCCATCTTGCGCGAGTCGGCCTGCTTGCCGTGCCTAGTGGGGTCGCGTCCGGAGCGCGGCCTCTCCGGGTCAAAGTTCTCCTCGAACACCGGCTCAAGCATCTTCAGCATACTGCAAACAGACCACTCCTTCTCCCCTTCTCTTCTCTTCGCACTCACCTCTGCTCCGTCTTCATCTGGCTGAGGTGAGAGATGCTCGAGTGCCTCTCACACTCTGCCTTCATACTCGCTTGCAGCGCCTCCACCTCCTCAGCCAGACAAGTCGGCAGCTTGGACTGGTCAATGCGAGACACCAGAGTCAACATGGGACTGCAACAAACCCATCACAACGGCGATCAATCAATGCCTACCTGAACATGGCGTTGTACGCCAGTGAATGAGCAGAGTAGACGACCGCCTAAAATATTCAATCACAATGACCACCTGATATCCGTACTCACCATCTTCTGGGTGAGTGCGACGAGCGCGCGGAGGACAGCGCACCTGTTCTCCTCCGTGTCATCCAGTCCCTCTCCGAACACCTCCTCCAAAGAAACAGCCGACAGTTCACTCTTTGACAGGTTCTGAAACAAAACATATAGCAGTACGTTGAGGAAACTAAATATGATCCCTATAACACGAGACGCGTACATTAATCTACTAAAGAATTACTCATTACAGTATTTGTATTTTATTACATCAATTGAGTATGCACACTCTTCGACCGCAACTGTCACCTGTCATACCTACATTAATAATTTCGCAACAAAACACATCTATGAATCGTTGCCGTGGTGATAAAACAACAAAATCGCATATCGCTTCACTTACTCAAATCTCGAACTCGGACAGATTCCAAACAGGGACTCACTGATTCTCAAATAAGTGGGGAAAACATCCCTCAAGTTTCACAAACCTTGTTGACTAGCAGAAGATGTCTGTGAGGAGCCGAGATGGGGAAGACGTTGCTCGGTGCTCTCTCCTTGTCGCCACTCTCCACTGCACACAGCAGAGCGCCCGTCAGGAACGCCAGCAACTCGGGGATCACCCTACACATCAGACATCATCGTGGAACTGTTCCCTCTCCTCCTCTCTCATTCCACTAACCTCTTGCTCTCCTCCACATACTCAGACAAAGCAGTCGCAAGGAACAGTTGTCGTGCAAGCACCGTCAGAGACGTGATCTAAACATGAATCTCATAATAATGTTTATCTGCCGTGACAACATACACGAATATGTGAAATAGCGAACAGGATATGGCAAATATGGAGCACATCTTGTGACGATATTCTCGATGATGACATTCCAACCCACCTGAACGGAAGTGAGAACGGCAGTGGCGAGGGCGAAGGCGGGCGTGCAGACGGGATGCCACACATCCGTGACAGGGTAGATGGCGGCGACCAGGCGCACCGCCGCCGTCACTGCGTAGCCCACAGGCGCGCGCTGCGACTGAAACAGCGGTCAGTATACAATTATTCACACGTCGATGTACGCCACTTCCAATACTTTTCCATTTAACCACTTTCCCGCGCCTTGAACACCACGTCGTCGGTCACCTACCGCGCCCCTCCCCCTTTCTCTCCCTCCACCCCACCTTGCTGTCCGCCGAGCGCTTCTTCCACAGCTGACGCAGCAGCGCGCGGATGCAACGAGTGCCAAACTCAATGTCAAGCTGCAAGCATTCAATAAGTATGCATCATCTTGTCATTGATCCCACCCTGAGCAGCTTGTAGAGTCCTCTGTGGAGGAAGGCGAGTCTCGTCTGCACATCGACCGACGGCGCCTGCTGGCTCGTCTCGTCAAAGTAGCGCAGACACAGCAGGAACAGCTTCACCAGCAGAGCCTTGTTGCCGGGTTGGAACGACTGGTGATGGCACTTCATCAACCTGAAGTTTTTATTTTATAGATATGGCAATTTCTATGCAATCAATCATAGATAATCCAAACAAATAGGAATCTCAATCTCTATTCCATACCTCTCAATGATAACGAGTGTGTCGGTGGGTTTGTGCTGATCGAACAGCTTCTTCACTTGCGAATAGTTCTTCGGCATGGGCAGCACAAACGGTACGTCAGAGTCTGCAAGCAATCCATCCAAATGCGCCCACTCACCATGCCTACCTTGATCGGCGACCCTGCTCTTCTTGGGAGCCGGAACTCCATCGTCCTCAAAGTCCTCCTCCTCGTCATTCTAGACATGTGAAATGTTCATGACATGATAAATGAAATACCTTACCTCTCCAGGCTCGTTGTCGCTCTCGTCTCCGACGAGCATGTCGTCAAGGTCTCCGTCCTCGCTGCCGCTCTCCTCCTCGTCCGAATCCTCCTCATCAGAGCCATCCTCCTCCGAATCCGTGCGTACTCGCTTCACGGAAGCCTTCTCCACCTGTAACAGAAACATACCATAGCTGTACTATTCCATTATTCGATTTGTTTGTGTGTATGTCATAATAACCACTTAAGAATAAACTATTCTATTCTAATAGAAACAAGAAGGTAAACAAATCGCACCTTTCCCTTCTGGATGAGCTGACCGTCGTCGTCGAACTGAACAGTGAATCCCTTCTTCTTCCGCTCCATCTTCTTGTGGTCGACGATAGCCTCGTCGTCGTCCGCTGAACGATGCTGACGAGCGTTGGTCTGAAAACAACCGCGTATGTTACAATCATATACAAAGTAATTAAATAGAACTGACAAGAATAAAATCGCACCTGCATGTTCATTCTGGCGAGCCGTGCCTTCTCGGCCTCCTCGAGACGAGCCTTGGCCTCCCTCGCCATGTCCAGCTCCGACTTGGACGCGTCCGTCGCCGCCGCACGCTTCTCCGACGTCATCTTCATGTCCAACATCTGAAACATCGTGTCATGAATATGAACCCGCATACATGATCAACTTACGAGCTTGTCGTAGTCGTCCCTGTTCTTGGGCTCGTCCTTGGACGCGCCGACGGGTCGCATGGCGAACGCGCCCTTCTTCATGACGCTCTTGAGCAGCTCGTCGAGCTTGTCCGTCTTCTCCTCCAGCTCGTCCTTGGCGGCCGCCTTCTCCACGCGCTGTTGCTTGGTGCGCGAGATGAGCTCGTCGATGAAGTTCTTCCTCTGCTCCGCCTTGCTCTCCTTGTCGCCCTTCGGTCCCGGCGCCATCTCGCCGCCTCCGAAGTGAGCCATCGCCACCACATCGGCTCCGATGGCGCCCTCCTCGTCCGAGTCGCCATCCATCTTCTCGTATTTCTGGATCGTCGTCAGCGCCTTTCCGCCGTGCGTCAGCTGCTCCTCGTCGGAATCTACGACAACAGATTCGTAATGCGCCATTTGCAGAAAACATACCATCTCCGAAATCGTCGTCGGCGAGGTTAAACTTGCTCTTCTTCTTGAATGCAGAGACCCGCTCAAGGGCGAATCGCTTTGATGCCTTCTCCTCGGCAGTCATTGTCTTGTCATGTTCGCCTAGACGCTTATCCACAATCTGAACAACATTATACACGTATGAATGAGTATATAAATAATATATACGAACCTTGTTGACCTTTCCCACATGGTCGTATTCGATCGCAAGCGACTGCTGTCGGTGCTCCGTGGCACGCTTGCGAGACAAACCGGGATGGCCAACTCCCAAGGTTCCCTTCTTCTTACCAAGTACCTACAACCACGAATGTATCAATATCACTCATTTAATCCACTTACATCGTGCTTGACTTTGTTGAACTTCAATTCGAAAGGGTTGATTTTTGCGGCTCCAGTCTTCTTTGCGGCGGCCTTGCCCTTCACCCCGGGCTTCTTTTTAGGGAAAACCATCTGAAAATAAATTTTGATGTGGATTAAACGTACAAAACAAAACAAAGACATACGCAAACAAACAACGACAAACGGCCACAACAAATAAATAAACGAAATTGCTATTCATATGGTCGCCCTGTTGCGATTTCGAATATGAGCGCCCCGTTACGAATAAGCCCGCGAAATTTAATTTATTTGAAAAACATTGATATTTTTTTTAGAAAAAAAAACTAAAAATTGTGCGCAAATTGTGCTCCTGTAGGATTGGAGAAGACTTTATGAGAGTCATACAGTCAGCATTTTCTAATTTTAATTCCACTTACTTCTGTTGGTGACTGACTTAAGTAGTACGCTGTCAGTCGGAGAGTAAAAAATAACGTCGTTCTCCTGTAAACTTCATTAAAGAATGTTTTACCCGTTTTTTTAACCGCTTCGCTGACTATCACAATCAGGTACTCGTCGACATTTAATCGTTTTCGGAATGTGAATTTAATGCTTTCTTTAGAATCAGAATCAGAATATTTATTTCGAATCAAGTAGCACATGACAATGTAGTTTATGGTAAGGTTACGGTAAAGTACAGTAATGTAATTGCAACGCATACTGCGAGTTCCGCAACAATACGGATTTCGGTGATCCCGTGGATGCGTACGTGTTGTTGGTGATGCTTGTCATCCCCTGCTTGCGGCTTCTGGGGGAAGTAGTTTCGATCTCGGCGGCGGAAGACCCGGGCTCCGACGATCGATCACGAGAAGGCATCTCCGAGAGTTTCATCGTCTTCGAAGACTCCTCTCCAGTCTCAATGCCGTAGACGTAGAGAGTAGCAAAATCGAATACCGGTCCGGTCAGTGTCCTCCGCCGCACAGCATTGCTTTCTATAACATCCATGAAAACATCCAACACTCGCATCAGATCATCTGTCGTCATTCACAGACAGACAATGCCATTTCTATATATTAAAATTTGCAACTAGACAACATCCTCCTCAAGAAATGAAGAGATTGCGAATGAAAAGTGATTACCATTTCGTAACTACCTACACCAAGCAATAATGACAATCAATCATCTAACACAGAGACTTTCACTCGTGTCCGATCACCATGTTTTACCAACCATGCGCGCCCCTTGCTTTTTCTGATCGAGCGAAGAGCAGGTACAGCTTCTCTTCTCTGACCACAGTCGCCCTTGACCATGAGTGTCCCTTCTCTCGCCAGGGTCACTCGCAATTGCTGCCCCCTACCCACCCGTCTCTCCCATTCATTGCTTCTGCCTCACCACACAGCTTACCTTGAAACCGTCGACAGCGACGCACACGCGTTTCGAAATGCTCTGTGATTCACCGTATATGCGAGCTCTAGTTGTTTTCGCATGCATACAACCACAACAGTAGTACCTGCCCTGTGAGCTGTACGCACGCGAAAACAATCAGTCGCCCGATCTGCTTGGCTGATCCGCTCTCTTTGATACGATCACCCCCTCCCCCCTTCATTCCTCGTTGCGCAAGCGATGGCTTCCCGATACTACTACACAACCCCTACCGTACTCCCGAATGTCCTTTGAAGCAGAGACCCCCCCATCGATTGTGGGACGACCGGTTAGAGTGGGTGAAGTTCCTTGAATGGAGCGTGGAAGCAGAGTACATGCGTTGAGTCGTCAACATGGCTTGACCCTAGAGTGCAGTCGAGCAATCACCGCCACTTGATCCCCACTTCTCTCTCTCTCCATCCACCTACAAAACTCGTTTTCGCGAGCCCCTGTACGCGCACAGCCTATGCTTGTGATTTTGTTATTCATGGGTGCCGTCGCTCTCTCTCTCTAAGTGGGCACCCCGGCATGAATGGGCGCTCTCTCCCTGATTCACCGTGCTTACTGTAGAGTAATGCTCGAATGAGTGAGTGGATGACGCGGGGACGCACGATTAACAAAACAGCAGTGTAACAAATGGCAAGCCGTATCATGTGATAGGGCCGCATGTGATCCGGAGCCGTCCAGAAGAAAAGAGACAAAGTGGCTTCACCACCACCCCTGATTGCCCGCATTCTCTCTTCTCCCACGCCAATTGCCAATCGAAGCCTTCCTTTCCCTACCACCCCTCTCTGTCAGTTGAAGCGCCTGTGCCGATCGATGATTGCTCTCTCACTCTCTCTCTCCCGGGAATCACAAAAATGGCACACAGGCAGAGTGTCGCAATTTCACTGGCTTCTAACTCGGGCGCGGGCCGGAGAACTGGTATTTGAAAGGGAGAGAGAGGCGGGTGGGTGGCTGCGAATCGCTGCCTGCCGTACCCCGACCCTGCGCTCTCTTTCCGATATACAAACTGGATCACGAGAGCTCCATTAGGCACCTCCCTCTCTCTCGCTCCGTTCGCTAAATGTCTCTGTCGCACTTGTGTTTTCCGGACGCCGCCACAGTGAGTACTGCCGTGTTTGAGCACGTTCAATTGTATCCATTCATCCCTCCCCCTTGATATCCCGTTGACCCTTCGGGCGCATAATGTGCGTACCGCTATGCGCTTTGTCCATGCGCTCTCACACACACAGCCACTGTCCTTTCTCCTCCTCCTCCCTCTCCCTCTCTCAGTCACTCTCTCACTACAGTGACTGGCACCATTGCCTCTATAAGCCGGCGACACGCGCTCAATAGCCCTCTCCTCCCCGTCTGAGAGACTACTGTAGCCAGCTTGTGTACACATGAGCATGACTCACTCTCAGGCTTCACAGAGCACAGAGCGCATACTGTAGCCGGGTGTGCACTTTTGGCGTGCGCCTGTTTCGAAAAGCACTCTCACTGTCGCGCTGGCCATTACTGTCTGACGCGAGTGGGGGTTACTCTCTCCCTCTCCCCCGGTAAGTGCATCTCTCATTCGAGGGGGAAGCTATCTGCCAGCATCGTCCTTGACCGTTTCCCCACCAGCGCTCGCGCTTGCACATCCGAATATGGCGACTCGCTAATTATACGGGGCTAAAGCTTATGCGGCCGTAAACTGGAGGTGATAGGCCTCTCTCCGCCTCCCAGTCCCTCTTCCCACCCTAGTTACATATGATCACGCCTCCCCGATCAATGGTAGCTTGTTTGCGAGCAGCCCCCTCCCGTATTTGCGTCGTCGTCGCCGGAGTGCCGAATTGAATGTGGCGAGTGTCTTTGAGTGTGCAAATATGGAACTCAGCGCGGTTGGTGTCGACGCTTCCTGGCTGCGTCGCACCCGTCTGCGTAGCTACCCCTCACCCCTTTACACCATTCTCCTTTCTCTCTCTCTCTCTCTCTCTCCCATCCGCAGCTTTACGAGTGAATCTGAATTGGTGTGCGGCGCATGCTGACTGACTGGATGACTGTCCCACTTCCACTCACTCTGCCGCACAAAGAGGCTTTGCGCCGCTCCGTCAACGTCAATCCATCGATTCCACTCACTCACTCTCAGCCGCCCCGCTTTTTCGACCTGACCTCATCGGCGCGCGGTGCGGATACGCACCTCACAGCTACCTATACACGTAATTTCCGGCTGGCTAGGCGGCGGCTTTCATGCCGGGTCAGCCTATTTTGGCAACACAACGCTCCCATGCTCTTGATGAGTACAATGGAGGTGTGGCTTAGAGAGAGGGAGGAGGGTGGTCATTAGCATAGGGGTCGTCCCTGACCCTCGGCCGCGCAGGGGCGGGCAATGTCCTTGTGACAGCTCCCTCGCACAGTACAGTAGCTATTGCTTCTCTCCCCCCACGCTCTATCGTTCCATTCCATCAAGCTTCGTCGATTTGGGTCAGCTTCCGTGCCCTTTCCGATCGGCTCTCATCGATTCTCCCAAGCACCTTTCTCACACACGCGATAAGCTCCCCGCTACTTGTGCCGCCGGCCCCCTCTGTCACTCAGCTTCTCCTCCTTTGTTCGCTGATACGATACCGCGCGCATGGTCCGCCAGTTTGAACGCTCGATCGTTGTTCTCTCCCTCTCTCCCTCTATCCATCACCTAGCGGGGAGGGGACAATCTCTCTCCCCCCATTGAATAGTAGCTGCATGCATGGGCTCGTGCAAATTGCTTTGACCTCGGCTGCTTGCAGTCCTCTCCTCTTCCCGCTGCTCCGCACTCCAACCA
>CAWZYM010000011.1:80000-160000 GCA_963966185.1 Rhabditoides inermis | reverse complement strand
AATCTAATTTTTGAGAAAAAAAGAACTAGTTTCGCCGACAAGCGTCCTCCGAGCAGCCCATTCATTGTGGTTTACTTTTTTTTAGCCGGTTGAATCCGGGGTCCTCCTAGTCGAGAACAAGATAGGGTTCTTGGATTATGACGACGTCAGCAGAGGTAGTTGGGTTGGGTGGCGTCGGACGTCTTGAATTCCGTTCTTGAGTCCGTAGATGGTGCTGTGACGCCTTCTGGCTACCATGAGAGTGGTTTGCCACACCACAGGGGCTGGGTGCATTTCGCAAGAATGGTTGACTCCAAGGGGGATCGAACCAGCGACCGTGAGATTGAGAGACGAACGCTCTATCCACTGAGCCGCGCCCCCGGCAAAAAAATACAAAAACTTATACCATAATAAGAATTGTGAAAGGATTGTGCAAACGAATGTAATGTGTAGTTCTTTTGTTTAGCCGGTTGAAGATCATGCTGGATGAACTTCCACCAAAAAAGTTGCTGCAGACGAGAAAGGAACTAGTACACAAGTCACAATTGAGGAAACTGAGCTCTCTCCGTCAGTCGAATACAACTTTTCGAGTGAAGACTTTTGTTACAATGTATGTGTTTTTCTACACTTTGCCCACGCTGATTTATAAAAAAGAAAAATTTGTATATGCAAATAGGTGAGTTGAGTAAGACTTCTGATGTTCTATACGTGTTTCGCATCAATCTTTTTTTTATCGCTCCTGTAAGTCCATCTCAACTTCCACTTACGAAATCGCGAAATATTTCACATTTGTTTCCTTATCACTTATTTATGTATGTATGTAGTGTGGATGAAATTTGATAGTTTGAGAAATGTTCTGGAGCTAGAGACAAACAGTCTGTTTTCTATTCACATGATATGAAAGGTCGCGTGGCAGCGATGGTAAAAGTATTTGTACTGCCTGCACTGTTTTCTGAATGAATAACAGAATCATGTCGAGAGCCTGTTTGCACATGTCTGACATCATTATCATTTCGGCATTGCACTTCGATAGTAATGATCAAAACAAACCGAAGAAGTTCATCAAAGATGATTAAAGTTTCTAGATTGTTACGGACGTCACAGTTTGATAAAATTATCTTTAAAAAAAAGTATGGTTCGCAACTTCGTCTAAAACAAAACGAGTGTTATATATTCTGTTGTTTATATAGTATTATTTAATTTTGTAATTATAAATCTATGTAAATCTTTTATGTTAATCAAATGGTTTTGAATTTTTTTAATGTAAATCAAACGGTTTTGAAAAAAAAACCTCCTTGCTATGCGATTGGTGACAAGATCTGTGGACGGCGCAGTTTTACTAACAGAAATGAATGTATTTTATCTTCCTCTATCCTTTTTAGTGGATAAACTCGTAGACTGACTCTACCTCATCTTTTCATGTTGTCAACCAGCAGATAAGTACAGTCTTCAGAAACCTCACCCTAGAAACACCTCCTATCCTCAACTTTTCACTGATAAGTAATGATCCAATGTATTGACTACATCTACCGTATCCGCCGCTGTTACACAATCACTCATCGCTCTCTCTCTCTCACCATATCCAATTTGTCTGCGCCCTCCGCGATCCGCGTGCTCTCTCGTCATCTCTGCTGGTTTCTTGGGTGAGAGACGATGCAACCAGTTCTTCGCTCTTCTTCTGCCCCTGTTCCCAATTTCGGTCCCCCCTTTCATTTCTCTCTCCCATCTTATTCTTCGACACACACACAACCATTCACACACATATTATGTATTGTACATGTGTACTCTCCTATTCATACCTTATCTGAAGTACCATTGCCGGCGCCTTCAAGGAGTCTATTCCCCCCTCTCTCCTCTCTCTCTCCTCTCTCTCTTCTCTCCTCTCCTCTCTCTCTCTCTCTCTCTCTCTCTGTCTCTCTCTCGCAACCATAACATATAATATACCTGATGGCACACAAAGCATCAACACTTGAATTTTACTGTAACGATCTCGATCGCAAAAGCGGAACATCGGCCCCGTATGTATCATTACTGCATAGTAAGGGCGGGCTGATTTTCCTTCTCCTACTCCTTCTCCTTCTCCCATCATTCCTTATCCGCTTTCTCCCCCTGTCTACTGGTTCCCAGTCTTCGCATGACCACTTTGTTACTTGTGTCATACTTCAGTAGCATCAGCATATACCCGTAAGTCTGTCGGGGACACATCTCTGTTTCTTGGTCGCGTCATTTCTCACATTTCCAGACTCGCAATGTTGCGTAGTCGTCAAGGCTCTTCCTTCGTCGCTATTCGCATACCAGTTTCTCTTCTCGCGCGCACAAATCCATCGGTTCAGCCCCATTGCTCGGAGGACGTATCGCATACGGCAAACAAAGATGGCTCACGAGTTGCGAAAACGAGTCTCCCCTCTCCCTCTTCCTCCTCCTCGTCCTCCTCCTCTTCCTCCTCTCGAGAGGTTCCGGTCTCATTTACCCGCAATTACCTGTCTACCTACCTTGCTACCTACCTGTAGGAATCATGTGACGCACCCCCTCTCCCACACATCCCTACCACCTATTCGGCGAGCCCCGACTCGAACGCCGAAAAGAGAAAGGGTCAGATGACTCGATTTTTCGTAGGAAACGTCAGCTCTCGGACATTCCGTTTTCGCGTATCCCTTTCCTGAATGAAAGAGAGAGAGAGAGAGAAAGAGAGAAAGCGAAAGAAAGAAAGAGAGAGAGAGAGAGAGAGAGAGAGAGAGAAAGAGAGAAAGACGGCTTTCGAGAAACCACCCCCGCAATTGTAATACCATTGTCTCGCTGGCCGCGGGGGAGTGGTCGTAACCTGATTACTGTATTACTGTACCTGCTTTCTGATCCCCTTTCTGGAGTCTTATGGTCACATGAATGCTGACCTTGACGTTGTGTCATCGCCTTTACCGTTCGCCCTCGCTCGCTGGATTCTCCCTCCTCTCTCTCTCTCTCTCTCTCTCCCTCCCTCTCTCCCTCTCCCTCTCTCAGCACTCGCCGAATCGGTTGTTGTTCCTTTTGTGGGGGCGACTGTCGAGAGGCCGCGCCGCACGGTAAAAGACTCTTCACTCGTCATGCAAACATACTCTTGTTTCTACCATAACATCTTCACCGCACACGTTTTCATAGTTTCCATTCTCTTTCTGTGTTTCGATCTCTCTATATCCGTGGATATCCGGTAAATTGAGCGATCGCACGGTTCGTTGGGTAGTACAGAGCGGAGAGAGAGAGAGAGAAAGAGAGAGAGAGAGAGAGCGCAAGAGTTGCAAAATGTGGGTTGTCGTGCACTCCCGCTGTCGCTGCCCTCAATTCATTGCAAGTCACTGACTCTTCTGAAAACTTGGGTATGATATTTTTCTCGAAACTGTCTCTCGAGACAGTCTCTCGACCGGATTCTCGCACTATCGAATCATTCGAGAACGCCATAATCCAATGACCAATGATTCTATTCCTGCCGTTTTGTCGCGAATCTCTTGTGACAGGCTGCCATCTCCGCCCTACCGTATCCCTCTCCTCTTTACAACCACTCATCATGATCGCATGTGAATGAGCAGAGAGAGTGTTTACATCTTCTCCCCCCCCCCTCTCCCCCCTCCTTTTTAATCACTCTGTTATCGTGTCCTTTCTCGGAACTGCGAATGTCACTCTAGTTATCAAAGTAGTGGTAGGGGAACTGGTATGCTTGTCTCCTTTGTCTTTCTGCACATTATGTGAGAACTGGATACGGCAGTGATCCACGATCATGATCCGTGTTCCTTCTCAACTCACGCAGCGGACGCGCGCGTGCGCACACTCTCCTCTCCTTCCCCCTCTCCATTCTTCCATGTCCCACTTTCCACCAACAATCCGTAATTACCTCCATTGCTTGGCGCACGTATTTCCCATCGCATGCGCGATCCTTATCCTTATTAGGCCAACCGGCTTTTCATCGATCCGCCGACTCCGCGTATTCCATTACGCCTTGATCGAATCACGTTGACGTCGGAACCAAAGTACCATAGTTCAATGTTTTGTTTTTTGTAGATGACCAAGCTGATGACCGCCCCGGGGGCGGAGCCTGCGAAGGAGGAGGAGAAGAAGGACGCGGTTGTCGTGGACATGCCCAAGGTGATCTATTTTTTTTAGCCGGTCAAGTCCGGGGTCCTCCTAGTCGAGGGTTCTTACGACGACGTCAGCAGAGGGAGAGTTGGGTGGCGTCGGACGTCTTGAATTCCGTTGAGTCCGTAGATGGTGCTGTGGCGCCTTCTGGCTGCCATGAGTGTGGATAGCCACAATTCAAATGCAATTCAACATTTTTTCCGCATTATGTGATCATCACTCAAACATCAATTATTGCTGACGTTTAGCCCAAGCCTTCTAGAACCGAGGTCACATGTTTGATTCCTAATGCCTAATCGTCTGAACCAGCTGACTTTTTTTTTTGTTTAGCCGGTTGAATCCGGGGTCCTCCTAGTCGAGAACAAGATAGAGTTCTTGGATTACGACGACGTCAGCAGAGGTAGTTGGGTTGGTTGGCGTCGGACGTCTTGAATTCCGTTCTTGAGTCCGTAGATGATGCTGTGACGCCTTCTGGCTACCATGAGAGTGGATTGCCACACCACAGGGGCTTGGTGAATTTCGCAAGAATGGTTGACTCCGAGGGGGATCGAACCAGCGACCGTGAGATTGAGAGACGAACGCTCTATCCACTGAGCCGCGCCCCCGGCATGACTGTGCCTTTTTCTTTCACCCCCCACGTCAGCGTTGACTTTGACCGATTCGCCGAGAAGTCGTCTCTTTCTTCGTCTTTTCTCTTTCTCCAAAATGGGGGGCCGCTGGGTTAGGACTGCCGCTGTAAAGTGTTTGACTGTGGGTGGAAACGACTGGCACAACAATCGACGATCGGCTGTAATACGAAAACGATCCACCACTATTAGACACTGGCACAAACAGTGAATGGGGGGGGAGAGAGAGAGAGAGAGATGATTGTAGGTGTTCATCACGCCGACGCGCCTTCCCGTCATCCACCTGCCCTCCCCGCCCGCGCCCCAGAGAAGGAGCAGCTGCAGATGTAAGAGAGAGAGAGAGAGAGAGAGAAGAGAGAGAGAGGGAGAGAGAAGAGAGAGAGAGAGAGAGTTCCCCTCTCCAGGGCTTTTGCCCGCCTTCGCTCTCCTTGTCCTCCTCTTCGGCGGCGCTCTCTTCTACGCCCACGAGACCGGAATGTTTGTGAGTGGATCAGAAAAAATAAAAATCAATAAGACAACCTAAAAAAAACTATTCCGCTCACAAACGCGTACATTTTGAAGAAAAAATGCAAAAAAAACTACTTTCTGACAAAACAAACCTATCGCATCGTTTTTGCAGAAGGACGAGCAGTCGCCGATCGTGCCGCAGATCTTCTCGGATGCGCAGTTCCGCGCCCTCAACCAGCCCGACCAGCAGACCAGCAACCTCGACGTGCAGAAGAAGGCACGTCATCGCACGTTATCTGATGACGACGTCGTTTCAAATCAAATGTTTATCCAAAGACGCTCATTCATATTGCACGCATGAGAGAGATGGTGTGGTTCGGAAATGAGCTGGGAAATGAGTATCGAATGAGAAACTTCGTTTCAGGTGGTTGACAATCAGGTGGTGAGGAAGAACGAGACCGAAGAGGAGGAGCAGACGTTCCACGTGATTCTGGAGCAGACCCCGGAGGGGAGCAGGGTGATCATGATCGGAGCAGGCCAGGAGGGAGCGGAGGAGAAGGAGCAGCAGCAGGAGGGAGAGCAGGAGGGGGAGCAGGTGAGAGAGAGGGAAGAGAGGATCATTTACGCGAAACATGTCTTCTCCAAACCTTCTAAATGTAGCAAAGAGAGAGAGAGAAGGATAGAGAGAGGGAAGGGAAAGAGAGAGGGAGAGAGATTTACACATCTCTCCATCCAGGTGCTCGCCTCTTCGGAGGGTCGCGTCGACCAGGGTCAGATGATGGGCCTGTTCGCTCCCCTGGCTATGCTCGCCGCTAGGAGGGCCGCCGAGGAGAGGGCGCTCCAGGTGCGTATATATGCTTATCTTCCCCCCCCCCCTCTCTCTCCGCCTTTTTCACTCTACCATTTCTCACCCATCAGTCTGAGTAGAGCTCTCCCCAGGTGCGTGAGCTCCATTTTCTCTCCTTCCACTCTTTTTCTCAACCTCTGATACTCTGATTATCAGCCAGAGTGAGTAGTGCTCACATTATGGACACTACTGCGAATGAGAGGGAGAGTGAAAGGAGAAGGGAGACTCACTTGAAACACGTCGAAGGACTATAAGATGTAAGGCTACCATGTTTCTCCCCTTTTCAGCAGTGGCGTCTCCGCCGCGTGCAGTACGCGCTGTGGCAGCAGCAGCAGATGCGCGAGCAGCAGATGAGGGCGTGGCAGTGGAGGCGCTTCCAGGCACGTCCTCTCTCTCCCCCTCTCTCTCTCTCCCTCTCTCCCATCTCTCTCTCTCTATCTTCCTCTCTCCCTCTCTCTCTCTCCCTCTCTCTCTCTCTCTCTCTCCTCATCTCCCTCTCCCCTTTCCCTCTCTCTCTCTCTCTCTCTCTCTCTCTCTCTCCCTCTCTCTGACCACTCTCTCTCCAGCAGGAGCAGGCGATGGAGCAGGAGCAGGCGCAGGCGCAGGCGCAGGAGCAGTGGTGGCAGGCGCAGCAGCAGCCGCAGCCGGCCCGGACTGAGTACTGGCCCCGGCCCCACCAGGTGGGTATAACTCTATGCTCGCAAGAAGTTGTGCGAGGTGGGGTAGATCAGAGGAAGACAGAGAGTCAGCTCTCGGCATGCAATAGCGCGAGAGAGGCAGACGGTTATGGCACCGTATTTCGAACTGCAAGCGAGGTAGAAAACTATCGCTCTGGCGCAGGCTATAGTCGCACGCTCAATGTGCTCCTCCCACTTTTCTGCGCCTCTGGCTATACAACCAATCAGTCAATCAATCAAATGTTTATTCGGAATCGCGCAAACATTATCATGACACGCACAAAAACGAAATCATTCATAAGAACCTAAAATGGTCGATGTTTCCACTTTTCTCTTCATGTCACACTTTCAACGTTTCAAGCGCGCCAGTTTTAAGTAAGTTTGTATGTTCTAACCTTTCGCTTTTCAGGCCCTCTTCCACCAGCAGTGGCAGCAGCCGCAGTTCATCCAGGCGCAGCAGCAGTGGCAGATGCAGCAGATGCAGCAGCAGCAGCAGCAACCCCAGATCCACCCCGAGGTAGAGAGAGAGAGAGACAGACAGAGAGACAGACAGAGAGGAGAGAGAGAGGAGAGAGAGAGAGGAGAGAGAGAGGAGAGAGAGAGAGGAGAGAGAGAGAGAGGAGAGAGAGAGACAGAGAGAAAAGAGAGAGACAGAGAGAGAGAAAGAGAGAGAGAGAGAGAGGAAAGAGAGAGACATAGAGAGAGAGAAAGAGAGAGAAAACGAGAGAGAGAGAGAGAGAGAGAGAGAGAGAGATAATAACTCCCTCTCAGATGCTCCGTCTGATCCTGCTCCGCAACATGGTGATGGCGGCTCGCCAGCGCGCAGTTGAGGAGGCCCAGCAGATGCAGTGGCAGCAGGCCCAGCAGGCCCAGCAGCAGACCCAGTTCCAGGCCCAGGCCCAGCAGCCTCAGCAGGCCCAGCAGCAGACCCAGGCTCAGGCCCAGCAGCAGACTCAGTTCCAGGCCCAGGCCCAGCAGGCTCAGGCTCAGGCCCAGGCCCAGCAGGCCCAGACCCAGCAGGCCCAGACCCAGCAGGCCCAGCAGGCCCAGGCCCAGCAGCAGCAGGCCTACTTCCAGCAGCAGCAACAGCAGTGGCAGCAGGTGAGAAGAGGATCTACTACCACAAGTTCAGTCTCACTCTAGAGAGTAGTCACACCGCACTCTATTTGGAGTACTACTAGAAGTAGAGGCGTTTCACATATACATTTGATAATAATGAAAAGATCATGCTGAAAACGAGCCGTGAAGTCTTCATTTCGCAGTGAGAAATATCAAAACTTTGCGTAGGGTACGACATTTGGAGTGATGTGTTCCTTCAATCCTTCAATCATTGAGGTACATACCATCATCTCGTTTCCAGCAGCAGCAGGCGTGGGCGCAGCAGCAGCAGCAGTGGCAGGTGCAGCAGCAGCGCTTGGCCCAGCAGGCCCAGGCCCAGGCCCAGCAGGTCCAAGCCCAGCAGCAGCAGCCGTTTACCGGGCAGGGCGTCCCCGTCCCGGTCCGGCCCCACGACGCGTCCGCCCAGGAGATCATGAACCAGCAGCCGAACCAGCAGCTGCAGGCTGACGACCACTCGGTAGGCGGAGAGAGAGAGAGAGGGGGGGGGAGAGAGAGAGGGCAGAGAGGGAGAGAGAGAGAGAGAGAGAGAGAGAGAGAGGGAGAGAGGGAGAGAGGGAGAGAGAGAGAGAGAGGGCAGAGAGGGAGAGAGAGAGAGAGGGAGGGAGGGAGGGAGAGAGGGAGAGAGAGAGAGGGAGAGAGAGAGATCCCCTTCAGGATGAGCTCCCTCCCGCGCCTATCCCCTCGATCCACGACCGCATCTACCAGGAGCTGCAGAGGCGCAGCCAGCACGTCGTCTCCCAGGAGACCGGCCAGCCCATCTGTGAGTGCTCTCTCTCTCTCTCTCTCTCTCTCTCTCTCTCTAACCCTGTCTCTATTCCTCCCTCCCTCTCTCCATATCTCTCCCCCCTCTCTCTCCCTCCTTCTCTCTCCCCTCTCTCTAACCCTCTCCCTCCTTCCAGGGTCTGCCATCCCGAACGACGCCGACCAGGCCGCCGGCAACTACGACCATGACGCCATCTTCGCCGCCAACTTGAAGAAGTCGATGGAGCTGCAGAAGCAGCAGCAGGAGCAGGAGAAGGAGCAGGAGAAGGAGCAGGAGCAGCCCTCCTCCACCACCGCCGCTCCCGAAAAGCAGGAGGAGGAGCCGGTGCTTATCGAGGACAGCTTCCCGCGTCTAGAGGACAAGGTGACTCTCGGAGAGGAGGTGGCTATCGAGCAGCCCGAAGAGAAGAAGGAGCAGGAGCAGGATCAGGAGCAGGAGAAGGAGCAGAGCGACGAGGAGGACGAGGCCAAGGGCAACGACCCGCTCTCCGAGTTCTTCCGCTATTTTGAGAAGGAGGCGCTGAAGATGCAGGAGGAGAAGAAGAAGGCCGACGGCCCCGCCCCCGCCGGCCCCGCCCCCAAGGAGGCTGTGGTCGACGTGCCGGAGGCGCACCTCCAGAAGGTCGCCGCTGTTCCCTCGACGCCCGTCGTTGCCGCAATCGCTGCTTGAGCAGATGTATGATATCCTCTTGTCGTATTTATACGCCTTCCCCCACCCTCTTACGAGTGCCTTTGTTCACCCCCCCCCCTTCCTTCCCCCAATAAAACCCATGTTACCCCCACCCAGATGTATAGAACACATGTATATATAAACGATGTTGAAACGTGTTGTTGGCTCCGCCCCCGCTGGCTCCGCCTCCTCTCAGAACATGGTGGAGTGGTATGGTTCCTCGGAGCGCGAGCGGCGCGATTGCAGGGTGCCGCGGTTGGTGTGAGAGCGCTGGCGGATCTGCAAGGAGAGGGGGTGTAGGGAGAGAGGGAGAGAGGGAGAGGGAGAGAGGGGGCGGGAGAGAGGGAGAGAGAGAAAGAGAGAGGGAGAGGGGGGGGAGAGGGAGAGGGAGAGAGAGAAAGAGATAAAGAGAGAAAATAGAGAGAGAGAGAGAGAGTTTGTTTCACCTTCGCATTCAGCTTCTTCTCCACCCTCTTTCTGCATAGGAACTCGATGAGTGCAGTGACCATGGAAAGAACCATGCCGCCCGAGAGAATGTAGAAGATTCCGGCAACCTGAAGTCTCACTATCATTTCTCTCTCTCTCTCTCTCTCTCTCTCTTTCTCCCTCCATCTCTCTCCATCTACACTTCATAGTTCTTTCTCTCTCTCTCTCTCTCTCTCTCTCTCTCCCCCTCCCCCCCCCCCCCTCTCTCTCTCTCTCTACCTTTGACAGGTTGAGTGAGGCGGAGGACCCTCCATCCGTGATCCCCTGATCGCACTGTCCTCTGTCGTACCACCACTTGTTCTCCAATCGCTTCAAATCGCCCTTCTCTTGTAGGTAGAGGATAGCCAGGTTGATGCTCCCTCTGAAAGTTCTCTCTCTCTCTCCCTCTTTCTCTTTTCTCTCCACTCACCTCAGTGGATTGCCTATCTTGGTGGCTATCCCATACCCCAGTGTGTTCAAATTCTGTCCGACTTTCATTGTATTGCACGGTTTTCTCGTGCTCTCGTACTCATTCGTAGTCTCTTCCAGAAGAAACGCGTACCGACCCTGAAGGAAACTTTGAGAGAGAGAGAGAGAGAGAGAGAGAGAGAGAGAGAAAGAGAAAGAGAGAGAGAGAGAGAGATAGAAAGAGAAAGAGAGAGACTACTCGCCTTACTCTTTCGGACTTTCTCAATGCCCTCTGCATAAGAGTCTACGAACACCGTGCTGCTAGCGTTTAGCTCTCGCTGCTCGCGGATCTGCCTGAATTCAAACAACATCAATCAATAAATCAATATCGCCTCAACCTATTGTATGTGCTCTGCATGAAGTTCCACATCTTCTTGTAGAGCATAACGGTCGAGTCCTAAATATTGACTTTATCGATTTAATTAAAAATCTAATCTTACCTCAAAAAACGCTGCAGTACTCCCAGATTTTATTACACCGTACAAGATCTTGTTCTGATTCGCTAGGTCATCAACGGATTCGATGGGCGGAGTCATCTGAAACCTGCGATAAGCCCCGCCCCTCGACGCCCCGCCCACCTTCTCGAGGGTGAGGAACGCGGCGAGGTTGGCAGTGTACGAGGAGACAATGATGAGCGTGAAGAACCACCAAGCGGAGGAAGCGATGCGGCCGGAGAGAGCGCTGCGAGGGAAACTCTCTCTCTCCCTCTCTCTCTCTCTCTCTCTCTCTCTCTCTCATCTCTCTCCATCTCTCTCCCTCTCTCCTCTCTCTCTCTCTTTCCCTCTCTCTCTCCCTCTCCCTCTCTCCTTCGCCCTCTCTCTTTCTCTCTGCTCTCTCACCGTGGCAGAATATCAGTTCCCTGTTGCATAAACGCTGCCAGAGTGAACCACAGCGAGTTGTACATGCTGAAAAGTATCTTCCTCTTCAAAATTGAGTGTGAAGTGTGAAAGATCAGGCAGAAAAGGGGGAGCAAGGGACGCCACGCCTCTCTAGCATACCATTACCATACCTGAAGTTGTTGCTGCACCATGAAAAAAGGTTTTGTGAACATGTTGAAACAAAATAGTTGAGTCAGAGAAGGCAGAAGGCCCCTCCAAATGAGAGGATGAGAAGTCACAATACTAGATATTCCTCTCATTTCTCTGCCGGCGCGCGCGTTCGCGTGCACACCGTTGTTTCCCCCGACCCCTGGAACAATACCTGAACTCGTTGGAGACGTGGAACTCTCCTCTCTGGAACTGCACTCGCTGCTCGTATGGAGAGAAGGACGAGACGAGGAAGATGGTGAGAGAGACCTGGAGAGTGCGAGAGAGAGAGAGATAGAGATAGAGAGAGAGAGAGAGAGAGACTGACTCCGACGTAGGAGCACAGCGTGAATATCCAGATCCGCATTCCGAGCGGTTGCATGAAGGAGAAGATGGAGAATTCCTGAGTTGATACCAGATTCCTCGACATCCAAAAAGGTACGTCTTCTATGACGTCAATTTCGGTACGATTCACCTGTTTCTCGGGTTTCTTTATCATAATCGAGATTCCAGTAGTCATAAACGGCTTGGAAAAGTCGACAGCCCGCTCCCGCTCTTGGTTGATGGTGAGAGGAGCCACCGCCACGTCTGCCGTCTGGAACTTCTCTCCTCTCTCTCCCTCTCTCTCTCTCTCTCTCCTTTTTTCGCTCTTTCTCTTTCTCTCCCTCTCTTCCTCTCTCTCTCTCTCTCTCTCTCTCTCTCGCACCTCGTTGAGTAGATATCCGATCATCCCATCCCACGAGCCATCCGCCTGTCGAGCGCCGTACTTATTACCCTAAAACGTGTTACCCTACAACTACTTGTTACCCTAAAACGGTATTTTCAGTTTTTGAATAACCATACAAATGTGTATCCTTAATGTAGAAAATACACTATTCGAAAGTTCACCTTTTTGGCAATCGATATAAAGGTAAAGGTAAAGGCAAGCCCCGATTCGAGCGACTTATGAGATAAACCCACTTCTGACACGAATATCTCGTAATCGAATCCGGTGATGTTTCGAGCCAGCAGTTCCAGCAAATCCACACAATACCTTAAGAAAAATGACGATTTTCGGAAATTTCACATTTACCTCACCCCTCGAATCGATCGTTGCCGACGAGCGGCGGCTCCCCGGGAGACGTCCTCTTCAGCATCACGAACGGCTTCACCTAAACCACCAAGGCTCCGCCCCTCTAGCTCCGCCCCCTACCAGCACGGTGACGACGCTGAGCTTGAGCTTCCACGGCTTGCTCTTGATGATGCCCTTGCGGCGCTCCACCTGAATGTTCTCTGGTCTCTCCATCTGAGCGTTCTCTGATCGCTCACCGTCACCGGCCGTTTCTCACTGTGCACCCTGTCTGCATTTTCGCCGAGCAGAAAACCGCCGCCCTGCGTCCATTGAAAGCGCTGCAATAACGTTTAGGCTCCGCCCCCTTTCGCCCCGCCCCCTCACCTCTTTGATGCTGTTCAGGCTGTTCACTCCGGGCTTGATCTCGATTACGGTAGCGGAGAAGTTGGTGCGGAAGCCGGTGCGGGGGTCGAATTCGATGCGGCCGGTGAGCGTGCCGTCTTCGGGAGTGAGAACCACCTGGACGAAGATCTCTCTCTCTCTCTCTCCTCTCTCTCACTGTCTCTCTCTTCTCTATCTCACTATCTCTCTCTCTCTCCCTCTCTCACCTTCCGCATACTGTCTGCGGTTTGATCGCCAAATTCGAACGGCTCGAACTGCCGGCCCCAGTCGATTCGGTCCTCGTGCGGCCGACAGTAGAGACCTGAATGGAATTGACTCCGCCCCCGCAAGCTCCGCCCACCTGGCGCGCCCTTGTTGTAGAGCTGGTGGTTGGAGAAAGAGGCGTTGAAGATGTTGCCGTGCGTCTCGACGGTCGCCTCCATAGCCGCGCCGGCGACGAGCAGAGCGTCGTGGGCAAAGGCAGTGCTGGCCTGGAGAGAGAGAGAGAGAGAGAGAGAGAGAGAGAGAGGGAATGGGAGAGGGAGAGAGAGAGAGAGAGAGAGAGAGAGAGAGAGAGAGGGAATGGGAGAGGGAGAGAGGAGAGAGAGAGAGAGAGAGAGAGAGAGGGAGGGAGAAAGGGAAAAAGTACTGACTGGTAAATAGTCAATGACCGGAAACCGCTCTCTGTAGAGCTCCTCGAATATTCTGCGGTTCTTTCTGAAACGGCGAGGTAAAGTAAAGGTAAAGGTAGCCCCCGATTCAAGAGACTTATGAGGACTCTGCGGGGGTCGAAGGATGACAATGGCACGACACCATAGCCCAGCGATTTTCCAACGACAGCTCACGCATATTTTAGCAAACAGCTCACGCCTATTTTCGGGTTACCTTCGCAGCAGACTGCTACCAATTTATCACCTTGGTACGGTCAAGCGCCCGGGAGTGGGATCGAACCCCCGACCCACCGAGCATAGCGAACATCGCTAACCACTACACTAAGCGGCTTCCGAAAAACGATAATCACTCACACGAACTTCTTGTCATTCCGATCGAATAGCTGAAAGCCGGTGATGTTGATGAGAGAGAAGTGGAAGCCGTCCAGGTCGGCGTCCTCCATTTCCTGATGAGAGAGATGGCATAGAGAGAGAGAGAGAGAGAGAGAGAGAGAGATAGGACTCACAAAGTTGGCGAACAGGTAGTGGTAGTTCTTGCTGACGAGCACCGAGTCTTCGAGGGCTCGCAGAAAAGCGCGCATCCGGAAAGCGCCTTCAAGATCCACGACGACACGGATGGCACTGGAAGGAGTCCTTCTCTCTCTCTCTCTCTCTCTCTCTCTCTCTCTCTCTCTCTCTCCGTCTCTCCGTCTCTCCCCTCTCTTTCTCTCCTCTCTCTCTCTCTTCCTCCGTCTCCCTCCTTCCCCTCTCTCCCCTCTCTCCGTTCATCCCCCTCCCTCGCCCTCTCCCTCTCTCCCTCTCTCTCTCCCTCTCACTCTCTCTCTCCCCACTCACCCTCTCTCCCTGCCCCCATCTGTCGTCTCCTCCTCGCTGCTATCGTTCCGCCCTCTCCCACCCTGCGTGCTCGTCTTGCGATGGAAGTCGTTGAGGAACTCGCGGAAGAACTCCTCGTCGGAGGGCGCCTTGAAAGTACAGAACCCTTTCACATTTCCCAGTTTTTTTTTTGGATTTGTCAGAGGTCTTTCTATTGGTTTGCTACAGTCCGGACAGCATCCGCGTTGTTCCCTACGAGTAGCCTAACCTATTCCCTGCCTTGGATTTTGTACTGGTGAATGCCGTCATGAAAAGAGTGAAAACGTGAAGTGATGAAGCCACATCCGTACCTTGCAGCCTTTGACAAACAGTTTTTTTTTCTCAGCACGACGTCTTTTATTTTTCGCCCTAATTGACATGAGGTAGGTAGGGACAAGGACAATGAGGTAGGGACACACCCGTACCTCCTAGCTCTCGACGAACAGTTTTTTTCAAAAGGTCCTAACTAGTTACCAACTCCATTGTTCACTTGAGACAAAACATGTTTTACTGAAATGAAGGTACTCTTCCGTACCTCGTAGCTGTCGACGAACAGCTCGTACTCGGGCGCAGAAGCATCTCGGTACTCGAACACGCTGTGCAGGGTGCGGGCCGCTGAAAGCAGTGTGAGCGGGGTTACTCAATCAATTAATTAATCAAACCTTTATCCAGATTCGCTATATCCTGACTACACAACAAGTGCATACGACACACCAAAAGGGCTTAGCGCTGGGAGAAACACAGTTTAGCAACGGGGTCACTACAAACGCCTTTAATAGGACTGAAGGCCTTCAAAAGCCGCTGCAAACAATGTGACATGTGGTCTCTTCTAACACCTCTAACATTGATATTTGTGCTAATCTGAAATTGGGATGCGAAAGAACATGTCGGCATAGAACACAAAGAAAGTCATGCAGTAGATTGAGTAGTCATGGAGTAGACCAGTGATACTTTTTTATAAGTTGAAAGTTATGAGTTCCACCCTTTTTTGTCAGTGACATCGCAGGCATTTCAATTGAACGGCAACACTCTCTACACCACCTTTACGTGTACCAAACAGCGCTTTGAAGCTGGACAGATACCCTTTAGATTCGCACAAATATCAATGAGACGAGTGTCAGTGCAATAGGACATGTGATGAGAAAGAGAACCGACCAAAACCGCTAAAAACTCTTGCCGCATAGCGGCATAGCATCGATATCTCTGGTCATTTCTACTTAACTTTCCAACTCACTATCCATTCGACCTCGCTGCTGTTGTTGTCAGGTCATTTCCATGCGTAGTCTATTCGGTGGGTGTCAAAATTTATTTTAAACTACTATTCCGGAAAAGTTATGCTTATATTCGGAATCAGCATGAAAAACTGTGTATATGGTCATGTTTTGATAACAATCCGCCAAGACGGGTGCGCAAGCTGCCCGTGTAAGACTTTCAAAAAGCCTATTCTTTGAACTATGAAATCTAAGAAGTCTTCTAACAAATGTTAGACTGGCATTTTCAGTGTTAGACTGGCATCATCAAAGCATCTTCAAAACCAAAAAAATTGTGTTTCGAAATTGAATGCTGTTTGGAAACGGCTCACCATTCGCTCCATCGTGTATATAGACGAAATGGTGCCAGTCCTTGTAGCGCGCGTAGTCAAGTAGCAGCTCGTCTGAAACGAGAGGGGCGTGGCCAATGGGGGAGTAGGGGCGTGGTCAATATGGGCGTGACCAATAGGGGCATGGTCAATAGGGGCGTGGCCAATGGGGGCGGGGCTCACCGATGGGCGGTCGCACGGAGAATGTCATGGGACTGCGCGACGCGTCGCCGGCCCGAGTGTGCGACACCTCCCAGTCTATGAGGGGCACCTGCAGAGATGTCAAATCAAATCAAATACTTACTTATTTATCCAAAATCCCTTTTTTTCTGCAGGAATGTTATTGTACTCTTTAGACGGCACCAACTCACGGCTACTGTCAAGCAGAAAGTTGCGGGCAGTCTCTTCAAAACATTCCCGAATTCCTTCGAAAAAAAACATCCGAATTGTCTTTTCGCCTTCAGTATACTCCCGAATCACCCGCGGAATACTTCCGAATACCCCCGGCAACACATCATCACGAAACATGACCGCGCGCCAGAATCGTACTCATCGGGCAACTCTTTCGTACCTTCATCGCATCGGCCACCGTCTGGTAGATGCCAAAGTTGTACGTGTGCGTACCGGCCAGCATCACCATGAAGCCGATCTTCAGCTCGTCGCAAACTGAAAGAGAGAGAGAGAGAGAGAGAGAGAGAGAGCGAGAGAGAGAGCGAGAGAGAGAGAGAGAGAGAGAGAAAGAGAGAGAGCGGGGGGAGGGGTAAAGAGAGAGAGAGAGAGAGAGAGAGAGAGAGAGAGAGAGAGAGAGAGAGAACCCTACTGATGTGATCGAGGTTCCATGCCAGAGTGGCTCTCTCAATAGGCGGCAGCTCTCTCGTACCCAGAAGAACATCCACCAGCGAGTGACCCCGGGAGTTCCACGTGAACTCGGCGAACCTGTATTCCACTTAGTCCCGCCCCCTCAAGTTCCGCCCCCCTCACCGTAGCATCTCCACAGTGGCCATCGCAGTCGCGTTGTCCGTTTCCGACACATCGACAAACGCTCCTAAAACCCGATTAAAAATTTGAGCAACTTGAAAATACACATACGCAAAGGAATCTTTCTCGTTGCTGCGGCGCTCGTTCCATCGAAAAAGAGTAGAAGGAGTAGAACTAGCATGGTGATATGCAAATGAGATGGTCGGGAAGGAAGGAGGGATGCTCACCGGCTGTCGCTAGCAATTCTCCTTCCAGGGGAGGGGACAGCCACTCACTTGCCTAACTCACTCGAAATTGGACACAGAGCGAGGGCGGAGGGTCATCCTAGAGAGATGATAGGGAGAGAGGCTGCAAGATGGAAACATGGAATCACAACGTTCGGTCTGGTGAATTGTTTGTCTTCGGCATTGTTGGTGTCTGAAACAATTTAAAGAGAGTGTAAGTACACATATTCGAAGTTGAGTTTTTACCTTATATTATAGTTTTATCATAATTTCACATCCCGCATCCCGCTGCTAACTCAAATTCTAAATTTAGAGTGTACACTCCCTTTAAAAGTTGGGTAATGTCTTACGCTCACCACATCAGATATGTGAAGTGACTACCTCAAAGTACTTACACTCACATATTCGTATCTTCAAAAAACGTGACTGTTCGTGGCATCGGCTAATGCCGCGTTTGTCACGTGAGTCGGATGTGATGTTTGAGCGCTTGTGAAAATACACCTGTAATCCCATATTCACCTCCCGGGAAACCCGTGGTATTATCCCTTATGCAATTGTAAGTAACTCCGTTTCCGAGCCTGACATGACTGTACGAATTCGTTATTAGTATTCCGAAAAAGATTATGTAACCTGAATTTTCTCCATTCAGATTTCAGAAATTCAGAATCACATATTCCGCACTAATAAGCATCAACATGTGTGCCGCGCGGAAATATTTAGGCGTGAATCACCTTACTGCTCTCTCTCTCTCCCTCTCTCTCCCACTTTCTCTCTCTCCCTCTTTCTCTCTCTCCCCCCTCTCTCTCTCTCTCTCTCTCTCCTTCTCTCTATATCAATCGCATCACGAACATCTGTCACCAACGGTGGGGCAGTCGCATTGCGGTAATTGTATGGCGAGACCACTCTCTCTCTCTCCCTCCGGGGATGACTATCCTCTCTCTCTCTCACCCTCTCCCTCTCCCCCCCCTCTCTCTCTCTCTCTCTCTCTCTCTCTCTCTCTCTCGCTCTCGCTCTCGCTCACCCTTTCACCCTCACTGGCTCGTGCCAACCGCAGGCGATGTGGAATCGATTGGGTGCGCGCGCGTCTCGCGCCCTCCTCTCCCGCAACACTCTCTCGCCCCGCTCACTCACTCTCACTCTGCTCTCAGTGAGCCCCCTGTGTTCTGTCTAGTGCAGAGAGAGAGAGAGAGGCCTGCGCATAGCCTCTCTCTCTCTTTCTCTTTTCTACCCTCCTCTGTGACTGGTTTTTCACCATATATATCTATCGCTTTCTCTTATTCAATATTGTGTGAAATGGAAGCCGGGCGGTTATGAATGTGTGAGTGTATTGGAGCATTGCGCCCGATTTTCTCGCTCTCTCCCTTTCCAGCTACTCCCGCTAGCTCGCTGTATCTCTTGTGTTTGGTCTAATTTATATCCATGAGCGCTTGTCACCTACTTTACACGATGAGACCGCGGCGCTATCCCTTACTTTACTGCGTTACTCTCTCTGGGTTACTGCAGTAAAATTGATGATCGTTCAAAGGTTTAGCCGACTGATCGTGTTTCCTCCTCCTTCTCCATCCAATGCTCCGTTTTTCCTCCTCCTTCTCCTCCTCCTCCTACAAATCACTTCTCTCTCCAAAACGCGGGTAATTTCCACATTCCCGCGATCGAGTTTCCGTGTTTTGCCCGGTCTCGTCGCACAATCGGAAAAGTCGATCAGAGTGCACACACGCTTCTGCACCAGACCTTATCTCCTCCCTTCTCTCTCTCTCTCTCTCTCTCTCTCTCTCTCCCTCTCCCCCCTCTCTCTCATGACTCATTACCTGACCAGTATAGCGTCACCTGTGCTTGTGTATCTATGGAAATCTCGGGAATTGGTGTGAGCCTCTCAGTCACACTTCGTATTGCTGCTCTAATTGTCTATTCAATATATATATTCGCTGTCTCCGTCCATCCCTATATCGATCCGTCTCTATATTTAGAAGGCGAGAGGGGGGGGGGGAGTGTGTATGCGTCGCCTTCTTGTAAGCCATTGCACAAAGCTCTGTGCGACAGTCACTCTCTCTCTCTCCACTCTCTCTCTCCCTCTATCTCTCTCCCCATCTTCTCTTCTCACCCCTCGGTCTCTCCGCCTCGCGCTTGCCCTTCCGGAAAAAGGCTCGTCTCATATTGCGAAACATGTGTCAGTGACAATCTCTCTCTCTCTCTCTCTCTCTCTCTCTCTCTCTCTCTCTCGTCCCGGCAACAACATAGATAGAGAGGGGACTCTCCCTACATCCTTCTTTCCACATGATGCATGTATTGTATGTCGAACCGTGTGAAACACTCCTCCCTATTTTGCGAAACCCGCTTAGTGTTATAGTGTTGCCACATTCACAAGATGCAAATACATCGAAATCGTATTCGTCACTTTCCTCCCTCCTGTTTACTCCCCCTAATTCGCAGTCGCGACGCATAACACATCGTGCTGATTTCTGCTCCTTGCATATAATCCCTCGATTTCTCGGGGATAGAATGAAGATGTGAAAGATCACATGTAATTGGTAATATGATCTAAGAAGCTTAACGCGTGTGATACGATAAGTGATATAATTACTTTCGCGTTTGCTGGTGATTCGAGTTAGCAAATTAGCCTACGCGCTCTAGATTCCTACACACCTACCTCACTATATTATACAACTCGTGTTTCTGTTCTTGTTATTTTCGATTGTTACACGCCTACATAGGAATCGTGATGATGATTTCTGCTCTTTAATGCCTTAATCCCTCGATTTCTGTTCTCGTTATTTTCGTGGCGCAGTGTCAATGCATCCAGTGCTATTTCGAAACACTCGACAATTCAGAGACGGCGCCCTTTCCACGCAGTGTTTCGATACTAGTAGCGCTACTGTCGTAGGCGGGGTTCGCCTAGACGCTCCACACAGGTGTGTGTGTGTGTGTGTGTGTGAGAGAGAGAGAGAGAGAGAGAGAGACAGGGAGAGAGAGAGAGAGAGGAGAGGAGAGAGAGAGAGAGAGAGAGAGAGAGAGAGACTAGAGAGGGAGGGATGGTTGCAGTGCCAGCGGGCGTCGTCTGTGTGAGTAGGTCACGGTGGATTCGATGCGGTACGGCGAGCTGCGGCGCGCCGTGGAAGATGTGATACTGCGGCCGGAGGAGCGCACGCCGGCCGACGACAAGCGAGGCACCCTGGCTGCACTCGATCTGTGCCAGGTGAGAGAGTAACCATAATGCATAAAGGTAGTAAAGGTAGCCTCCGATTCGAGAGTCTGTCACTATAAAACATGATACATGATAACTATGATACAAGCGAGGCACGCTCGCCGCACTCGATCTGTGCCAGGTGAGATAAGTTCATAATAAGTTTATTACCGTGTACATTTGTAGAAACAGTGCACGACAGCGTAATGAGCATTGAGATATAGTTTCATGCTTGCAATAAGTTGCGCGCGGTGGGGTAGACCAGAGAAAGACGGAGTCAGCTCTCTGCAATAGCGCGCAAAACAGGAGAGGCAAACGGTTATGGCACCGTATTTTGAACTGCAAGCGAGGTAGATCGAAAACTAGTATAGTAACTATGATACATGATAATTATGATACGAGGCACACTGGCCGCACTGGATCTGTGGTCTGTGCCAGGTGAAATTTCGAGTTTTGTTAATAGAGAAATATCTTTGTTGTCCGATTTTTATTGAGAACCAGCGAAACTTTTGATTTCGATTTTTCTATGTATACGAAATCGTAATTAGAATGATCACGGCAGGTGTGATTGGAGTACAAGTACACGTACAAGTACAAGTTTCATGAATAGAGAATTTTTCCTCCATTCATTAGTAAACCTTACGAGACTGTTTAGATCACATTTTACTTTTTACGGTTATAGTAATTATATTACCTTGTGAAAAACTCGTCGCGATCGCGAATAATGGAAACTTTTGATTTTGATTTTTTTGTACTTACCTTATACATACGATATCGTAGGAGCATTACGGCAGGTGTGATTGGATAACAAATAAGTAAGTTTCATGAATTCAGAAATAAGTACAATTTCCTGATTATGAACTATATTTCCGTTTTATGAACATACTTTTTCTTCTTTAGTAAAAACATTTTTTCTTTAGTAAAAACGATATGTCTTCTTTAGTAAAAACGATACGTCCGTTTTATGAACATAAGTACTTTTTCTTCTTTAGTAAAAACGTTTTGATATGTGCTTATTTTCTTTTGGAAACTTATCTATCATTTCACATGCCCGATTCAGCGGTGACTGTGTTCACTTTGTCAGATAAGATAAGGGCGTTATGCGTTCTGCAAGGCGCGACCAAGTGTCAAAGTGAAACAAGGCTGAAATGTTCGAGAATATTCAGAAGGCAATTAGAGGGTGTTCTAGTCGCGATTCAGTACATGAAAATGTTGGGAGGGCATTCGAGTGTGTTCAAGAAACGTCCAACTGTACTGTATGATTGTGTTTTACCAAACCACCCATCATGCTAAAAGATGTATGCCGGTATCAGTAAGAGACAAACCGCCTCAGTCCGACCGACCCCGCCGCGCAAGCAAGCGGGGCGCGAAAATGCTACCGATATCAAATGATCGCACCGAATTCCAGTCCGACCCGACCGCGCCCGTCCCTCCCCCCAGTGCGGCCGCGATGAACACGGTGTCATGTTCGCAGGAGGCTGTGCCGGGCGCCTCCACCGACCGCCCGCCGCCGCCACTCTGCACATCCACCTCACTCGACACCATTGTGCGTGTTGTTTGTTTGTTTGTTTGTTTTCATGACTCTTCATATTTATATTACTCATAACTCATATACATAACATAATAGACGGTTAGGAAGATTGCGCATGTTTCCCCAATTTGTAACATTCGCCTCGGCTATCTCGAAATGTCGTTCCCATGCCGCTCCTGGGAGCGCGTCGGGTGGTCTCGCAGGATGATATCACAATGTCTCATTTCTTCCTCTGCGTACGAAACGAGAGACTACGAAAACCTATTCGTTCTCTGTTTTCAATATTTGCGTACAAAACGAGACTACAAAACGTTCTAGATTCTATGTTTCTAATGTTTCTTTACAATACAAACCATGCAACATACAACATCTGGAGAGAGACAGAAAGAGAGAAAGAGAGAAAGAGAGAGAGAGAGAGAGGGGAGAAAGAGAGAGAGAGAGAGAGAGAGAGAGAAAGAGAGAAAGAGAGAAAGAGAGAAAGAGAGAAAGAGAGAGAGAGAGAGAGAGAGAGAGAGAGAGAGGAACCCTCCTTGCAGGTGTACCGGCAGTCGCACTCGCTGCGCCCGTCGGCGACCGCCACTCGCCGCTCCTCCCGCGTGCTCTCCCATCTCAGCAGCAAGCGGAAGAGGAGCAACTCCGTGTCCAGCTGCTACAAGGGGTGCGTAGTTTTGTTCAATTCTAAAAAGTTCGGGTGAACGCACACTTGAAGGAGCCCATTTTGTGTCCAGCTGCTACAAGGGGTGCGTACTCTAGTTTTTTTTTTCGGGTGAACGCAAAACATGATACTTTGTGTTCAGGTGCTGCAGTTTTTTTAATGTCCATTTTGCTTGTGTTTATATGTTTATTAATTGAACGAAGAAATATATAACGAGTAGCTATAAAGGGGTTGGTACCGATACTTACTTCCCTTTATTACATTGTGTACTGGCAACAATGTAATAATGAACGAAAACCTATACATGAAGGGGTTTGTGGCGGTATTTCACTTCAGTTCTCTATTTCAACTAATGTAACAGTTTTCTTTTTTTGACTAGGTCCATTCGTCCTCATTGAACCCTGCAGAAGTCTTAGAAATCTGGGGGTGCTGACGTTGCCTTCCCCCTTCATTTGCCGATACAGTAATTCAACAGAATGTACACTGAGGCAAATATCGATAATATTCTTTTTATTTATTATTTATATTTTACCATTGACCTCTTGCAGTTTGGCGCAGCCGCACTCGCTCTCCCTCCCGCCGTCCGCCCGACAAACGCCCTTCCGAGAGTCGGTACGAACAATTGTCAACAAGTTTTACAACAGTTCTTTGCTTGTTTCAGTTGTAGTTATGTACGAGAAGAATCACATTTTTTTAAACATTTATTTCGCATCAATAATACATGAATGTCACATCCCCCCTCTCACCTCTCTCCTCAGGTGCACCACTCTCTCGCCTCCTCCGACTCTGTCTCATCGGCCCCGTCCGAAGAAGTGCGCGAGGAGGACGAGACGGACATCGAGCTGAGGAGGATACTCGGTACGATTATTATTATTATTATTATTATTATTATTATTATTATTATTATTATTATTATTATTATTATTATTATTATTATTATTATTATTATTATTATTATTATTATTATTATTATTATTATTATTATTATTATTATTATTCTCAAGCTTAAGATTAGGATACTCGGTCAGTCGTCTATTGTTATTAGGTTTTGTCTTCTCAAGCTTATGATGATTAGGATAGTCGGTCAGTCATTCTCATCTGATTCGGTTTCATTAACCCACCTCAAGCCGTGTCGCTTTCTTGCAATACCTCCAGACGGAATTGCATCACCTGTGCATACTATTTCACTCACTGATTAGAGACCAGAACTTTTACTAACTCTTATCGGAAAGCTTTCGCAACTTTACCCGTTTCCTTTGCAGCGGCTGCCGATTCGCCCCCGCACTCGCAGGAACTGACCCACGGCGCCAACCCGTTCACCGCCTACCGTGAGCGAATAGAGCGCGAGTTCGACGAGGAGGCGATGGACTGCGACTAGACAGCCTCTTCCAAACAGTGTTCCTAAAGTAGAAGGTCCGTCTCTCGCCCTCTTCGATACTGACTCTAAAAGGGGCTGTTTCGAAGAGACTGACCGCACAGAGACGCTCCAGTCCCCTCATCCTTTCTCCATGCGGGTCACCACTCTCTCTCACACCACACACCACCACACCCGCAGATCTCAATTTCACACAGAAACCAGCCATTTTCGATGTTATCACAGCAATTCGGGGACTACTGATTACTACTGCAACGTTTCTGCGGCATATGTACTTAGCGCACATAATACATGATTGGTCCGTTTTCGTTGTGAGTGTGCGCGTACTGTGTTATTTATATACGATGTTCCCAGTGTGTGGTGAAAAATTGCATGATTACGATTCTAGTCGCGACGAGAGAGCGTTTTTTCTTCCTCTCCTCATCGAGCTTGTCCCTTTCTCTATTGTGTATAACACTCCTTTTGTCGTATCCTTGCCGCTTCTGCAATTGTTTCTGTTCGATAAAGATATTTTTTTTTCAAGAAAGTATCCGCACTTCTGTTTCACCACATCTTACTAGACCTACGACACGCTACTCGGGTTACTGTACTCTACGGTAGACGCTCACTCACCATTTCGAAGCAAAGTAGGGATGCGCTGACACCTTGAGTCAACATGGACCACATTATGGACATGTTCAGATTGTCGCGTTTTAAGGATTTCATTAACGGTAAAGAAAAATGTGTTTATGTTTTTGTGTTTATGTTTTTTAATGTGTTTATGTTTATGTTTCAGTTTCCACCCTGGTTGGATTGGGCTCCACGAGTAGTCGGCAGTCATGGTAACTGTGTAGTCAAAACATGTCAAAAGTGGAAATACGAGTCGAAATAGAAGAGTCGAAATAGTTCACTGCTAAAAACCCCCCATTGAAACCAACCACCTGTGACTTTTACCGCACCAGTCCGGTCTTCCAAACATTCCAAAACGTTCCAAAACACAAACTTCCCAGCGCTCCCAGCAGCAGCCCCAACACGGCGAACACATGTTTTCAATTGATTTATTCCCGTTTACAAACTCAGATCTACACGTTCTGCAATCAAGAAATACATGAACCACATACTGAAATGTTTGACAGTAGCCTATAATTGGAGGAGAAAAGAGGGCAGCAGCTCAGTAGATTTCGCGCTCCGAGAGCGGCTTGTGAATGCGACAGAGGATCTTCTTGGGTCGAGTGCAGAAGATGTCGTTGAGCATGCCTTCAGGCAGGAGCTGCAAGTTATTACCAGTTAGAGAGAGAGAGAGAGAGAGAGAGATGTCGACCTGGACGCAAAACTCTGCATTCGAATAGTTGTTCGGCTCTCTATGCGGCAGCGCCCACGAGTCCTTGGGAGGGGCTGTCTGTCCCCTAAACGCCTGGCTATACGTGAAGCTCGCTTTCGACTGATCCGTTCCGCCGCCCCTGTTCGACTTCGAGAAGCCAGCAACCATTGCCGCGCTAAAAATCAATCAATAAAGCAGAGAGAGAGTATGTAAATATATATACTGAGTGAATGTAACAAACAACAAAAACACGTACTCTTTCAAGACACTGCCGACGGAAGCGGAACCCGCAAAAACACCTGAACATTTCCGATATGTCAAAATGGTTAAAACACAAGTGGCGGTGGCGAGACGCACTGAGAGAGTCGGCGACATCCCGCGAGTTGGCAAATCGAGCGAGTGTTGCGCCCACCTTCCGACCGGGATAGCGAGCATCTTCGTAGTTATTGCAGAACTGGAACGTATTTTCCTTCCCTCCCTCTCTCTCTCGCTCCCTCCCTCGCTCCCTCCAACCTTCTCATACGCATCGTAGATCTTCTTCATCATGTTCATGTTGTGCCTGTTTCCCTCATTCAGTTCCGTGGCTATCTGAGTCGTAATAGGTCTGTGATCGCGGAAGTCGTTGTGTCGCCAGAAGATTTCCATCACGTCCGGCGTCACCATCTTCAACAGTCATCGATGAAGGCGTGACGTCATCGGACGTCATGGAGTGACGTCATCCACCTACCATAAGACACGTGCGACCCACTCCGGGCGTTCTGTATTCGATGAAACTGGGCGGACAGTCCTGGTAGAAGAGGTTGGGTTCTGGAAGTGGACATGTTGAAAGGGGAGAGAGGAAGAGAGGAAGAGAGGAAGAGAGGAAGAGAGGAAGAGAGGGAGAGAGGGAGAGAGGGAGAGAGGGAGAGAGGGAGAGAGGGAGAGAGGAAGAGAGGGAGAGAGGAAGAGAGGAAGAGAGGAAGAGAGGAAGAGAGGAAGAGAGGAAGAGAGGAAGAGAGGAAGAGAGGAAGAGAGGAAGAGAGGAAGAGAGGAAGAGAGGAAGAGAGGGAGAGAGGGAGAGAGGGAGAGAGGGAGAGAGGGAGAGAGGGAGAGAGGGAGAGAGGGAGAGAGGGAGAGAGGGAGAAAGGGAGAGAGAGGGAGAGAGGGAGAGAGGGTGAGAGAGAGAGGGAGAGAGGGAGAGAGGAAGAGAGGGAGAGAGGAAGAGAGGAAGAGAGGAAGAGAGGGAGAGAGAGAGGGAGAGAGGGAGAGAGGAAGAGAGGAAGAGGGAGAGAGGGAGAGAGGAAGAGGGAGAGAGGGAGAGAGAGAGGGAGAGAGAGAGGGAGAGAGGGAGAGAGGAAGAGGGAGAGAGGGAGAGAGGAAGAGGGAGAGAGGGAGAGAGGGAGAGAGGGAGAGAGGAAGAGGGAGAGAGGGAGAGAGGGAGAGAGGGAGAGAGGGAGAGAGGAAGAGGGAGAGAGGGAGAGAGGGAGAGAGGGAGAGAGGAAGAGAGGGAGAGAGGAAGAGAGGAAGAGAGGAAGAGAGGAAGAGAGGAAGAGAGGAAGAGAGGGAGAGGGAGAGAGGGAGAGAGGAAGAGGGAGAGAGGGAGAGAGGGAGAGAGGGAGAGAGGAAGAGAGGAAGAGAGGAAGAGAGGAAGAGAGGAAGAGAGTAAGAGAGGAAGAGAGGAAGAGAGGAAGAGAGTAAGAGAGTAAGAGAGTAAGAGAGTAAGAGAGTAAGAGAGTAAGAGAGTAAGAGAGGGAGAGAGGGAGAGAGGGAGAGAGGGAGAGAGGGAGAGAGGGAGAGAGGAAGAGAGGAAGAGAGGAAGAGAGGAAGAGAGGAAGAGGGAGAGAGGAAGAGGGAGAGAGGGAGAGGGAGAGAGGGAGAGAGGGAGAGAGAGAGGGAGAGAGGGAGAGAGGGAGAGAGAGAGGGAGAGAGAGAGGGAGAGAGGAAGAGGGAGAGAGGAAGAGAGGAAGAGGGAGAGAGGGAGAGAGGAAGAGGGAGAGAGTAAGAGAGTAAGAGAGGGAGAGAGGGAGAGAGGGAGAGAGGGAGAGAGGGAGAGAGGAAGAGAGGAAGAGAGGAAGAGAGGAAGAGAGTAAGAGAGTAAGAGAGTAAGAGAGTAAGAGAGTAAGAGAGTAAGAGAGTAAGAGAGTAAGAGAGTAAGAGAGGAAGAGAGGAAGAGAGTAAGAGAGTAAGAGAGTAAGAGAGTAAGAGAGTAAGAGAGTAAGAGAGTAAGAGAGGGAGAGAGGGAGAGGGGGAGAGAGGGAGAGAGGGAGAGAGGGAGAGAGGGAGAGAGGGAGAGGGGGAGAGGGGGAGAGGGGGAGAGGGGGAGAGGGGGAGAGGGGGAGAGGGGGAGAGGGGGAGAGGGGGAGAGGGGGAGAGGGGGAGAGGGAGAGAGGGAGAGAGGGAGAGAGGGAGAGAGGGAGGCATACCATTCTTCATCTGACCAGTCTTGATCTGGCACATGACGGGCAAGCGTCGATGCGGCACGACGGCGTCCAGTCGAGCCTTCATTTCCCGTTTCCCACTCGAGTCTTCCACATCCATGTACAACACCTTAACAGCATTCTAGTTGGAGAAACGAGCAGACAGCTCACCGCATTCAAATCGTATTTCGTTACGCCAGTACCAGAGGTCGCATAGTCTTGAAGACTTTTCACATTGTACAGAAACGGTACGTCGTTGACTTTCATCGTCGAAGATCTCATCTTGTACGCCTGTAATATGTCGATTGGTCATCGAATGACACGCAATCCACTCACCGTTCCGTCACTGTCCACAAACGTCGGCTGGTTCTCCAACGCACCGTTGTAGATGGGTAGACGCACGCCAAACTGAACAGAAAATGTGCCGCCCACTCAAGCCCCGCCCTCGCCACTCACCCCGAAAAAGTCCTTGCCGTAGAGGGAAAACTGCGCGCTCGCGTCACTATGGACGCGTTGCATGTGCTGCTTGTAAATGGGGACGTATTGCCTGCGAAGAGAGACGGTGTGGCACGCGCAAACGGCAACGGCACTCACTCATAGGCAGTGCTCATCCACTCCTCCCAAATCGCTTCGCCACCCTCCAGCATTTTCGGACTGAGCGCGCGCTGACGCATCGAGAGGTCAAACGAGCAGTGACTGTGCATCTCGCGCATCTAGAGAGAGGGGGGAGGTGATGAGAGAGGGAGAGAGGGGAGAGAGAGACGCGCACCGATCGGAACTCGGCAGCATAGTTGTTGACGGTAGTGTAGACGCACGCCTTGGCATCGCTTTTCCACAGAGTCGGCAGGCCGACTGTCGGATAGAACGAGTCGCACGCAGACTGCAGCCCCCTGTGCGTCAGCGACCCCAGCCTGACGCACAGCGTGTGCGCAAGCGTAGCGTCCGGTCTACAAGCGCGCGGCGTTCGTATGCACACATTGTGTCGTCGATTCTCACGTGTGAAAAATGACGCCCGGTTCGCGATACTTGAAGTGCGCACTGTCGTTGCTGGTCATCTGAGGTGAGAGCAAGTGGGATATCCGGGAGAGAGAGAGGGGGGGATTTATGAGAGGGGAATCAAGTGGGATATCCGACTCGCGTCCACTAACCTGAGCTGCCACGTTGAAGACCAGGTCGCCGGCAGTGTTGTCGTCTTTATCATAGTTCTGCAGTAGCTTTATCGCGTCCGACTTGGCAGAATCCAGCAGCACAACGCCCACGTTCGGGTGGATGGTGCCTGAACGATATAGGGTGGAAGAGGGAGAGAGGGGAGAGAGAGAGAGAGGGGGGGGAGAGAGAGAGAGAGAGAGAGAGAGAGAGAGAGAGAGAGCACGGACGTGCGAGAAACTCCGTGTCGCGGTGGGTGAGTGGAGTGAATCGTCGACTTTTTTGCTTCAACGTAGCGTTCTCACAGTACGTCGCGGCTTCGTTGGCCCTCATCGGACGCTAAACATCAATCAATATCGATCGATCGATACACATCGATTTCGATCGATATCACCTTGGAAACGTGAATGCACCGGCCGCGGTGCTCCAGGTACTCGTCACCGCAAGTGTGGAGTTGCGCTGAAACAGGCGGATATCGATCGATGAAACAGGCAGATATCGATCGATGAAACAGGCAGATATCGATTGATGAAACTGGCAGATATCGATTGATGATATAGAAAGATATCGATTGATGAAACTGGCAGATATCGATTGATGATATAGAAAGATATCGATTGATGAAAGGTTACATATTGTGTTATCAAAACATCGATCGCCCCGTTTATGATACGGCACGTTCATTACATCCTCATGTAGGGCAATGACGTCATTCGGAGACACTCACCAAACTTGCAACTGAACTGGTCAGCCGTAGCTGTACTGGGATCAACCTGAAATGGTACCGTCACGTATACGGTATGGTGACGGGGCGCCGCAGTACGATACAGCTACGGAATTTTTTTTCATATTTAGGTATACGGTGCGCTACAGTACGCTGCGCTACAGTACGTACCGTTCCAAAGTAGCGCGAGTCGACGACGGCGCAAAACTTGTCGCGTGCCTCCTTGGAGAGAACCATCTCAAACGTGCGCGTGCACTCCAACTCACTACCGTCCCATATGCCGGCCGACTCCTCCGCCCTGCAACGGGTACGGTAGCAGGGGGTACGAACGGTACGGTAGCAAGGGGTACGAAGGGTACGGTAGCAGGGGGTACGAACGGTACGGTAGCAGGGGGTACGAAGGGTACGGCAGCGACACACACCTATGAATCTTGCGGACGCAATGCGCTGGCGCTTCGGTGTGACCGTGTGCGTAGGGGTCGGCGACGACGGCAGCGGAGACGGGAGGAGCGAGGAGTGGAAGGAGGAGAAGGAGCGGCAGCAGGCGCCTCATCACACCGCCAGAGTCGGCCATGTCTTGCCTGGTGTGGAAGGACGGCGGCCGCCCCGCTTTTATCCCGCCCCAGGTCCTCCATTTCACTTAGCCTACGCGTATGTTAAGCTGATTCGTCGCTGAAACACGCGGCTATTCGGCGCTCGTGATTAGTGGATATATGCAGATTTCCGACCGCTGGTTTCGTCGCTGCGAAGCCGTCGATTTCAAAATGTCGTGAGGTCTTTCTTTCGGTTTTTTGAATGAGCAATTCGGCATGAGAAAAAGGGAAAGGTAAAAAAGAAAGCATCAGTCTACGAACCGTGTGTATTGAGAACGTCGATGTGCGCTTGCCGTGTGTGCGCCAGACTTGGAGCGGAGCAGATGAGCGATCCGGTGTGGCTATACGGTTTACGTCCAGCAGAAGCGACCGGGGTTCGAGCGCACAGCAACTTTGGTGGCAGTTTTCCCTCAAAAGTTCCAGCGTGCATGATTCGAAAACCTCTTCGGACTCTGGCAGCCGAGCGCTACGTCTCTCTCCCTTTCCCTCTCTCTCTCTCTCTCTCCCTCTCTCTCTCTCCATCCCTCTCTCTCTCTCCATCCCTCTCTCTCTTTCTCTCTCTCTCCATCTCTCCCTCTCTCGCACTTACTCTCCTCGACACACTATGGACATGTTCAGGTTGTCGCGTTTTGAGGATTTCATTAGGAAAAATGTGTTTATGTTTTATGAACTCGGAATGCAAGCGTATTTACAGACAGACAATGGGATGATTGTCTCGTGTGAAGTGATGTGGGATACAAGATACAAAAGGGTGCAACATAGATATACGCCCGTCACAGCGACGGGCACTCATAACCGTATAGAGAGGGGGAGTGATAAAGAAGCGGTCAGTCTCTTCGAAACTCCCTTCGATACTGACTTCGAAACGCCTTCGAAACACGACCAAACGACGTGTTGCAAAGGCGTTTCGAAGGGACTGTTTCGAAGAGACTGACCACACCTTAACCAGGCGAGAGCGAGGCTAAAAGCGACTGAAAAACGAAAGAAACACAACACGCACATCACACACCGATCGATACAGTGACACTCGAGAGAGTGAATGATACTACGGTATTGCGTTGGTAGGTCTTGCATGGAGCATCAGCCGTGTCATTTCGATTTTTTGTCATCTTTGAGGCGAGAGCGCGGCTAGACCTCTGGCCGGTCGGGCGTGCCCTTCTCGCGCACAACACCGCCGCCGAGCGACACGGCTGTGGGGGGCTTGATCGAGACCTCTTTCGAAGCGCCCCTGATCTGGAAGGGAGAGGGTGATAGGGAGAGGGATGGGAGAGAGGGAGGGAGAGAGGGGGGGGGGGAGAAAGACCCACCTCCGAGGCAGTGGGCGTTGAGAACTGTGCTAGCTCGGCGCACTCGCTGGTCGTCGAGTCTCCGCTGCCGTTGCTGCTGCTGCTCTTCTCACTCACCGCCGAGCGGGTCGATGCCCTCAGGGCATGCTCCGCCGCCGACGGGTTCACGTCCTGAAAGAGGGGTTCATCTCTCTGCTCCCTCTGCCTCTCTCTCTCTCTCTCCCTCTCTCCCTCTCTCCCTCTCTCCCTCTCTCCCTCTCTCTATACCTCATGAGGCACCTCCGTGACGGCGCCAAAAGACGTGAGAGTCTTGACGGAGTGGTTTTTTCTTGAGCGCAGCGACACGCTGCGCACCATCGAAGCTGAAAGGGAGATGTGTTACCGTAATCAGGAAACTGTTCTACATGTATGTACCTCGATCTGTTTCATTGCCAACATCACTGTCCGGTGGAAGAGATCAGTGGTTGTCTAGTGGTTAGGCGCGTGTCATTTGTTTCCCAACCCCCCCTCCCCCCTCCCTGAGTCTTCACACTAATTCTATTGAGTGCAACAAACGTGCACACAAACGTACGTACGTTCCATTTCCAACAGCGTAAACACGTACACGTACCGTACGTACACACAAACGTACGTGTGTACGTAAGTGCAACGAAGCAACTCACATATCCGTCGCACGAACTCTCCCATCGTCTCCTCGGGCTCGGGCTCCCGCGCCCATTCCTGAATCTCCCCCTCGCCGAACAGCAGGTAGAACACGATGCCGAACAGATCGACGCACATCGCGATGATGAAGCACCACTGCCAGCCATCGGGGTTCTGCAAGGTGTCTTTTTATTGATTTTTGTGATTCTATAATGTTGGTGGGAGAAGCAGCAGAGGGGGAAGGAAAAGAGGGGAAAGGACGGGGATACAGACAGGCAGACAGACAGAGAGAGAGAGAAATACCGTACCCCGTGCGTGAGGTGCTCGGTGACGATGGTGTTCATTCCGGCCAGGGCTCCGATGCCGTTCGAGAATCCCATGAGAATGGGCGCGTAGCGGGGCGCGATGTCAAAGTGGTTGACGTTGAAGCCTGCAAGGATATGGGTGTATGGGTGCGTACAAATCGTTCGAGAAAGGAGCTAGAGCTTCGGACGATCTACGATGACTGACCACTCACATGCAAAGTATTGTTTTCTACTGTGGCGAGTTCAAGTACAGAAGAGGTGGAGAGTACGCAGTAGTAGAATATACCAGTATACAATGCATGGGTATTGGAGAGGGTGGGAGAAGAAGATGTTGGGTTGAAGATATAGTGACAGATAGAAAGATAGAAAGAGAGAGAAAGTGAGAGAAAGAGAGAGAAAGAGAGAGAAAGAGAGAGCGAGAGAGAGAGAAAGAGAGAGAGTGACTCACCAGCGATGCAGATACCGCTCACGCCCACGCCGAAAATGAGAATGGTGATGGCGGCGATCGGATCCTTGACCTGAACAGAGAGTTCTCTCCCTCCCTCTCCCTCTTTATCTCTCTCCTCTCTCTCCCTCTCTCTCTTCCTCTTTCTCTCTCTCCCTCTCTCTCTTCCTCTCTCTCTCTCTCTCCCTCTCTCTCTCCTCCTCCCCCTCTCTCCCTCTCCCTCTCCACCTGCGACAGGAGTGCCAGACAGATGGCCTCCCCTCCGAATCCGAGTGTGTTGAACAGCTTGCGCACGTTGCCGGTCGACATCTTACCAGTGCCTCGCAGATGGTCGGCGAGCTGAGTTAGGTATACAATATATACTGAATTAGGTATACGGTATGTACTGATTTAGGATTTAGGTATACGGTACGGTAGATATACTGTATACGGTACATACTGACTGACTGACTCTTTAGGTAAACGGTACGGTAGGTATAATGTATACTGTACACACTGCCTCAGGTTGACGAACTATAGCATTAGGTATACGGTAGCTACAGTACCTGTCCCGATGAGAGCACGGTGACGGCCATGAGAATCTGCGGGAGCGCCGAGAACATGCCAGACTGAAAAAAGGAGGGGTGAGGTAAGAGAGAGAGAGAGAGAGAGAGAGAGAGAGAGAGAAAGAAAGAAAGAAAGAGAAATAAAGACAGAGAGAGGGAGAGAGAGGGGGAAAGGAGAGAAGAGAGAGAAAGAGAGTCATGCCAGACTGAAAAAACGCACGTTTCTGATGTCCATGTGCAGTACGTCCTTCATGTAGGTGAGCTGGTTGCTCATCAGCAGGTAGAATGTCCAGTTGCGGCAGAAGTTGCACACGATGATCGACCAGTTCGGCAGGGAGAGCAGGATGCTGCGCCAGGGCACGGTGGTCAGCTGGAAGCATTGCCATGAAACCATGAAACCATGAAGTATGTAATATTATCACTATTCCGCGCCGCGACACCGTGGTGAGCTGCCAGAAACCGTTTCCTTATCGTTTCCTGATCCAATGAGTACAGAACAAAAACTACAGGTCGATTTGAGATGAGAGAGAGGAGAGAGAGAGAGTTCGGTTCGTATTTCAGGCACAAACATCGTGTACAGTCAAAGATGTCGGCAAGAAAACGAATACCGGGAAAAATCGATATCGATTTGCACACTGACCGTCATGTTGCCGGTGGCGACGTGGCCGACCTTCTCCGTGATGAACGTGCGCTCTTCGGATGAGATGAATCTGGAGAGGGTCTCTCTCTCCTCTTCTCTCTCTCTCTCTCTCCCTCTCTCTCTCTCTCCCCCTCTCTCTTTCTCTTTCTCTCTCTCTCCCGCTCCTTACCTGTTATCCGCCGGCGTCCTCGAAGTGAGCACATACCACACGAGACACCAGAATATGCCCATCACACCTGGAATACGTGTGCTCAAAAGGAGATTGCTATACGTAGTTGATTTATGTTTACTAAATGCCTGCCCCATCTGTTCTCCTACGATTTGAACGACAAAGTCAAGGAGAGTGGCATTCATAACATCATATCTTCATATCTGTCCACAAATGAATATTCGAAAGAGCGGACGTACCAAAACGTCTCAAATAGTTATGAACAATGCGCACCTCATGGTCTTGAGGTCTACACACAACACAAGTTCGCACAATTGAGTTTGAGTGAGACAAACATTTAGCCGGACATTTGACGTACCAAAGAAGTGGAAGGGCGCCTCCCAGTGTACGTAGGAAACCAGTGCGGCTGAGAGAGGCAGGCCGACCATCACACCACAGTAGCTGAACGGGCAGGGTTGAGAGAGAGAGAGAGAGAAAGAGAGGAAAGAGAGAGAAAGGGAGAGAAAGGAGAGAGAGGAGAGAGAGAGGAGAGAGAGAGAGGAGAGAGAGAGGAGAGAGAGAGGAGAGAGAGAGGAGAGAGAGAGAGGAGAGAGAGGTCCCTCCTACCTGCCAGTGAAGGTTGTAGTCGCCAACTTGGATCTCTCAAGAGGCGGCGCCCAGTGTCGCCACACGCCGTGCATCGCCGGGTAGATCACGCCCTGGAAACGATCGTTGGCTCCGCCCATCTAAGCCCCGCCCAATCAATCTTCTAGCTCTCAAGGCTACTAGTATGTATGTCCTACAGGTGAAGTTCTCCAAGTTCCGCCGCCCCCTTGTCTCATAACACTAGTAGGATGTTCTACAAGTGAAATTCTTCAAGCCCCGCCCCTCTCAGCCCCGCCCACTCACCAACGCGAGTCCCTGCACGACCTGCATGACCATGACGGCGTAGTCGGTGAAGGGGTGGTAGGCGAGCGCGAAGCCGGTGGAGATGTTTGTGAGCGAGGCGATCAGCACGCCCCAGAGGAGAAGGCTGGAGGGAGGGGGTAGAGGGAGAGGGACAGAGAGAGAGAGAAAGAGAGAGAGGGACAGAGAGAGGGAGAGAGAGAGGGGGAGAGGGGGAGAGGGAGAGAGAGAGAGAGAGAGAGAGAGAGAGAGAGAGAGGGAAAGAGAGAGGAGAGAGAGGGAGAAAGAGGGAGAGAGAGGGAGGAGAGAGAGGGAAAAGAGAGGGGAGAGAGAGTGGGAAGGAGAGAGAGGGAGAGAGGGGGTGAGAGGGGGAGAGAGGGACGCACTGATTGGGCGCGAACTTGGCGGCGAGCAGTCCGGCCGGCACCTGCGACGCCGCGTAGCCGTAGAAGAACGAAGACTCAAGTATGCCCAGCTCCGTCGGCGACCACTTGAACTTGGCCTCCTGAAATTAGAGGTCATGTGTCATGTTAAATATGTGCTGGCTTGCTGGCAAAAGATCCTCTCATCGAAGAAACATCAGAACACGCTATTATATACGGTTTTTGTACATATTCGAATACATAAGATCATGAAATAGCCAAACCGAACGAAGTATTTAATTTGATTTGAGTTGAGTTGATACATATTTGCAACTATCGTCTACGACGTTGTCAAACTCATGAGCATGACGTGCAATGAATCCGCGCTCAACCTTTCCAGCATACGAAAGGTATTTCAATAACTCTGGGCCCACAATCGTTCACTTTACAGCAGAGATAGCTGAGATAGCTATAAAAGAGGCCGAATATGTTTTTGTGTTCATGCTTTCCTTTCACATTTCACTGCTTCTCATACATGTCGTCACCCTCCCACTCACATGAACCTCCCCATAGGCGTCGGTGAAGTTGCTGACCATGCGCGTCTTGGACACGGCAAAGTTACACCTGCAAGGAAGTTCACGTCAGGCCCCGCCTCTTAGGGCTCCGCCCACCTGATAGCGAACGAGATCATGAAACCCATCATGCCCAGCAGCGATATCTGCCATCGGATTTTTCGCAAGAAGAATACCTGCAAAGACGCTCATATCGCTTTTTTTTCTCTTCCGCTTTCCAAGTTTATGGACACATTCTTGTTGTCCCACTAAACTGTGCCGCGCTAGCAAGAGATATAAATTGCGAAGAGAGAGAGAGAGAGAGAGAGAGAGAGAGAGAGAAAGAGAGAGAGAGAGAGAGAGAGAGAGAGAGAGAGAGAGAGAGAAAGAATGAAAGAGTCGATAGTGAAGTGTGTAAATCAATCAGGACAGTGATCAACCATCGAAAAGCGGACACACAGTAGTCAATCACGCTCGGAACAGAGCTAGTGGAGAGATGTGAAGAATGTACAAATGGGAAGGCGGAAGTTCGCCAGACGAGAGAAAGAGACGCTACGAGAATGTGTCCTGTGGCTCGTGGTGGTCTTCGGTCGGCTGTGGACACCTACTGACTATCACTTCGCAACCGTCATAATCGGAGTAAGCTTGAGGTAGTGGGAAGGCAAATTTGCCAAATGAGAGAGAGAGAGAGAGAGAGAGAGAGAGAGCGCGCGGCGCTACATACTACAGTATGGCGAGTGACAGTGATTGCAGACAATCACAAATTACAGATCACATATCATTCATTAAATGACTGAATCCAAGAACAATCAATCAATTATTCAAAACCAATACGCGTAAACCAATCGATACCAACTCACATTCGACTCAGTAAGAGTGTGCAGTTGCTCTCTGTGCTCCCACTGCTTCGACGACACGACTTGCCTAAAGTATCACTGTATTATCGCTACAGTAACAGTATACGCGTGACTACAGTACCCCAACTACCGTCTACCGTACCTGACTCTATCAGCTGTGCTGGAGGCGGCTCGTCGCACGGATCTCCATGCGCCGCCCATTCTCTTTCTGGAAGAGCATCCAGGATAATCATAATATCAAATCATCATAACACGCGAACACGAAATAACGCGCGATTAAAATTAATTAAGTTGAATTCATTACACCACAAGGATGCGTTATGAAATGTCTGTAAACAATGACAGTGGACAAAGCGATCGGCCGTACTGTGGACTGTGGACAGATACATATCCGAGAGGCAGGCCGTGTCTCTGTGCAACCACTGAGCAGCGGTACAGCGTAGGCGCGCACATAGAGAGAGCCCGGTGAAGACCATGAGATCAAGTTCATAAATCAGCCAAATCTGCCGACGCTAAACGTCATTCTGAAACGATCGGCGAAAAAGCGAATGCGCGACGATCTCATTTTTTTTCAGGGAGGAGGCGTGCAAGGTGTAGCTCTACCTGTCCGAACAACCAGTCGACTCGGTGAACTGCGCGAAAATGAACGGACACAGGATCGAAAAAAAACGATCATTTTCGCGCAAAAGTGACGAAAGGGTGGTAGAAAAAGACGACGGCATTGTGACCCGACGGTATGATTTATTTATAGTATATCTACGCATTCTATCTCTGCTTCGCTGAAAGGAGCAGCGAAAAAGGCGTTGACATCGTGACATCAGGCGTCAAATGGCACGTATGTGTACTGTAAAGCGACCTTGCGAAACTGATGCGCGGATTTTTGTAGAAACCAGTGACACCAGTGATCGTTGGGTATCCCCCCTTTTCACAGCATGTGCATTATCAGTCGGTCAGACAGGCGAGCATATTATGCGAATTCGGTAGTACGGTAATAAACGCAAAATTCTGCGGCAATCCCTATAACGACTAACGACCAAAAAATGTATATATATTAATCGGTTTTTAACAAACATTAACATGAAACGGAATCAATCAAAAATCGCTGAAGACAATCTAAGGAATGGAGACAGGATGATCCTACTGTAAAATTTTCATGAAAATATATTCATTTCTATTTGAGTTATTTTATAGGTGAAAGTCTGCTTAATTTTTTTCTGAAATAGATCGCGATGCGAACGATCTTATAGCAAAGATGTCGGGAAAATATGCTGCGAGTGAACCAGCGTATTGTGAGGATGAAATATAGGATAGAGCAAACGTAAAATAGGTGGAGATAGTTGCAGTGACATGTCACAGTAGCACATAGTCATAGACACCGTATCGGTCGTCTTATCGGCTACCAATAAATACACTTCCACTCACTGGACACTGGCAGCGTCCTGTTTTAGTTTCAGCATGTTGCACACTTCTAACAATACATCACCGTTCGAACACTCATTTGTTGTTGGTGGCACGTGCTCCTAGTGGAAATCACGCTACCATACGTCCGACCTCGGAATATTTTTCAGTTTCTTCTAGGACCGTTCAGCGTTCAGCTGGGAAGCAGCACGTGATATGGGTTGATCATAGATATCTCTCTATCACTCTATCTATTCGTCGAACACAATAAACGCTGAATCGTGTCAAGCTCAGCGAATCGTGCAGTTCAAGTGTTCAAGCATATGCCGACGATGACATACCTATGCAGCAGTCGATGGAGAAAAGTTCGAGACAATGACTGTACGAATCACGAAGGCGGTTGAGAATGTATCGACACACACTCCACACCACATTCAAGCTGACTGATCCACCCGATATGGATACGCAGTGGCGAGAGAGCGTGGCGAAGCGAGAGACGGCGACGACGGCGACGGGTGGATAACGATCACAATAGTGATAGTGATAAATGACGGCCGATCAGCGGCGGCGCAGTGGGACCATCCGTGTCCGCGACACACGGCTAGCCCCGGAGAAACGGACCATATCACGTACGGCTGATCGTGCGACTAGAATGATGCGACACTCATTGAACCACCATCCCCCAACCACCTATCAGAACCAGACAATGGAGACAGGTGTAAGGTACGGGGGAATCCCTCCGCTCTATCACAAGAATACACATTCGCCGAACATTGCACCTATGTCAACGACACACAAGTACTACAAACAAGGGCATGACATCAAAAACAAGAAAGACACGACTAGCGAAAGAACCGCCAGTGAATGAGCAAGCGAAGGAGCGATGTGGAAACATCCATCAGCATAAATCAGTGGGCAGTCGGCTAGAAAGTGATCTCCTTAACTTCTGCTCGTAAAGCATCGGCAGCTACATGGAACGCACTGTCCACAAGGCAGGATCAGGTTCCCATCCAACTGCCACGCCCCCCCCCCCTTATCCTATCCCATCCCATATATCCATATCAGCGTATCACCCCCCAGCATAGGAGATCTTTAAAGGTTGCGTGCTCTCGACGGAGGGCGCAGGTCAAAAACGATATGCGACCCCATTCCATCATTCCATTCATGACATGATCTATGCGCCTCACAACTTCAACAACACTTTCTACGTGCGGAAGACATTGATACGAGTGAAACTAGACGACTGACTACCACTACGAAGACTAGACATTTCAGTTTTCTCACATCCTGAAAGGAAGGACGGCACACAAGTTACAATTCGCTGACAGGCGTGCATTGCTCATTCCACAATTCCACTACCATTCTTCTCTGCAGCGGCAACGCAAGACCCTGACTCACACTCGCCACTTCTGCCTACAAAGCAACCAAACCACCATCATCATCACGAGACAGCGTAGCACACGTGAACAAAAGCATCATCACACAACGTTCCATCTTCCAATCATTCACACGTCACACATCATCACCAACCAACTGCGTGAAAGGCTCATAAATTACTTTATCTTTTCATACTTAAACCCAATCAACAATAACAACGACAAGTGGAATAAACGATAATCACATGATAATCACATGATGTTCAGTCCGAGTCCGAGAGAGTGACCGTGCCACTGCTCTCACTCGCACTCCGCCGTCTCTCAGAGCCTCGCTTCTCCTTCTTTTCCTTCTTCGACTTCTTCTCTTTCTTATCCTTCTTCGACTTCTGAAATCAGAACGTTACGCAAAATCAAAAACCAGCGCTCGGCTGACCTTCTCCTTCTTGCTGCTCTTGTCCCGCTTCTTCTCATGTTCCCTGCTCCTGTCATGATCCCTGCTCCTGCTCCGCCTTCTCCTTTCCTCCTTCTCCCTCTCCTTGTCCTTCTTCGCCTTCTTCTCCTTCTTCCTCTGCTTCAGATCGTCCTTCAGGTAGCGCAGAACCGAGAATCCAGTGAGAGCTGCAATCAACAAATCAATGAATCAATACCTCCAACATCAATCGATACATACCGGGATCGGATCCAGCAGGCGGCGGGGCGGGTCCAAACTCCTCCACCTCATCCCTTTTCGGCCCAGATGAGGTGAGAGACTGCACGCCTCCTTCCTTCTGCTCCTTCTTCTTCTCCCTACTCCTCTCCTCGTCTCTCTGCTTCTTCTCGGCCGCCTCCTTCCTCTGTCGCTCCTCCTTCTCCCTCTTCTCCCTCCTCTCTCTCGCCAGTCGCTTCTCCTTCTCCGCCTCCTCCTCCTCTTCCTCTTCTTCACTCTCCGACGACGAGTCACCGCCAAAGATGCATGCAAAGAAGTCGGCGGGGGGACGCTCCAGATCCTGAAAACACACCCATATTGCATTCCCTTCTTCTTCTTCTTCTTCTTCTTCTTCTTCTTCTTCTTCTTCTTCTCCTCCCTCCCCCTTCTTCTCCTCCTCCTCCACTCACCTCCTCCTTCACCACATCCTCCTCACTCTCATCGCCTGAGCTGTCATCCCGCTTCTTCTTCTTCTCATCTTCTCGCACCATCTAAACATATCATCATAACTTCCGCTCCTTACTCCGCGGACAGACTCGTTTCAGAAAGCCTTTCAGAAAAGCGGTAAGAAATAGACAGCAAGTATCTCCCAACCCCCACCTATTCCACCCTCCGCCTTCCAACTTCTTCCAAACTGCAGCGGGCTCCCCCCCCCCCCCTTGCCCACCTTCTCGACCCGCTCCCTCTCCCTTCTGCTGCCCCGCTCCTCCTCCTTGATGGCCAGTTCGTTGGCCGTATTGGGCAGACCGAGGTTGACGAGCGTCTCCTTGGGCCGCGTCCTCTGCATGTGCAGACAGCCCACCATGGTCGCGCCCGGATACGGGTGCGGCACGTTGAACAGCTTGGCGAGGCCGTACGCCGGGTACCTGCATGAAACTCTCTCTCTCTCTCTTTCTTCTCTCTCTTTCTCTCTCTCTCTCTCTCTCTCTCTCCCTCCCTCTCTCAGTCTCTGTCTCTCCCTCCCCCCCCTCACCAATCATGCCGCTCCCTGGTCGCCAGCCCAAACATGCCCATCTTCACCGCCGCCCGCTTGTCCTCGTCCTTGCGCGAACCGGCGCCCTGCAATCAATCACCAATCGATTCAATCGATATTTGCAAATCCGAATAAACATCGCATTTTCTTGTGAAATCCGAATACACACCAATCACTCACCGCGAAGCTCTCGCCCGTTTCCTTGGCGAACTTGCTCTGCAGCAGCTCCTTGAGCGGGAGGGCTAGCTGAGCGGGGGCGAGTGGTTGGGCCCTCGACTGGACCTCTGGCAGGAGGGCGCGCTCCGCCGGCAACAGCTTCCCCTCAAACTCGCCTCGCTCCGCCTCCCACTCCCACGTGGACATGTCGCGCGGCTGCTGGTACACCAGACCTACGATAATAATATATTTGTGATTGTTACACAAATAATTTCGATTCCCGCAGGCTCGAGGAGCACTACAAGGGGGAACATCACTCTTCATTCCTCACGTAGCCCTCTTCTACTCTTCCTCGTAACCAGCTCCCCGCTAATATCGCGCATGCTACGCTATCCACGATATACCAAGAGGCCAACGAGAAGTGAGTGAGTGACCATGCTGTCCCCCTCTCATCTCCTCCTCCCCGCACCCACCCTTTATTTCTCGTTTTCACTTCACCTCTCCCTTTCCTCTCCCTCTACTTCCCTCTCCCTCCCTCCTCTCTCCCCCCTCTCACCCCTCCTGAGGTAGTTGAGGTACTCCTTGAATCTCGCCTGCTTCATCGGCTCGTCGGGGAAGACGACACGGCTGGCGGACGACTCCCCGGATCCCGCGTAATCCTGCTGCTGCTGCGACGACTCGTCCTGGAATCATATCTAGTCATGCATCCCACATCCCACATCGTGTGCATGTTTGTGTGATCAAGTGGTCATTCTTTTCGAAGCACGCTATTCGGAACAAGTGCGGTGTTTCCGTGTTTCGTTTCGATGACAATGACAGCTACTTCTTCCCATCCCCCCATCCACCCACCGGCCGCTGGTCCCACCGACTCCTCCGCTGCTGCAGCTTCTTCCGGTCGCCGTCGCCCACTAACTCCAGCACCGACGCGCGGTTCTCGCCAAAGAACCTCAAACGAAACCGTTGCATCATAATATCTCTCTCTCTCTCTTTCAGCAACTTCCTCTCAAACTCGAACAACTCTTCCACCACCATGCCCACATATGGCAGCTGATACACCATCCCTCCCCCCCCCCTCCCTCACTTTGCCCTCTGCACGGCGTTCATTCCCTTCCCTGCCAGCTGGATGCCCTCGGGCAGCTTGCTCGTGTCGAGCTTCTGCGTCTTGTGGTATGGCTGGAAGTTGGCTGGGAGTCGGGGCGGCAGATAGAACGTGCGCGGCTTCAGACGGTCGGAAGCTGGTTGGAATGATGCGTCGATTGTGTCTGAAAACGACATTGCTATACAACTTCTCTCTTTTGCATGTTTTTTTTCCGCAAGCTAACTCTCCGTCTTCTAATCTACCCCACAGAGCATCTCATTGCGAGAATAGAACTATAACACGCCTCCTCCTTAATCATTACACTAGCTCTCGGATCGGCTGGTCAAAGTATGCTATCTGAACACCACCCATCCATCTCGATTCATTCTCGATACTCGTATACTTTCGGAACCTACATGCCCAACACAACTCCCCTCCCCCCCCCCGCACTCACTGGCTTTCGGCCCATCTCCTCCCCCTCCCGCCGTCGGGCCCTCCAATGCAAAGTCGTACTGGCTGAGGTCGACGTCCTGGTAGACGCTCTCGTCGTCCTCCTCAAACGCGCCCACGCCAAACGCCTGTCGAAGAAATCAATATCAATCGATAGTGTGTGAATGAAGAGTCAGTTATTGCGATAGCGCTCAAAACAAGCGAGACAGACGATTAGAGCACCGTATTCTGAGCTTCAAGCGAACCAAGAAAAAGTTAAAAAAAAAAAAAAAAAACACAGAGAACACGTATTCTGAGGATCAAGCTAGAGGTAGATCCGTAGAACCGTAGATCCACATCTCTCACCTGTCCCCTGATTCCGCGGCTTCTCTTGTCCAGGCGCAGCGCGCTCTCGCGCTTGCCAAACTGCTCGCTGAGCACGGTGGAACCGGCAATGCCCTGGTAGCCAATGCCGTGCACTCCGTCCAGCTGAAATGATGATCTCTTTCTCTCTCCCTTCCTCCCCCTTCTCCCTCTCCCCCTCCCTTTCCCTCTCCCCCTCCCCCTCTCTCTCCCTGCTCCCCTCTCTCCCCCTCCCTCCCCCTCCCTCCCTCCCTCCCCTCTCTCTCCCCTCTCTCTCCCCCCTCTCTCCTCCCCCTCCCCCACCGGCCGCAGCTGCACCGCCTCCTCGTCGTCGAGTGTCATGTGATCCGTCGCTCCCGCCACCCGCGCCCTCTGCCGCGCGTCCTCCTCGTCCTCGTCTACAAAAGCGAGGTCAGACTCGATCATGTATCAAAAACCGCTTTATGATACAAAAAAAATCACTTTCTGAGGATCTTTCTGCGGGTGGGGCAAACGTTAAGTCTGACCTCTACTTTATCAAAAATCCTATTCAAATTGTAAAGCGCCCTTGATCTGGTTTCGAAGCGAGCTGTGAACGTATCGATCAGTCTAATCGAAACTCCCCTCGCGTCTCAACGTCTCCACTTCAAAATGGCTTCAAGATCAGAAGACGTTACCCACTCACTTACCCCTCCTCCCCTTCCTAGCAGTGGCCAGGCCCACCCCGCGGCCCTGTCGCCAGCCCATCTGCTTCAGCAGACGCACACCGATCGAGTCGCTGCAATCACACAATCACATTAGCGCTCACCCATACTCTTCCGAACTCCCTTCGCAGCTCAAGTAGAAGTCAGATTCAACTTTTGCTGGCAAAAGACCCTCAGAAAGATCTCAGAACGCGCGCCCACCGCCCACCCTCAGAAAGATGCCCCGAAAGATCCTCAGAAAGTGCCTCGCTTTATGATACATAACCGAGTCTGACCTCGCCTGCACTGAGAAACAACTCCAAAACGCTACCCAAAAGTATATTTCGACGGACCACATCTAGTACAATCAATCACAATCAATGCAAATCTTCCCCCACCTCACTGGCCGGATCATCTTCTCCAGCTGCATGGCGAGAATGTCTCCGGCGGCGGTGGACGACGACGTCGGGCCGCGCTCCCACGCCAGCGCGCCCCGCTTCAGACCTGAACAGGGCATAAACAACTGTACATATAGACATGCCGTTGAGGGATTCATCGTACAACAGTGTCCAACCCACTCCCTTTCCTCATAAGAAATACCATGTTTGACTGATTTACGCATGCCGTCACGTAAAACTAACAATCGCGACTTCACCACCCCGCAATCCCAACTTCCACGATACACAATACACTACCGACCCACCCTCTCCTCCGCCAAACTGAGTCGTCTGTCGGATCTTGCGTTGCGCTATGCCAAACTCGCCCAGATCCTATAACAAAAAAGATATCACTTAATCACATAATCAATCAATCAATAACATCAATCTACCTCATCATCCATGAAGTCCTCGGCTCGCATGCGATCCCGGTTCGAGCGGTCATCGCGAGACGAGCGGAACTCTTGCGGAGTCCAGCCTATAAACATGTGTTAAAAATCACTAAAACAAATTAAAAAATGTGATAAGAGTAAACACATGAATACATTTTATCTCTAAATTAGTGTTTCTTTGAATTTGAAAACCGCAAAAAGATACGACCATGGCAGGGATCGAACCTGCAATCTTCTGCTCCGTAGGCAGACGCGTTATCCATTGCGCCACACGGCCACAAGTCTCACACAACTGAGCGGCGATGCATGCCAGGAAACACACTCTTTCGCAACATGTGAAACTGACCAACCCTGTTTTGTGCCGACAGTGTTGAAATATCCCGCCGAGAAACCACCAGTGAACGCGCCGTGGAACCTGGACAATAACAACTCGTTGAGGTAAACACTGCTCTTGTCTTTTGCAGTTTTGAGCAAAAACCGAACCTCCACCCACCTCCTCTTTCCTCTCTCATCGGTGGCTATCTGATCCTGGATAGGAGTCGGTTTCTTCGACACTGCGCCTGCAAACCATCCCTGATAATTGAAATTCGAAGAGAACACAGTTGTGTTGAATACAATAAAGTTGAAAAAAACTTACGGTCTTCATCATCCAACTCGGCAAACTCTGTTCCGTACAATGCTAAGGATGACATCCCTAAATACCTCCCACATCACCAAACATGTCCAACGTTCAAATATCAGGTACATCACTGGAATATTAACCTCATCAACATTCACTAAACACCGCACAAACATAATAGAATATTTATTTGATACCAGCCAAACTTTACAATATACACCGTATAAACAAACTAGATTATAGAAACAACTCTAGACTATACGATCCAACAACGTCTCCGGAGGTCTCCGGTCGTCTAGTTGACCTTGTTGAAGTACTCCTTGGCCTTGGCGGGGTTGATGGTGGGCGCATCCTCCTTCCAGTCAGCCGGGCACACCTCAAAGTCACAATTCAGATCAGCAGATTGGAAAATTGAACATCTTGTAAGCATGATCTTTTTGACTACCAAGAACATTCTGAATAAAAGCCACTGCTCACCTCTCCGTGCTTCTCGACAAACTGGAACGCCTTGATGACGCGGAGGGTCTCGTCGACCGAGCGTCCGACGGGCAGGTCGTTGCAGGTGGTGTGGCGGATCTGTCCCTGCGGGTCGATGACGAACAGGCCGCGGTACGACAGACCGCTCTCCTCGTCCAGCACTCCGAACGAGCGCGCAATGTTCTTGTTGAAGTCGGCGAGGACGGGGATGTCCATGTCGCCGAGCCCGCCCTCCTTGCGGGGCGTGTTCACCCAGGCCAGGTGGGAGAAGTGCGAGTCGCACGACGCGGCCACCACCTCCGCGCCCAGCGCCTTGAACTCCTTCACGCGGTCAGAGAACGCGATAATCTCGGTGGGGCAGACAAAGGTGAAGTCGAGCGGGTAGAAGAACAGCACCAGCCACTTGCCCTTGTAGTCAGACGACGAGATGCTCTGAAAATATTCAAATAGCCTGAGATACCACATGATCATGGCATTAGCGGACGTACAAAATGCCCACCTTGACATCGTTGTCGACGATGGCGTTTCCCTTGAACTCGGGAATCTGGGTCTTGGGTCCGAGAGGGCGGAGTCCGGCGGCGAGAGGGCGGGCCGAGTGAATGGCGCGCACTCCCGACTGGAGCGACACAGCCTGCTGGGCGACACGAGCCACGCGGGAGAACATAACCACTCAAAATGACACTCATCACAAACACGCGCAAAACGCGGAAACAACATCAGATATTTGCATAATGCATAATCGTTTTTCAACGAATTCTCTCCACGCATGAGCTATAATTGTTCCAATAAAACCGTACAAACGTTTATTCAAGATCGGGATAGTGACATACGCTTCTCGCTCAAAACGCAAAACCAAAACTCAACACAACATGAGAACAACTTTGAAATAAATAGAAGCGTCGGTGTAGGACGCAAAAAGGGAGGAGATACTTGCGAAAAGAGAAGAGCAGTGTTTCTCTCACCGAGTGTGCGGAAAGAAACAGCTGCTGCGTGCCTAGTTCTTCTTGCTGGGCTTGACGAAGGCCCAGTTGACGCGCACCTCCTGTCCCAGAAGCTCCTTGCCGTCCATGCCCTCGATCGCTGCCAGAGCCTCCTGAAACCACGCACATGATTTCATCCCATGTATGCAAACAAACGCACCTTCTGGGTCTCGTACTCGACGAGCGCGTATCCCTTGAGGAATCCGGTGCGGCGGTCGAGGTTGAGGTGGAGGTTCTTGATCTCGCCAAAGTCGGCGAATCCCTCGTGCACGTCCTCCTCGGTGGCCTCCTCGTGGATGTTGGTGACGAACACGATCCACCCCTCCACCGAGCGCTGCGGTCCTCCGGCCGCCGTGCCCGTCTCTCCGTCCACCATATCGAACACGATGCGCGCCTTGGGCTGCTTGGCCTGGCCAGCTCCACGGCCCTTGCTAGACTTGGCCTGCTGGGCAACGTCCTCCTGCGTCTCCATCTCCACGTCGTCAACAATAGCGTCGGACATCTCGCTGTCTGAAATGGATATTTATTAGTCCAAATCAGAACACACAATACAATTCGCGACACGGCAACACGCAAATACACAACACACGAAACGAGGAACATGTAAAGAAGAGAGATACGAAGATATTCACAAGGTAAAACCAGACAGAATGCGCAAGTTGTGAATTGCAAATAATGAGACGAAATGTGCACATAAATTATGAGAATAAGATCATAGTGGAAAAGAGTCGAACAAGATGTTCCGTCTAGACTCCGTAGGGATTGAATCCGACAACCCTCCTCATCCTCCTTGTGTTTCTGTCCTGGTCGCGCATCTTCTTCTCGATCTCCGCATCCGTCAGCGTCTCCAGGAACGGACCCCACTGGTCAGAATCCGTCGGGTTTCTAAAATATAGCCATTTTGCGAAAATAATTTCCATATGAGAACACACCTGAAGGGACAATCAACGGTCGGGAGGGGCTGCTCAGAATAGGCATACGTGCGCTGATTCCAGCTCAACTGTCCGCGAATAGAATAGGCTATAGCAGCGCAGAACTCTCCGCCCAGTCCCAGCTCCGAGCACAACGCCTTCGCAAACTCCTCCGGAGAGTTGTTGGGATCAGACATGTCCCATCTAAATAAAAAAAAGCATTTCACATACAAATATTACTTTGCTTCCTCTTTTACTCACTCGAATTGGTCGACGAGACTCTGGTTTCCGACGTGGATGTTGAGCTTTAGAACGGCCCTCTGGTCGCTAAGCTGGGGCTCGAGGGGGTTAGACTCGGCAGCCGCCTCGATCTGCTGCACAATCGACGAGATGATGGCGGGCAGGAAGGGCTGGTGAGGCAGATCCAGATCGTCGCAAATCGTCTCCGCAACCTATAACACCCACATGAGAAATATTGTTTCGCATAGATCAGAACCCTCCCCACTCATCCACAAGTTTGCGATAAATTCAATTATCAAGGAAAACAAATTTGAGGAAAATACAAACTCTTACCATTTCGGGAGTGATGCTGGATTCGTTCTTGTTGAAACAGAACGCGTCCCGCAGCTTGATACCCTCCAGTTCCATATCCAGTCGGATCGGCACAAGATCATCGTTCTTTTCCGCGTTCGTCGCGACACGCTTGGCCTACAACTCCGTATATGTATTATCAATATGCAACGTCAACATTATCACAACATTTAGATCATTCGTATAATTATTACCTGCTCGAGGTCCTCAGCACAGTAGGTGAGATCCCTGGGGCGGACGCGGCCACGCGCGTGCGCCACCGGATGAGAGCAGGGCAGCGCTTCGAGATGGTGGGATCCGGAAGAGAGCTGCTGTCCTCCCCACGATCCGGTGGGCGCCTGTTTGGCGGGCTGCGGCTTGAGCGGAGAGACGCCGTTCTCGGCGCGCGACACCGACCCGCCCGACGACTTGTACTTGTCCTCGTGTCCGGCTAGCAGCTCGTCAATCTCAGCCTGTTTCACAAGCCTGAAACTCTTACAGTAACAATTGTCTTTCTATTCAACCTACATAACATAATTCGCTTTCTTATTCTGCCTGAAACATAGTATAAAATTAAGCGAATGTGCGAAAACTCACATGATGTTTGTGTTGAGGAAAGCGGGAGAGAGGGCGAGCTTCTGGAGATGCTGCTTCTCATCCATGGTTGCCAGGCGCTTCCATAGAAGCGGGTACTTCTTGTAGAGTGTTCCACGATGCAATTTTAGATAACCTCCTATCTGAAGTAAATATTGAAACGAGAGCTCAGGAACACTACTTACCTCAGATCCAATATAATATTTCTCGCCACCGTCCTCAAACGTGAAAGCGGTTGGAGCTGGTCCATACTTCGCTGTCATGATGATCAATTACTAAAAAGAAAGAAATTTACATTCAAAAACGGCTGATCGAAAATGGGCGAATTATGTACAGGAATCGACCACAAAGGGAAAACGGAGATAATGAAAACTTACTAACGAAATAAGCTCAATAATCACAGAGGCCCATCGATCACATAATATTCACAAACATCACACATTTCGCAAACAAATCAACAAAATCAACAAAACGAAATAAACAAAATATCGAAATTCAAAAATATTGTCGCTACGCAACCGCTCCGCGTCGTGGCTGCGCGTGCGCGCGACTTTTCGGCGGGAATTCAAATTTCAACAGAAAAATGGAATTCGACAGAATATTAGAATACGGGATGTATGTAAAGTATTTCATACAAAATATGTCTAACAAAGAGTAAAAAGTCAGATTTATGGCTGAACTCCGAAATACCTGTGCGTTCCGTTCAGAGTAGATGATCAAAAGTATTTGAAAACGTTGCATGAGTGATACATTTGCAATCTTGCATCTCGCGCACAGCAGTGGGATTTCGCAAACATGGTCCACGAGACTCTAATAAGATGTCTGAGGAGTCAGCTCGAGTGGAATTCCAAAATCTCAGTGCTATCAAAATCACGAATTCGACTTCGCCATCGCTCATGTGTGTTGTGAGCGCGTCTGGTGGCGGTGAGTGAGAGTGAGCGCGCATAGTGAGCGGATCTCTCTCTCTCTCTCTCTCTCTCTCTCTCTCTCTCTCCTCTCACTCACTCGCCCCGCCCCCTCACCCGCCCTCGCAATGAGCTGTGAGACATCCGCAAATCACACGTTCTATTTCATTTCCCCTGAACCTCTACAGTCTATTTTGTTATATTATAAACTTGTTACCCGTTTTTTTAACCGAAATAGTGCCGCATATCTTTTCCGTATTTTTTTGGTCTTCTGTCAGCTCCGATTGTTGTTGTTTTTTTATTTCGACTTTTATCTGTCGAATGTTTGACATCTGTACTATGACTATTTTTCATAAATAACTTGTTTTAGACAACTCTTTTTCCAGACAATGAATATCGTGCGTCAGTCAAAGTTCCGGCACGTGTTCTGTAAGCCCGTCAAGCACGAGCAGTGCATGAGTGACATTAAGGTATGGCCCTCTCTCTCTCTCTCTCTCTCTCTCTCTCTCTCTCTCTCCCTCCCTCCCTCCCTCTCTCTCTCTCTCTCCCTCTCCTTCTCTTTCATCTCCCTCACTCTGTTTCTCTCTCTCTCCCTCTCTCCCCCCTCTCTCCTCTCTCTCTCTCCTCTCTCCCTCTCTCTCTTTCTCTATATCAAAGTGCATCTTTTCATGAAAGGATGTCGTAATGCTACTGTTTTGATTACTTGTATGAAACGTTGCAACAGTTCTAGATTGGAACACCGTTCACGTAACTATATCCTCTCTCCCCTCTCTCTTGTAATTGTATGCACAGAGCTGCAGCTCGCGCGCCGAACGCCCACTTCACTCGAGCACCCTCTCTCTCTCTCCTCTCTCTCTCTCTCCCAGCCTCTCTCTCTCTCTTTCCCTCTCCCTCTCTCTCCTGCCCCCCCCCCTCTCTCTCTCTCTCTCTCTCTCTCTTTCTCTCTCTCTCTCACCCCTTCCCTCCAGGTAACCGAGATCACCTGGGACTCTCTGTTCTGCGCCGTCAACCCCAAGTTCATCGCGTTCATCAACCGCGGCTCCGGCGGACCCTTCCTCGTCGTGCCAGTCAACAAGGTGGGTTTGAATGTTTAATTTTTTAAATATTTATTACTGCAATGATCAACAATGTGACACATATACAACTGTTGTTGATCCCGGCAAGTCCAAAAAACCCTCACAAGTGAATTCACAGAACTGCCGCGCGTTCCCAGAAAGATCTCAACAGACAGTGTGCGACTTCTTGTTACATAGAACATAGTAGAGTCTGTTCTCTCTTCAAGCGATCGAAAACAAAAGGAAAACACGCACTTTTCCCGATCTTTGTCCTCTTCTTCCCCAGTCTTTTTGACCAACTGACTCCCTCGCCCCCCTCTCTCTCTCTCTCTCTCCCTCCCTCCCTCCCTCTCTCCCTTTCTCTCCCTCTCTGCCAGCCGCCAGCCACATCTGTGAAGCATCGCATATTGTTGTAACTATCGCGCCCCCTCGGGCAGACGATCAATACCCGCTACCCAAGGGGGTGATTGGATATCGATTCGGCAAACCGCGAGATGGCAACTTCTTGCAATATCCAGTCATCTCGGGTAAACAAACACAAGCTTGCCTGACAGCCGGGAGCGAGATGTGATCGGATGAGATGATCAAAGAGAAGCGGGAGGACAAAACACAGCACGCAACTGTTGGCAAAGTGTGGCGCAACAACACAACATGATCAAACTTTCGAATGATGTTTCTCAGAATCAGTGATCATATCACAACCACTACTGTATGATTTACCAAGTTTGAGGTGATGCTTACCTAGCGTTAACATCACATTGCATCACATTGCATAAAACTGCAAAAGTATGATACTACAAAAAAAGTACATCTCACTCATTTACGAAACACATTGCACAAATCACAAACTACAGGTGGGCCGTGTCGACAAGGACTATCCGTTCGTGGACGCGCACAGGGCGCCATGCCTCGAGGTCGGTCGCTTTTTCATGTTATTGACTCTCTGTCGTTTTTTTTTTAAATTGAGTATTGTTTTGTTTGTAGCGGTCAGTCTCTTTAAAAACCATGTTATTGTATTGTACCCTCAATCTGCTATCATCTGCCACACTTTATTCCAATCAATCAATCAATCATTTATCCAGAATCACTATATCCTGATTATACAACAAATGCATACTGTACACCACAAGGGCTGAGCGCTGGGAGAAACTTTTTTCATTCAGTGTTTTTGTATTCTCAATATTTCAAGGTGGCCTGGTCTCCGTTCAACGACAATGTGATCGCTTCGTGCTCCGAGGACACGACCGTCAAGGTGTGGCTGATCCCCGAGAACGGACTCTCCAGGAACCTCTCCGAGCCTGCGGTCGAGCTGACCGGACATCAGAAGAGGTGGGGAGAGAGGGAGTGAGGGAGGGAGAGAGAGAAAAAGAGAGAGAGAGAGAGATCCGCTCACTATGCGCTCACAGCTCACTCTCACTCACCGCCACCAGACACGTTTTTTTTTTGGATTTGGGAATTCAACTCGAGCTGACGCCTCAGACATCCTAGAGTCTCGTGAACCATGTTTGCAAAATTCCACTGCTGTGCGCGAGATGCAAATGTATCACTCATGCAAAGTTCTCATATACTTGACCAACCAACGGTTGTAGGGTGAACACTATCGCCTGGCATCCCACCGCCAACAACGTCCTGCTTACGGCTGGTGAGTGTTTTCTCGTAAATGATAAATTTCTGCTTTGCTGAGATTATGAATGAATCATGCGGGTCTATATCACCTACCTGTCAACCCTATTGCGTGTAGCGACTCATAACGCTCGCAATTCAATTGATTGTTCGTTCGGGTCGTTCGCGTTTGCAAAAAAAGAAGGATCTTTGTATCTTCTATCGGGTAGCGGTGTGAGAACTTCCTCTACACATTCAGCGTGCTGAAAAAACAAACAAATATGTTTCATATCCGTTCCAACATCTTATTCAACTTGCCCTTAAAATAATGAACATACTCATAAAAACTCCCTTCACATTGCCATTAAGGAGTGTGGTTTGAAGAGACTGAGCACTATTTCAGGCGGCGAGAACAAGCTGTTGATGTGGAACGTGGGCACTGGCGAAGCGCTCCTCGAGATCGCCGGCCACCCCGACCAGATATTCTCACTCAACTTCAACTACGACGGCAGCCAGTTCGTCACCACGTGCAAGGTGAGGCGGTCCTCTCTCTCTTCCTCTTACATATCCTTTCCACTCTTTGTTCATACGAGCTCATAATTCATAATCGATAGATTTCTTCCATATCCTTCTCACTCTTTGTTCATTCGAGCCAGGGAGCCTTACTGATTTTTTTATCCAGCATCTCTATACACAACGCAATGGTGTGATAGATTGATTATCGAGTGATTATCGATCGATTATCGATTACTTTCTCAGGACAAGAAGATCCGCGTGATCGACTCGCACAGCGGGGAGGTGGTGCACGAGGGTATGGGGCACGAGGGCGTCAAGCCGCAAAGGGCGGTGTTCATGCGAGGTACTCTCTCTCTCTCCCTCTCTCCCTCTCTCTCTCTCTCTATCTCTCTCTCTCCCTCTCTCTCTCTCCCCCTCACCCGCCCCTCTTTCAGACGGCCGCATCTTCACCACTGGCTTCACCAAGCGTTCCGAGCGACTCTACGCCCTCCGCGATCCCGTGAGTTGAAAAAAATGCTTTTTAAAAAAATTTCATTTTTTTCTTGTTGTATTCCAAAGACCTACTATGAACAATGATGTATCAATTTTTCAATTGTAATATCGTATCGTAATCGCAACGGAAAGGGATCAAATAATTCACCTTTCGTAATGCTAGCATAACGTAGCAGGTCGAATTATTCTCCTTATCGTAATCCTAAGGCCTAAGGGAAAGGTCAAACTATTCCTTGTTTCAGTCGAACCTGGAGAACCCTATCGTGCAGGAGGAGTTGGACACCTCGAACGGGGTGCTCTTCCCGCTGTATGATGAGGACACCGGCATCGTCTACCTGGCTGGAAAGGTAAGGAGAGAGAGAGGGGGGAAGAGGGGAGAGAGAGAGAGAGGGGTGGAGAGAGAGACAGGGAGAGAGAGGGGGAGAGAGGGGAGAGAGAGGGAGAGAGAAAGAAAGAGATCCCCTATTCCAGGGCGACTGCGCGATTCGCTACTACGAAGTGAACGACGACCCTCCCTACGTGCACTACATCAACACCTACACCACTAGGTGGGCTATCTCTCTCTCTCTCCCATCTCTCTCTCCTCTCCCTCTCCTCTCTCTCTCTCTCCCTCTCTCTCTCTCCCCCTCCCTCTCTCTCTCCCTTTCTCTCTCTTCCATCTCTCTCTCCCATCTCTCTCTCTCCCTCTCTCTCTCTCCCTCAACCCTCTCTTTCCAGCGAGCCGCAGCGTGCCATCGGCTTCCAGTCCAAGCGTGGCGTGAGCAGCAACGAGAACGAGATCAACCGGTGAGTCATGTGACATGACTCATCACCCGTGACATGAGTCATGCACACTGCGTTGAATTGAAACTTGTTCCTGTCCGAATTGGAATCTTGCTATTGGATACACGTCATGCAAAAGTGATCGGTGATGGCTGCTGTTCATTGACTTCTTATCGAACTTGAATTGACAGCACCCGTTCCTGTAACAACGAGTACTCGCTGATTTTCTCTTCATCTGTTCCAGCATCTACAAGCTGACGACGAAGGGCGTGGTGGACATCCTGCAGTTCTTCGTGCCCCGCAAGTCCGACCTGTGGCAGGTGCGAACAGCTAGAAAAATTATTGCAATCTTAGATCTAACAATTCCTACCTACTGACTGAATTAGAAAAAACCTCGACAAATCCAGAAGAACAAGTTAATTGAACCCTCACAATCCAAGAACCCCCCATCTTGTTCTCGACTAGGACGACCCCGGACTCAACCGGCTGAACAAAAAAATCTATACGTTTCGATTTGTCGGGTCTAATTCATCAGAAAAGGAACTTTAGAAACCAGAAGAACCAAAAGAACCAAAAGAACCAGAAGAACAAGTCAATTGAAGGCCCATATCCTGATGTTGATAGGTAATTGACATAATGGATGATACTGATGAAGCTTTCCTCCCGGCGCTATCACCTTGAAAGCTAAACACTTTATCATATGATGCGAGTCCGGATAAATGATTTTGTTTGATTTTGATTTGATTTTGATGATACTGACAGATGATTTCCAGGCGGATCTCTACCCGGACACTCGCTCTCTCGTGCCCGCGCTGACCGCGGAACAGTACGCGGAGGGAGTCGACGCCCCGCCAAACCTCATGGCCGTGCGTCCTCTCTCTCTCTCTCTCTCTCTCTCTCTCTCTCTCCCTCTCTCTCCCTCCCTCCCTCCCTCTCTCCCTCTCTCTCTCTCTCTCCCTCTCTCCCTCTCTCTCCCTCTCTCTCCCTCTCTCTCTCTCTCTCTCTCCCTCTCTCATCCCCCTCTCAGGTGAACCCCGAGGCGGCCGCGCTCAACTCGGCGCCGAAGATCAACGTCGTCAAGAAGGCCAACATCCTCTCCTCCCTGCCCACCGCCACCGCGTGCGTTTTTTTTATATTTTGAATTATTGTTTCGAAAAAAAGCATGTCCGTGAAAGAATGTGAAAACAGCCACCGCGTGCGTTTTTTTTTGGTTTTGAAAGAATGATTCGTTGTATATCTTGTATCTAGCTAAAGTAGAGCTCATCGGAGTCAACTTTTTCTGACAAAAGACCCTCATCAGAAAGATCTTCAGAACGGCCGCACACCCTCGAAAAATCCTCAGAAAGTGCTTTTTGTATCATTCATAAGGCGGCATTATTTATACCTAAACTAGTCAGACCTCGCCCTCATAGTTTATTTGATTACTTGTTTACTAGTTTGCGATTTGCGTATACTCGATATTTCAGTGAGCAGCAGCCGCCGGCGCAGTCGTATTCCGCGCAGCCCGCCGCCCAGCAGCAGCCCAGACAGGTACGTCCTACCTTCTGTTCTACTCTAGTAAGGCTAACTCTCATGTTCCTATCTGACTCTTATCTGCATCACATGAGCCTGTCCGAACAACCCAGTAAGGAGACAATATAGAGAGTGAAGGTACCACAACGTGAGATGTAGAGTTTGTGTCGAAATCGTGTAACATTTTCTCACTGGACCCGAGACTTGTTATGTTCACACAATCATTTTCTCAAGTAGCGGTCACTCTCTTCAAACGACTCCAAACGACTTCGAATTACTTGCGATAGCCTTGCAACGCCTTCGAATTACTTCGGAGATGGGTTCGAAGAGACTAAACGCGACAAAAAAATGAAAGAAACACGCACAGACTTCTCACACACCAGGTCAATCAATACAGTGACACACGCGGTATCATTCGAGGGCGCGCAGTGAATGATACTACGGTATTGCGTTGGAAGTGTCTTGCATGGAGGATCTGCAGTGTCTTTTCGTTTTTTTGTCGTCTTTAATCACAACCACCTTTCAACTTCTCGCAGACCGCGCCGCAGCAGCAGCAGCAGCCGCGTCGCGCCGCGCCCAAGGTCGACGACGACATGGGCATCGTGCCCATCCAGAGACAGGCACCTGCACGACAGGTAGGGAGAGGGGGAGAGAGAGGGGAGAGGAGGAGGAGAGAGAGAGAGAGAGAGAGAGAGAGAGAGAGAGAGAGAGAAGGAGAAGGGAGAGGGAGGGAGAGAGAGAGAGGGAGGGAGGGAGGGAGGGAGAGGGAGGGAGAGAGAGAGAGAGAGAGGAGAGAGAGAGAGGAGAGAGAGAGAGAGAGAGAGAGAGAGGAGAGAGAGAGAGAGGGAGAGGAGAGAGAGAGGGAGGGAGAGGGAGGGAGAGAGAGAGAGAGAGAGACGGAGAAAGAGAGAGGGAGAGAGCGAGGGAGAGAGGGAGAGAGAGGGGGGGAGAGAGAGAGAACCCCTGCCCTCAGGCGTCTCCTCCGCGCCGCCGCGAGCCGTCCCCGCCCAAGGAGGACAAGCCCAACCCAATGATCCCCAAGAGCCAGGTACACAGAAATTTTAATAACAAAAAATGCAATCAAATTTTGCAACTGCAACCACTCACAAACCACCGTTGCATCGTGTAATGCATCCATTGAAACACGACCGATCCACACCATTGGAATCGCCAAAGAGACTGACGTGAGACTGACCGGCATGACAACACACAAATGCATCCATCGGAACATTACCGGTCCATGACACCATTGGAATCGCTCCCAAAGACATGACAACATAATACTGACCCAGTCTCTTCGAAACAGCATTGGTATCCGAAGAGACTGACCGCACAGCACGATCTCTTTCCCCGCACCCCCCGCTCTCCCTCTCTAGATCACGCTGAAGAACCGCGGTGCGCGCGACGCGGACCTGACGCCCGGACAGCGCCGAGCGGCTGCCGAACTGGATAGGATCAAGAGGGACCAGGTGGGGCGACTGTCTACCTGGATAGTTGATGCATCAAAACATGACACCTAATGAACACTCTTCTCAAAACTCACGGATCATTGGCTGGTCTGGTCATACTCAAATAGGCGTGCGATTCTGGAATCATGGAATGTGTCCAACATTGCCAGGCTCGCACGGCCGACGTGGAAGACGAGGCGCCTCCTCCGACCCGAGTGGTTCGGCGCGAGGCCGCCGGCCCGTCCGCGCCCGCAGGCAACCGCATGAGCGCCGCACAGGATGCTGTACGTCTAATATCTAACATTTCATCTCCATCTCCTACCCTCTCTATCCTTCCAACTTGACCGCACATCTTCTATCCCGCACTTGTCTTTCTCACATATTCTCTCCATCCACTTGACCACACTTTCACTTTCAGGGTCCCTCGGACGCTGTGAGTTGCACTAATCCCCCATTCACACACACTTTCAGCTACCCCTTTTTGGCGCATGATTTAGTTTGCTCAATTTGAGTTGAATTGTAAAAAAAGATGTTTTGACATTCAGTGAACACATTTCAGGGACCGCAGAACATGGAGGAACTCATCTCCGATCTCCAGAAGATGAAGGTGGGTATCTCTCCCCCCTCTCTCTCTCTCCCTCTCTCTTTCTCTCTCCCCCTCTCTCTCTCACTCACCCCTCCCTCTCTTTGCAGGCCATTCTTCGTCAGCACGAGCGTCGCATTCGCATGCTCGAAGACATGCTAGCCGATCAGAACATGAGCGAGACCTACGGATTCTAGAATCAAGATTCCGGAATCTAGAATCTAGATAAACTAGATTATGGATCTATCCCCATATCCCATCCACACCATAGTCTAATGTGCCATTTTACTTACCTAAACCGCGAAATACTATTGTACTGTTGATTGCATATAGCTCGTCCCGAACCCATTGTGCCTTTTTCGTTTTGTGTGCTCATCTATTCTGCTAGTGCCGGGTGCTATCCTCTAGTCAACCTTCGCTATTCTAATAAACATCTTTAAAACACAACTGTTTATTCCATAGACTTCTCTTCATAATGCTATTTACAGATTTCGATCGAAACACAAAAAAAAGAATAAAAAAAGACAACACCGAGTGAACTGCACAAAACACATCCAACATTTCAACCAAACACCTACGTTCACACCCTAAACTCATTACGTATGTAGAATCAAAGATCTAGAAAATCCGCCAATGTACCCACATAATCTCAGTGAACGTAGTTATGTCTGCCTAGTCTCATGACTTATGCTTCTGGATGACGTCATCCATGCGAGTTGCCGACTTCTCGAGCGCCATTCGGTATCCCTTGCTCATGTGGGTGGGATAGTCGGGAGTGGCCTCGTCTCGGGACCACACCAGCAGACGCTCGCGAAACCTGTAGTGGGCGTCAGTCTATTCTACTCCCAAAATGTTTTGTCAAATGCACTTCTTCCAACTTTTCAAGCTATAGCCCCAAATCACTTCGAACCACTTCGACTTACTAGGAAAATGATCTCCGGAGAGAGAGAGAGAGAGAGAGAGAGAGAGAGAGGGAGAGAGAGGGAGAGAGAGAGAGAGAGAGAGAGAGGGAGAGGGAGAGACCACAAAACAACCAGTATAACAAAGTGACGACTCACTCTGGCCATTTCTCATCCACCAATCCTCGCAGGTCGGCCGCGAATGCAGCCGGCGGGTTCGCGTAGATCTTGCGCATGTACTCCAGAGAGTTCACCGCAGCCACCTGCAACTCTCCCTCTCCCTCTCTCTCTCCCTCTCCTCTCTCTCTCTCCCTCTCTCCACCCACCTCATTGTACCGACACGAGTTGTTGACCGTCTCCGGGAGGTGCTTCCTCGACTCGTAGCCAGCCTCGTTGAAGTACGGCTCAGGCACCAGGATCAGACCTACACAGAACAAGTGATCAGTAACTTTCAATTCACGAGTGTTCGAGGGACTGTACTGTACACAACTAGACGCATACAAGCCCGCCTGGCATCTTGCAATCTTGCTCGCCTGGTACACGGTGCTCTAGAGACTGACCAGGACCACATCTAGACTCATACACCCCCCCCCCCCTCTCGCCCCACTCACCCTGTATGGAGAGGAAGACCTGCAGGAGGTTGGACGACGGTCCCCACGTCTCGATGCCCTGTCCGCTCCACGTGCCAAGCAGACTCGTGCACACCTTGCCCGCCTGGTACAGGTTCGGATTCAGCTGCTCCGCCGAGTACGCCACAAAGTGCACCTAGGCAAGCAAATATGACAAGGACAAGAATATCGGAACTGCCAACTGCAGACCAAACTATAAACTTCAAACATCCTCCACCAAAGACCATACCTCCGGCGGGACAGAGGGATAGAGCGCGGGCAGGCGCACATCAAAGTAGAAGGGCGTCGCCTCGAAGGGGGTGCCGCGCGGGCCCTCCACCACCAGGGACAGAAGGTCCAGTCTGCAATCACCACCATCAGTACATCCTCCTCATTCAAGTACCAGTCAGTCACTTCAAAACACTCCTCGCAACTGAAAATGAAAAAGCGACCAAACAGAGCTTTGAAGGGACTGTTTCGAACAGACTGACCAGACCACACCTGTACAGTAACTTGCTCACCTGTCCTCGAATCCCCGCACATGGATGCCCTCTGGTACATGCTCTGTCAGCAGCTTGTGCTCTCTCTGCACGGCGCGCAGCCACGGTCGGCCCGTCGGCGACACGTCCGCCAGCCACTTGTGCTCCGCGCACGCCTCCACCATCGCGAAAGTGCCCTTCGCCTCCTCCACAGGACTCGTGCGCTTCTCCTCCTCCTTCTCTTCTTCCACCGGCTGCTCCTTCTCCTGCTCCACCTCCATGTCCTCCTCGGCCTCCTCCTCCATGTTCACATCCACCGCCGCGGGCTTCTCAGTCGACGTGGACGTCTCCGTCTTCTCTCCCTCCCCATCTTCCTTCTTCTTGTCCATTTGCGACCACACAGCGCCCACCTTCTCGCGAATCAGCCCCAGCATCTAAACAATCCATGTAAACCTAAGCATCTAAACAAACAACAAACAAAAAAAAAACACACGTCCACACAACTGTCCACCCCCACTCACATGCTCAATCGTCTCGTCGTTGATGCACAGATCCTTGACCCTCTTCATCCACTCGGGCTCGGCAGTCTCGGCCAGCATCTCCCTGCAATCATCCACCCATCAACCCTCATTCTCTACCGCTACACAACTTCAACTACTTGATGCTATGGAACTGGTAGTGTGATAATTAATGATAGTGTGATTGTGATACGACTGTTAACCCCCCCCCCCCCCCTCACAGCTTGGTAATACAGCTAGCCGCCTCCTGTCGTGCCGCCATCTCCATCGGGAACTCCTTCTCCTCATCGTTGAGATACATAATGATCTCCGTCCTCTCCTCGGGCCCTCCAGACACTGCGTCCCAGAACGCGCTGCACCTCTTGGGCGGCCAGTCCTTGGGAGGGGGCACGACTGCCACCATCTCTTCCACCGCAGCCACAAACTGCACGGCTTGAGGGAAGAGGGGCAGCGAGTGCATCAGCTGGGGGTCGGTCACGCCGCGCGCAGCCGACTCCTGCAGCAGCACCAGCAGGCGGAACTCGCGCGCCTTCACCTCGTTCAGCCACTCGCTCGACGCGGCGGACAGCTTCAGCGCAAACGCGCCCTGCAATAGAGCCGACATCATGTCACCTTTATAGCAAGATGTTTACAGTATACACAATGCATTCTTTCTTCCCTTTCATACTGTTGTGATTGTGAAGTCATATTCAGTGAAATATAACGATTCCAAATAAATGTCTGACTGCACATCATTACAAGCGGCGCGCAGCGCCGCTTGGGTTTGTCTCTACCACATTACGCGCTAGAATTGCGCACTATCGATATCGAATACACCTATAAGAGTGATAGTGAGATACTTGTGAACTATACAGACGTTTATGTATCACCTGGGCGGGCAATTTGTTCAGTTGGTCCAAGTTTCTATCTCGTCTCTAAAAGGAGATATAGCGCGCTCGGGGTCGAGGTGGCTTCATATATGTGTGTGTGTGTGTGTGTGTGTGTGTGTGTGTGTGTGTGTGTGATTATTGCGGCCGCACGGGCGGCCACAGAGGAGAGTCAAAGCGGCGCGGTCTAAAGCGTATGCAACCAAGCGCGCCTCATAGCCTACGGTTGCCGGAGGACGTAGGTACGACCATGTTATGAAAATATGATATCATATTCATATATCATACTTTAATAGTGATTGAGTTTCACATGCACCTATATACGTATATGCATGCGTTTGTGCATAGCATGCCTTATCGCTGCTTCCATCCCGCGGGCTATGTGGCCTAGTGGATAGGGAGCGCTTGCAAGATTCTGAACGTGTCGTGGGTTCGAATCCTCCCATTGAAATTTGTTTTGCTAGATTGATTATGACATATATAATTCATCGGAACATTAAATGAAACTAGTTTCATCGCGTGTTTCAAGTTTTGTGAATTTAAATTCAAAACTTGATTCAGTTTTGATTATATTCCAGTGCGATTAGTTGTTAAAATATATTATAAAGAATTTCCATGAAATTCAACAAAAGCCCATGCATTATCTCTAGAAAAGTACATGCGTAATAGAAGGTGGTTTGTCTCGATCTAACTCAACAAAAGCGCATGCATATTTTAAAATCACTTTCAAAATCATAACAAAATAATAGTAACACAAACCTGCTCTCGCAAATCGTGATTGTTAACGTATTATCACGTAAATATTTAAAGCAGTTTTTAACAAGACATGACAACACATACATATATACATTGCGTTGTCGTGTCTTACCATTGGGCACTGCAATACATTCGTTATCGAGAGCAGGTTTGTGTTACTATTATTTTGTTATGATTTTGAAAGTGATTTTAAAATATGCATGCGCTTTTGTTGAGTTAGATCGAGACAAACCACCTTCTATTACGCATGTACTTTTCTAGAGATAATGTCTACTATGTGTACGTCTTTTGTATACATCAAGTTACACAAAAAAACGTACATATAGTAGATAGTGATGTGCAGTCAGCAAAATGGTCCTCGTTTTGTAGTGTCTACTCCCCCCCCCCCGCTCACCCCTCTGACCGCCTCGTCGATAATCTGCTTCGTGTCATCATCCGCTAGGGACGAAGTGCCGCCGACCGAGATGAGTGCGTGTCCGCCGGACGGGAGGCTAATGTGTCCGTCGCTCGTGTACGCCATGTGCATCGCGTGCTCCAGCACCTCGTCCGACGGATGCGGCCCCGGCGGCGGCGCCTCGTCCTCCGCGATTGGGATGCTGAAGAGAGACACAATGTGTATTGTGTTTTGTCTGCACCTATGTCTGTCTGTCTGTCTGCCTGTCTGTCTGTCTTATGTATGTCTGCGTCTGCATAAATCATTATTATTATCAATTATCTCTTAAAAGTACTCGCGTAAAGAGAGTCAGTTTGTCTTGACCCAATTCAACAAAAGCGCATGCATAAAACGTTTACAAATACTAACACAAACCTGCTCCTCTCTCTCCCTCCCTCTCTATCTCTCTCTCTCTCTCTCTCTCTCTCTCTCTCCTTCTCTCTCTCTCTCTCTAATATTGATTACATTTCATCGATTTTATCGATTCATCGAACAGTCCGATATGCGCAGGTTTGTGTTAGTATTTGTAAACGTTTTATGCATGCGCTTTTGTTGAATTGGGTCAAGACAAACTGACTCTCTTTACGCGAGTACTTTTAAGAGATAATATATGTGCTTTTGTTAAATTTCATAGAAATTTCTTCTCTACCTGATTGCGCAGAACTATGATGAATGACACATTTTAATGATGGTAGCAAGTCATCGAATATACTACATACTACAGGTCGTGTTTGTTGCGTATGTTCAACAATGTTTCTCATGGTATCAAGAGAAACGCTTTGAAAAGAAATTTTTCTCTTTATTTCGGATCGCTGAGGCGTAAGTGCATGGTTACTACCGTCTGCGCGCTCTGCCAATATCGCGCACTCTCGCGCTCTCTCTCGCGCCCCGCCCATCGAGAGAGAGCTAGCAGCCAGCGTTGACTGGAAACGGTCCACACACACACACACACACCCACACGCTGGCCTTTCGCCTCATGGGTGCGCGCGATCGCTCATAACTTCTTTCACAGAAAAGCTACAAAGATGGCGTCAACCAGTGATCTGGCCTACGGAACCGTGCGAATCTAACTAACATGAATTGGATGAGTTCACGTTGCTGCTAACATGACCTTTGGATATCGCTTCTTAAAAAATTCTAGCGCGAGCCTTATCCTAAGCCAAAAGAGAGGGCGCTGCGCGCCTTCTCTAATGGTTAGAATTGGACTATTCATCACCGGGTACGCATAAGTGAACAAGACAACATTAAAACCCAAATCTATTCTAGCATATCAATCATAATTCACACTCACTGGCTCATCTCCTGCGGCCATAGCTCGTCCTTCTCGCCGTTCAGGTAGCGCACCTCCTGCAAAACACACTCGATCCAATCGATCGATACCAATCGATACACATACCTGTTTTCCGCTCTGCAGGTCGCGCATCACCTGGAACATGACCTCGCGCATATCCGTCGACGTCTTGCGCACGTTCACGCCAAAGTTGCCGAGCATCAGGCTAAAACGTACAGTTCAGAGTTCATTCTAACAAAAAAAACCAGTGGTCCCATAAACGTTTGACTTCAACATCGATGGCCGTATATGGTATATATGGTATGTGCCGAACATATATACTTTATCCATAATTTAGTTAAGTGACATGATCAATGGGTTGACATAACCCCTCATCCGACCGAAAGCCAACAAGACGCGATCGGATTAAAGAAACACCAAAATTAGATGAACATCTTTTTCTATCATCGACTCACCGTCTGTAGTGGGGGTGGATCATAATGTCGAAGAGGGTCATCTCCTCGTCCTCCTTCATCACCGGCGGCGCGTCTTCCGGCTGGTGGAACCAGCGCACCCGCGTCGACCGATCCACGTCGTTCGTCGACAGAATCAGACCAAACTCCGCGTCTAATACAAATACATCATGTTTTATACCAAACTCCGCGTCTGGCAAGCAAAACATCGCATAAATCAACTATCCAAAGCACAAACTTGCTTACACGGGCAGCCCACGCACTTGTGCTGGCCGATTCAGCGTAAAGTTGTGTATAAGGCATCCCCCCGTTCATCGTACGGCAATCATTTCGCCGAATGTTTACCAGACAGCATTTGAGGCATCAGTTGCCCGTTATCAGCCCGTGCGAGATCATTCGGCCGCGCCATTCGCGCACTTGGCGGTCTCTTTTTAGGGAAATGAGGGTCATTTGCAAGTCTAATGAAGCAGAGTTCTCCATCTTCTAAAGTTAATTACTCCTTTCAGAATTAAGCAATCTTCACAAAATTTTGATATGTGATGGGTATCAGTAGTTCTCACCGATCTCTAGTGTTCGATTTTTCATTTTCGCCTCCGTTTTCTAATTAGAGTCCCAAAACCTTGATTTTGACTCGATTTCCAATGGGAAAGCTCCGAAACTTAATTACTCTCTTCAAACTTATCGTACAGCGCTCAGTTTTCTGGAGGAGATGCCCAGATAGAATGCCAAGAGATCTCTAGTGCTCGATTTTTCGATTTCCGTCATTTTTACCATGTTTAAGCACAAAAACACACAATCGGGGCAAATTTGCATAAAATTCTCGTCTGTCTGGCGAACCAGCGATATTGCCGTACGATGAAAGGGGGGAACGGCCTATATAGGTGCATAATTTCCTAAGAATCGGCCAACACGAGTGAGTGGGCTGCCCGTGTTAGTTTGTAATGATTGCGTGTTGAATTGCGGGAGACAATTCGATTCTGAACGCGTACCGTGCGCCTCGTTCTCCTTCCTCGCCACAATGGTGCCGGGAATGTGGTCCTGCTGGTCCAGGTCGGGGTCGACGGGCACCAGCGAGTAGCCGGGAATGTCCTCCTCCACCCGGCCGTCCATCCACTCCACAGTCACCAGCGAGCGGGGACAGATCACCTGCAAAAAATAACAACTATCCAAAACACATCCATGTTTGGTTTGTCGATCTGTATACAGATCGATTGATTCTCGCAAAATGTCGGAGCAAGACGGACAGTCAGGCAGATTTCGACAATAGTGAGCAAAACAATAGAATCAGGCTATAGATCACCGGATCGCTCAGGCTATAGCAGACGTGGGAACGGGAGTACATCGTCCTGCTCACCTCTCCCACAAACTCGTCTCCGAGCAGCACGCGCGCGTCCCTCGTCGCGCCCTCGGCCAACACGGGCTGCCGCCGGTGCTGGCGACGCGCCAGCGGCTTGCGGCTGCAACCACATAATCATATTCAATAATCAAAATAAGACAAACAATCAATTACATATCCCCGCACCCCCCTCACTCACATGTTATGTTTTGTTTCTTATTCACCCTTATTCCAAAATGTTAGCATGATGGCATCCTTCATCGTAAACCGATCCACCCCCCACTCACTGTCTCTTGAGCCTTCCACCGGGATAGCGCGCCTTCTTGGCGGCGGCGGCGGCCGCGCCACTCGCCGGCTCGTCGTCGGCCGTATCATGAGACTCGTCCCCGGCAGCAGCCACCGCCGCCGCGCCCTCAGCCTCTCCCGACTTGGCCTTGTCCCCCTCTCCCTCTCCTCCCGCCTCCTCACCACACGACTCGTAGTTCGACGACTGCAATCACAACCATTCCCACTTCGAGTCCAATGGTCCAATCCGTACTTACAGATTCACTTACATATTTCCTAACCATACATCCAATCCAAGGTCCCACTGCGAAAATGCTATCCTAACCATTTTTCTGCGAAAATGCTATCCTAACCATTCCTACAATGTCCACTGTCCAGAAACAACTTCTCCAACACTTGGCCCCTCACATCGCTGTCCATGTCGTCTTCGTGTTCCTTCATGTCCTCCTCCGCCGCCGCCGCCCTCTCTCCCTCCTCGTCCTCCTCGATCCGCGCAGACTTGGCCGCCGTCGGCTGCTGATCCGTCGACGACGACGACGACGCACCCGCCTTCTTCGTTGGCTGCAACATTGTAAGTGTAATACCATGTTAATAATTCATAATATCATTTCATATCGAATAATTGTGATGGTGATGAATAGATGAATTATTCATATTCCCCTCCGTACCTTGTCAAACACCTTGGCGTACTCGTTCTGCAGGTGCGCGTTGTACTCCTGCTTGGTCATCACCGTCACTCCCTCGCTCGTCTTGGCGCGCACGCGGTCCGCCGATGCCACGCGGGCGTTCGCAGACAGGTCGATGCGCACACATCTACAACAGGGCATATGAGGTAATTGATAACACTTGGGTTACGTTGGGCCATGTTGGATCACCCCCGCGGTATTTCGCGGGTGGACCGCGTATTTAAGCGGGATCGCATCCCATATATCTAGAATGTTTCAATTCCACATTTCAACATCTACATCTAGTGCAGCGTAAGCACTCAGGTGCAGCGCTAGCCGAACACCTCTCATGTTACATGTACATGAAAATGCGATGCTGGGTAAATATTCGATTTGATTTGACATCAATCATGTTCGATGCACTACTCACTTTGCGAGCTCGTCTTTCCCGAGTGTCTCCGGCGGGGGCGTGACCGACGAGGCCGACGTCAGCCAGTTGACGCGAATCGCGTACGGACGAATCTCAAACAGGCAACCATGAATCATAAATCATTATTTTCTTGTAATATGTCGCCGTCTGTAGGGTGGATCTGATCAGAAGAAGACGTATGACTACACAAGTATCTACACAGCCATTATCGGATAGCTATATCCTGCACCAGTGTGATAGTACTTCGATGCGTCTGTCTACTTCGCTCGCAGCTCTAACGCTGAAATTTTCTTGTTTTGCGACTTGTGATCAGCGAGCCAACCAGCCAACACTCTCCGTCTTGCTCAGATCGATAGTAGAACACCTTACCCACTCACCTCCTTGATGATGCACGAGATGCTGTCCTGCTTGCTGTTCACCTTGCCGGCCCTTCGCCGCAGCAGCGCCGGCGGCTCCTTCTCCCAGCGACTGTGCTTCGACATGGCCTCAGCCACCGTCAGCGTCACCTCCTCGCCCGGCACCAGCGACTGCAAAACAATCAAATCAATAAACATCATTACTACATAACAAAACAAAACGAGTAAAAGACTGACCTTGGTCTCGTCCTGCCTCTCCCGGCGGATGAGGAACACACCCTGCTTGCCGCCCTCACGAACTGTCAGCCTGGAAATGCAATAGCAATAATCAATAAATCAAGGATGACCGGAATCAACCAATATTCACCAATATGTACATGAATAAGCGATTCTGGATAAACATTTGATTTGATTTGAACGGAATCAAACGCTAAACGAGATTTCGACATTCCCACAGCGTTCATCTTCCCAGTCCTCACCTGTAGGTCCTCTTGTACTCGAGCACCACCTCGTTCACCAGGTCCTTCACGTCGCCCACCCACTCGCCGTACCTGAAAAAATATTTAAAACTGAACTATTTTAAATTTAAATACAGTAAACTACCTACATGATAAAGTTGTTGGCCGAGTTGAAGTTGATCATCTCGACGGGCTCGGTCGTCGACAGGTCCACGTTGCGCGCCACCAGCATCTTCGAGGGAAGGACCAGCACGTCACCCATGAGCTGAAGCACCAACATCCATAACATAGTCAGAACTTTACACGATGCTCGACGGCCGAGAAGTGAGCGAGTGATAATCACCTTGCACGCGACGACCTGCCCAATCGTTCCCTGACTGGGCACTCTCTCCGCGCGCCTCTTCTCGTCATCAGGGAACGCGTTGACATATCGCGTGACCGTCTCGCCGAGCGAGAAGCCGCACTCGATGAGGTGCGTCTCCTCCAGACAGCGCGTCACCGGCACGCCCGTCGGGATCTGCTCCAGCGTGTACGTCGTGCCGCAAACCGCTTCGGTGTACATGGGGTTCTGGCGCAGACGGTGATCGACCTGAATCAGAATCAGAATATATTTATCTCGAATCAAGTAGCACATGGTAATGTAAATTACGCGAGTTAATACCACGCCCACCTGAATTATGAGGAAAATAGTTTTTGGCAGATTCATATTCCGTCATTGTTTTATGTTTTGTGGTAAGGACGAAGAATGTATTGCTTTATTTATTTAAAAAAAGATCAATACCTCGCTGACGTAGCCGACATGTACGCGTCCCTTCTTCATGAACACCACCATGTCCTCCTTGTTGGGCGCGGGCCGGTCGAAGCAGTTCACGCGCACCAACTTCGACAGATCGATCTACAATCATGTCACATGATATTTATTCATGAGCAGAGAGCGGGATAATATGTTATGTTATATGATATTTACTTTGATAAATACTATGTTATTCAGCCGTTCATGAGCAGTTCCCACCTTCGGCTCCTCCTTGTGCGCCTTGTGATGCTTGCAGTCGGGCGGGCACTTGCGATTGCTCTCGCCGTCAAAGTGGTCTTCGTCCGACGACGGCTGAATAACAATATTTATCAAAATAATAGAAATATTAAAATAATATATGATCAGCGCCGTGAACCATTGTAAATACCAAATACCATATTCACGACTATTCTGAATAAATATAGCATATAACATAACATATTATCCCGCCCCGCTCACCTCTGTGTCGAATAGCGTGTCTGTGGCGGTGCTGCTGACCTGGTCGGCCGCATCTTGCTGCTCGTTCTGATCCATGCTTCTAGTGTAACCCAATAACCATTCGAGCAACTCGCGCATAGACACGGGTCTGAAATGCACACATAAGCAGCAGAAGGAATGCAAAACAAACATGTTCGGCAGGCGATCATATCAATCACAATCATACAAAAGTGCAACAAGGCTACATCAAGTTGCCAACATTCTAATGCGAGATGAACAACAAACACCATCAGTAAATTCATCAGTTGATCTGAAAGAAACACACAAAACACACCCTCGAAAAGATTGCAACGGTTGTTTCAACTTTTGGAAAATGCGCGAAAAAAACGACGTTATAGTCGTTGTGCAAATACGCGCATTAAGAACCTACACTACGTATCGCACAACTTACTCGAGCAACACAAACATCAAAATCAACAAACAAAAACCAATTTATTTCATTCACAGAAGTGATAACAACTCACAACAATAACATTGAACATGATGTTCGAATAACAAGCAACAATACGATCATCACACGCCAGGAAAGCACCGCTTGGTGACACTTCGGATGATCGCTTTCTGTTCGGGAGTGTGCTGGGTGGTGAGCAGGCGCGCCCCACGGCAGCCCTTGTTCAGATGACGAGTCAGCATGTACTTGTCTGCAATGAACACATATTGAAGTGATTATAGGTGCAATCAGTGTTAGACTCGTAGAAAGAAATTTCAAAATAATCTTAGAAAAAGGTTCGAGAATATGTCGAAGACTATTCGGTGTTCTGATGACGATTCGAAAGGCAAGAGTGTTTGAAGAGACGGTCTGCACTCACACACGCTGCCGTAGTTGCACTTGGAGCAGGTGCGCGGGAAGGGGATGCGGGCCTTCTTGAGATGCGCCAGCACATGAACTAGAATGCGGTTGCGATTCTTGTAGATCGCACCCTTCATCGTGACGCTCAGCACAGCCACGCTACGCCCGCACAAACCACACGGTCGGTGCAGGTCCGGACGAGGCTGGAAAGTGGAAAAACAACGATATGCGAAAGGAGAGTGGAGCTCACCTTTACGTCTTCCTCCTCCCCCTCCTCCTCCCGCTCGCAGTCAGCATCAGCATCGATCTCCGCTTCGTCTTCGTAATCATAATCATCAAGATCCTGAAAGTTCATCAGCTTTCCATTTCTCACTCATATCCCACCTCCAGCTTGAGTATGAGTTTGAAATCTGCCGCCTGTCCGACCAGCCAGTCCACCAAGTCCTCGATAGCCTTCTCCTCATCCAGCACGTGACCCTAAAACTGTATTATTACAAAGTACAACTCTAGCATACCTCCTCGTTTCGATCTCCACTCGTCTGCTGACCCCCCTCGTCAACAGTCATCTGAAAACAACACGGTACCCATTGAACGGCAACCACCACCAACCGACATGTCCATATAGCATTGCTCCTCCGAAATGTCTGCGAGATGCTCGTTCACATCCACCTCCCCGCTCTGCTCCTCCTGAACAGATTCAAATCTAGGCAACTATATTTTGCACACCAGAGATTTTTTTTCTGAAGCTCGAAAAGAGGGTCAGATTAACCTCGGAATTGGCCTCACATTGTCTCAATCATATAGCCTGCGCCAGAGCGATAGTTTTTCGATCTACTTCGCTTGCAGCTCGAAATACGGTGCCGTAACCGTCTGCCTCTCTTGTTTTGCGCGCTTTTGGCGTGAGCTGACTCTCCGTCTTCCTCTGATCTACCCCACCTCGCGCAACTTATTGCGATCATAGAACTATATTTATACCCGCTCGTCTGTCGAGCCAGATGAGTCGCACTGTATGTCCTTGCAGTGTACTGCGACCGCCTCTGCCACCTCCTCGGTCATCTCGACTGTAGGCCCCCCGGACGCGTCGCACTGGCACTGGCTGTTCTTGCTGTGTACCTCCACTGCCACCTCCTCGGTCATCTCCACACCATCGTGAAACTCCTCCTCCTGAGTATAATTCACTTGCACACGTTGAGTACGTTTTCTTATACCTGGATAGATTCGCCGCGCCTCGCCTCGTCTGCGCACCACGGCATCTCCTCCGAGCAGGTCAAATACAGGCTGTCGCCACTCGTTGGAAACTACAAAGAGTTGTTTCAACCATGCAATGTTAGCAGTAATCTGGTAGCACACATAATTATACAGAATTGGGAGACTTCTGATAGACACGCACCTCTTGCCGCGTCTCGTTCATTGCAGACACGTCTCCTCCACTCGCATCGTTTGTCTCTTCTTCTTCTTCCATCTGGAGAACAAATATATGAAAATGTTACAACATTCAGCAACAATCAACATACCTGCGTGACAGCTGCCTGGCGGGTGAATGCGCACTGGAATTGAGCGACTCGCGGTCCCTCTTCTTCTTCATGATGAGAATGTAGGGTGGACCAGTCCACGTGCGTCAGTACCACATCGAACATGCCTTCCGCGTTCAGCGTCTACACTACATATATCTCCCTCATTTTGCATTTCCCACCTTGATTACGTTGGACAGATTCGTATTGGGTGAAATCCTTGAGAGCAAGGTGTACACAGACATGCCCTGAACAACACTCTCCATGAGAATACACTTCATGTAAGAAAGGGTATAAAACGTAACGAAACGTAAACTAAGCAAAGTAGTAAAGAATAAATAAATAATACAACAAAACAAGTTTGAACTTTGTCGTGTCGATTAATTTTCATTGTGCACAGAATATACACTCTTCGTGCACAACTGTGCAAACAAATGAAATGGAAAATTAGAGTTTTTTTTAGTTTTATCTATTTTTTGTACTGAATTGTGTTTGTACCGAAGTTCCCCGCACGCTTTTCGACAAACGCGACTAAAGGCCCAATTATACTTCCTACTTCACGCGTCGACAATGTACAAACGATACAATATCGATTTTGAAGCCGAAAATAACACAGTTGAAGCGCGAACCGTTTTCGAAATTATAAATGGGCCTTCAGGCTGTTTTCGCATAAATTCATTGTCAGTTCTCGCGTTTGTCTGACCGACCGCTGATAATTGCCGTGCCGTGAAAATGGGGGAAACCCTCCCTATGCAGGTTGCGGACGTCTCGTCTACAATGTCATCATTTTCTACCCGCGCCGCTTCGCGTGCGGCACACTCTACTCATGGTGCTGACGAGGTCGAGAAAGCGAGGTTGGTTTTGAAATTTTAGTCAGCTGCGAAGAGATTTTATGCATGTGCTTTTGTTGAATTAAAGGCACAGGGGCGTTTAGTGTTACCAAGGTTGATCGAAATTCACTTATGAGAACTTGGCAAAACTGATTGCACGTAGCGGGAATCGATTCTCCAGGTGCACAATTTGTGCGCAAGCATGTTGTATACGCTGTGGCAAACAATTTACGAGATTTGGATCACATTGGATAACTAGGACATCGATCAAGGATTGCTTTCGTATATTCCAAATTGCGCTGCTTGCGCGCGACCGGTGAAATCGCCTTTTCGCCCGAATGGTGCGGGGTTATTTGAACTGGAGAATTGGCGGGAACTTTAGATCAAAACAAATCACTCTTGTTCACACATGTACTTTTCGAAAGATAATAAACGTTATATACGTGCATGATTCGAAATTTCGCAACCAGACTATGCATCGCATTAAAATAGCACTGCGGCATAGCGGCATACATTATCAAAATGACCCATCCAGACGGTGAATCCGTATTTATATAAGCAGGGGGGGACGGATCAGGTCTTTAAAGGAACAGTGGCGACTTATTTCTGCCACAACCTGCCACAACTCCTCATTTTCACACGAGCAAAACATTTGGCAGTAACCGGAATCGAACCCGCGAAGCTCGGGGGCCACAACGCAGCGCACATGCACTGAGCCATGAAGCATGTGAGAGGGCGTCGTTTATTTGCGCTCATGTCTCCGACCCGAACGTGCAGTATTGAAGCGTTGGCGGGTAATTCAAATTTTCGTCTGCATCCGTGGCAGTGGCAGATTCGAAAGTAAGTAACGCAGAATCGTCGTTCTTTCGCGAAATTTGCAAATGTGTTAGGTTAATATATTTTTTTAATAATACTCCGAGTCAAAAATAAGTCGCCACTGTTCCTTTAAAGGGACAGTTTCACGGTTCTAACGTCCCAGAACCACTCTAAAGTGCATTTGTACACAAGAACTGATAAATTGAAGCTGAAAACCGTAATTTCAAGAGTTTTCGCGAACCGCGTTTGGCGATGAAACGCGCACTGTGTTTGAACTCCCTCGCAAAACAATAGTGCTCTAACTAGGTCACATTTACGTTTTGCCGTGGGGGCCGGTACTTTTTGTCAGAGCTGGCCGACTGCGCTATCACTCGATCAGATGTTGTTTGTTTATGTTTTTAATGTGTTTATGTGAATTATTGTTGTTTTGTAATGTATTTCGACGCTACATGTTATCACACTCTTGAACATTGATCATACGCGCGTTGTGTTGCGCGTTGTTTGCACTTGGTGTAAAGTAGTACATCGATATAGTACGTACAGTGCAATGCGTCACAAATAAGTTTGGATGTCACAGTGAGTGAATGATGCATGACACCTCATTCGGGCGCCGATTTTTGTGCGCGGCCCCGGTTACTCGTGCTGCTAAAACTAGAATGGATTCAAAAACGGATCGCGATTCCGCTTTCGTATTATGAAACTGTCCCTTTCACTATAGGTTCCATCGTCTGCCGAGCAGAGCCAAGAACCCAAGCGATCAAGCGATCTACAGCGTTCAGGGGTGAGGGTGCCGGTGCAAGGGAGGGCTTCTGCCGCCGGGCCGCGTCGGCTAGTGGAGGACCGGCGGGACGCAAAGAAGAATTGGTGAGTCGCCTCCTCATCCCCCTCTCTTCTCCTCCTCCTCTTCCCTCTTTTCGTCCTCCTCTTCTCTCTCTTTCTCTCTCTCTCTTTCTCTCTCTCCTTCCTCCCCCCTCCTCCTCCTCCTCCTCCTCCTCCTCCTCCTCCTCCTCCTCCTCCTCCTCCTCCTCCTCCTCCTCCTCCTCCTCCTCCTCCTCCTCCTCCTCCTCCTCCTCCTCCTCCTCCTCCTCCTCCTCCTCCTCCTCCTCCTCCTCCTCCTCCTCCTCCTCCTCCTCCTCCTCCTCCTTCTCCCTCCCTCTCCCTCCCTCTCCCTCCCTCTCCCTCCCTCTCTCTCTCTCTCTCCTCACCACCTCACCCCCTCATCTGCAGGGCGACTCCTCACGCCCACCGCCCCGATGATCCCAACCCCCTCTTCCCAAGAAAGAACCAAGCCAAGCGCATTCGCATTCAGCGGTGCGCGCGGCTCAACACCACCCACCTCGACAGCGAGGTGAACCGTGTGCATATGCTGTGGAGGTGTATTGACTTGTGCTTTGTAGGAGACGACGATGGCGAAGGCGGACGCGGGTGCTGTGTGGTGGCGCGGCAGGGGCAACTACGAAGACGACTTCCCGTCCCTCGTGTCCACCTCGGCCGAAGCCAAGAAGAAGGAGAAGAAGGAGACGGGCAGGATGAAGAAGAACAATGACACCCAGAAAGAGAAGGTCGAGGAGAAAGGGGAGCATCCCAAAGAGCAGAAAGAGCAGAAGAAGAAATAGAAAAAGATGAGCAGAGAGGAGGAAGAGGAAGACACCAAGAAGGAGTCTTCTGTGCCGGTGTTCGAGGTGAATAAGTGAGAACGGATAACTCCCTTACATCATCTGCCGCATTACCCACTCACTCGATTGCCTTGCAGCCGAGTGAATACAGCGAGACGAGACGGGTGCGCAACCTGCAGAAGCGACGGAATCGGGCTGCGAAGAAGGCGCGACTTCTCATGGCACTGAGAGGAGCCGAGCCGGTGAGCCATCTGAAACGACTCCACGTTTCATATTGCACTTGATACAGAAGTCGATGGAGCGTTGCGGTGTGCGCGCGATGGAGGCAAGAAAGAAGAAGGGTCCCAAGAGGGACAACAAAAGGACGTTAGTGGATAGGGACGGAAGATGGACAGTCGACGTCTCAGACAAGAGACGCGGTCGCACTCTCCTCCCGCCCACGCCGACACCGATCGAGGTGTGCGAGAGAGAGGGAGAGGGGGGAGAGAGGACAACTCATATTCTTGTAGGTGACTGGAGGTCGATGGGAAGAGCTAGAGTGTGCAGTGGAGGAAGAAGAAGACTTCTCAGCCTATGCGGCGGGTCCGAAGAATGGACAGAGGAAGAGAAGGGAGAAGAGGGCAAAGCGCAGGCCGAAGGTAGAGAGAGAGAGAGAGAGAAAGAGAGAGAGAGAGAGAGAAGGGTGAGAGATAAAACAGAGAATTCTAGAGCGATGACCTCGACAAAGTGGCACAGTACATCGAGGACGATGGAACAAAGGCAGACGTGGAGGAACAGGTGCACACCCGCTTTCACCTCTCTTTCACTAACCTCGCTTGCAGACGCAGTTCCCAGAAGTTCCGACGGCGCCGCGCCCGCGAAAGAAGACAACGCGTCCGAGTGCTGCTGCTCACCGCCGCGATGCTGTGCCGCAGGTGGGAACCGACTGAATACACCCATCACATCACATCATTGCGAAACACTCACTCACTTGTAGGATGAGGCTGGAGACGGAGTGGAGAAGAGGCTGGACGAGGAGCAGCTGCGAGCGCGCGTCGTTCAGAAGATCGACGAGCTGGAGTCGCAGATCATTGAGGAGATCGTCGCCGCAGCCGTACTCTCCCACACCCACCACACCAGCGACTCGACTGGCGGGGCGGGCAAGAAGAGAAAGCAGGCATACAAGTTGAACGAGCGCGATCTGCTGCCGACGAGGGAGGCGGACCCTGCAAAGATGGTGAATCGCATGTGTAGTGTTCATCGCTTTCGTTATAGGTCAGCATCGGCATGCGCGACTCCATCATGCAGTTTATACGCACACAAGCGCCGAGAGTGCGCGGATTCTGGGTACAGAACGACATGAAGGTGGCGTACTACTGGCAGACCATAGAGCGCACAACAATCATTTGCAGAGGCATACGCAGTGGATGGCCAAGGTGAACGCGGTCATCGACCAGTTCTACGCGATGGTGATTTGCGTCGAGTCAGTTCGTCTCACCGCATTGATTCAGGTGTTCGTTCCGGTGTCGTCCAAGATCAAGAAGACTTCGGGCGCGCATTGGGTCTTTATCAAGTGAGACAACACCAAATATCTACAGTAACATGGCCGTTTAGGCATGCTCACTGCACCAGGCGCTGTATCATATACAACTCAGACAGGGCGAACACGGACTACAACGTGAGTAGGATGAAGCATAGACCGCCGTACCACTTGCTGTTTAGACGAATGCGTATGTAAACCAGCTCCGCATCTACCTCGATACGATCGACGAGAAGATTTCATTCTACCAGGAGATGAACTTTCACCAGCAAAAAGTATCACTATTTACTTGAACCCCCATCACTGTGCGCATTGCAGGACGGATGGAGCTGTGGTGTGTGGTGTTTAGTAGCTGCGATTCTCGTCGCTGCCGGCAGGGAGCCACACGGGTGAGAAACTGACGGAAAACGGCTCGATCGCATCGCTTTCAGGTTCTCGGGAGACCCGCTCCACATGCGCTCTGTTCACGAGGACAAAATCGAGGCTCGCTCGACTCGTGGATTGGCAAGCTCAACCTGTGAGTCATGTGAGCTGCTTGATTGATAACTATACTTTGTAGATCGCAAACAGGCGTATCTGATCCCGACCCGCTTGTGGCGTTCTCACGAAAATACAAGGTATTTGAGTGTAATGTGCAATATGTTTATGGTAGGTTGTAGAGGAACAAGGAGAGCACCACGCCCGGCCGGCAAGAAGACACCACACAGGACGAAGACGACTCGGCTGCTGGAATCGAAAGCAACAGAAGGTTTAGACTCTCTCTTACTCTTACAGCTATTACCGCTTAACATTTACATTACAGCGTCGCCAAGATCTCCTACAAGAGCCTGCCGTGGAGGGAGATGAAAAGGTACATACCGCTTACAGTACTTAGGCAAAACACCTATTCAGAATTCTATCGATACCCGTCAATCTCGCGGATGTGAAGAAATCTGTGGGTCACAAATACGAAATCAGTGTTAGCAAAACACACAAAACCCATTCAGAAGTGTCTTGACGTGCGACTTCGATGCATAGTGGAACAGATAGCCAAGTACGCGTCCACAGAAATCAACAACGACTGTGAGATAGCGGAGTCTGAACCACTTCAAGCGTGCATCTCTTATAGGTCGAGAGGGCGAGTACACCTGCAATCGCATCTACATTAGCGATTTGCACCCGCAATATCTGAGTGGCCAAGGGACATGGAAGAAGCGATATGGTAAGAGCAAGAAAAGATTCAACGACACTGGTGCAATAACGATTCCCATCCCAGTCCACAGTTCCTTTTAAGAACTCTACAATGATCTGCTGGACGCCATGAATGAAGTAGGACTGATGAATCAAGATATGAAGACTCGGCTGAAGATCGGGGTACGCGTTTGTCTAGAGAAGATTGAATACGTGAACTCTTTTCTCTTGTAGGCTGTGGACGCGGAGTGGCAGCACATCATCATGTATGTGGCCGCACTGCTGCAGCAGGCGATTCGACTCGACGACGGCAAGTACAAACGACGTACGTCCACCCTATTGTACCAATCATCGAACTACTATTCAGCACCGCTCAAAACTTTCTGGGATCGGTTCAACAGCATTAAACGTGGTTTGCACGTACAGATAGACGAGGTGAGCAGGCCATATATGGGAGACGGACAGTCACTTACGGAACACATTCAGGAGTACGTCATATGGAAGTTCATCCCATGGACATACATCCCGCTACAGGAACAGGACGACTGCTGAATGGCTGCGCGGACAACACAAAACGCCACCCACCATCCACACACACACACACACCCTTGCCCTCGCATACCCACTACTCGCTTGTTATGAAGAATAAACAATTGTTATTGTTTGGCAATATGTATAAATCGTCATGCATACCTGTACGACGGCGGGCCAGCTGGCTGGTGGAGGTTGGGCGGCTTTCGGCTTCTCCTCTTCCTCACAATCACGAGAATGCAGGGTGGACCAGTCCAGGTGCGTCAGTACCACATCGAACATACCTTCCGCGTTCAGCGTCTACACTACATATATCTCCCTCATTTTGCATTTCCCACCTTGGTTGGACAAATTCGTATTCGGTGAAATCCTTGAGAGCAAGGTGTACACAGACATGCCCTGAATAACACGCTCCATGAGATTACACTCCATGTAGGAAAGTGAGGAAAACGTAATTAAACATGAACTAAACAAAGCAGTATACAATAAATAAATAAAACAAAAAAGTTTGATTTGACTTCGTCGTGTCGATTATTATTCATTGTGCACAGAATATACACTATTCGTGCACAACGATGCAAATAAATGAAAAATTAGAGTTTATTTTTTTTGTACCGAATTGCGTTTGTTCCGAATTTCCCCGCACTTTTTTCTTTCCTACAAGTGAGATTTTTTTCATAAAAAGGTTGTTTTCGCATAAATTCACCCGTCAGTTCTCGCGTTTGTATGACCGACCGCTGATAATTGTGTCTTCGGACGCCTCGTCTACAATGTCATCATTTTCTACTCGCGCCGCTTCACGTGCGGCACAACAACGCTCAGCCGGCGGCCGGGTCGCCTCCGAAAGACGCACGAACGGTCAGGAAACTGCGCGCACACACTCTCTCCCTATCTGTCTTTCTCACCGTCTTTCTCACCGTCTCTCTCTCTCTCTCTCTCTTTCTCTCTCTCTCTCTCTCTCTCTCTCTCTCTCTCTTCCCTTGCTGTCGCTTCTTGTTTGTTTCAAACATGCCAGTTTAGGCTGCGCCCACCTTCCCCATCGGGATGCTGCCCCACGTGGTCGCTTCTACCACCTCCTCCCGCTCCTCGACTTACAGGTACTGTAGTTTCGAAATACTGTAGATACCGTATGCGTAGGACCGCTGCGCGCTGCGTCTCGTCGACCGCGCCGCGGACGGGATGGTGCGCGACAACGCGTCTAGCAGGCTGCCTTCCGCCAGTCACCGGCTGCTGCTCGAGTGGGTCTACCTGGACGCGAACATGCAGGTATGCCCTCAGTCTCTCTACATCAGGCAAACGTTACTTAAGTAACGATCATTGTGGTCAGATTGTGGTCAGATTGAGAAGCGGTGGGGCCAATGACGCTCACAAGCGGTTGGGCGCTCCTTCAAAAGCGCAGGAAAATGCTCGAACCTGTTCTTTTCACCGTGTAATGGAAACCGAGATGATGAACGAGGAAGAAGCCCCGTGTGCTCACGACTGGTTCACCAAGTTTGTGCGAAGAACGCGAGCACCAACTTGATCGTTGTCGATGAAGTGGAGGAGCATTCGATGGACGATCTGTGACAGCGGATATGTGCTCGTTCATCTCGCGCCGGCCGGTGTCTCACAAATCGGGAGAAGAAGACAAGATACGCTTGCGTGTGCGACCAGTATGCTGCCGGTGTCGGCGATGACGACGACAAAAGGCACGATGAATAAGAAGTGCAGTTAACTCCAATCGATCGACGTCAACTGCTCAACGCTGTTCTTCCCGCACTCATAAGTGATGATAAACGGTGACGTCAGTCCCCGCCCGACCCCGCTCCTGTTCAATCTGCCGCAATCTGACCATCAGCAATTGACGGTAATATGACTCACTACTTGTTGTTACTTACCTACTGTTACTACTACTTCTTGTTACTTCTTTACTACTTACTTACTCACTTACTTGTTTCTACTTGCAGCAGCAGGCGTGGTCTCGCTGGGACGACGACCATCGCCCCGTCTACATGCGTTACACCATCGCCTTCGCCGGCAGCCGCTTCGAGGTATGTCATTTCCTCTGGGGTTTTTGTTCCAGTACACACCCTGCTTTGCCATTTTCTATACATTTTTTCTAAATAAGTGTATAAAATAATAAATGTATTAAGGTAACGGAAACGTGTGTGGTGCGTTACGGACGGAGAAATCTATACCCGCGCAAGATCGAGCAAGCGTTTGACAGAATATTCGGCAAGTACGGCGATCGCATCGTGCGGTTTGAGTTCGTTGGCAAAGTGGGTCTCTCTCTCCGTTATCTCTCTCTCTCTCTCTCTCTCTCTCTCTCTCTCTCTCACCACGCTTCAGGGAGAGATGCGGGGTGTGGCGTGGTCTGGGCCGGGCTCGCTGCCTCGCGGCCGCGTGTACGCAAAGCTGCTCCGACAGCTCGCCGCCTTGCCCCACCTTTCCCACCTCGTCCTCCATAACGCCCTCTTCCCCACATTGGGTACGCGGTGCTTTCCCCCGCGCCTTTTTCACTTCACCCTGAACTTCAGGCACATGCGCCGATCTCCAGCTCCCCAACCGCATGTGTCTCGAGGTGACTGGGACCCGGTACGGATCGGAGGTAAGACGAAAGGGAGAGA
>CAWZYM010000011.1:0-77500 GCA_963966185.1 Rhabditoides inermis | reverse complement strand
CCGGGAGGTCCAGGCGGTCCCATGTCTCCGGGAGTTCCGGGGTTTCCATCGTTTCCAGGAGCTCCGGCCTGTCCACGCCTGCCACGCATTCCACGCATACCGGGCGTTCCAGCGGGTCCCTGCGGTCCGGGCATACCCTGCGGGCAGGTGAAGCATCCCATCGCCGGCGCGTTCTGCACATCCTCCGCATCCTGTCCGTCGTGTCCATCGACTCCATCGAGTCCGTCCTGTCCGTCGGGTCCCTGCTCTCCCTCGGGTCCGGCCGGTCCCGCGGGGCAGTTGTTCGCCGAGTTGCACTGGCACTGGTTGTTGGTGTTCGGGCCGGCGTTGGGGAAGCCGGGAGGGATCATGCCGGGGGTGGACGGCTGGTCGCCGCCGGGGAATCCGGGATTGGGGTTCATGGGCGCGGGCGGCTGCACCCCGGTCGCGCCGTAGCCTCCGTAGCTCTGACGACGCTGGCGGTTCGCGGGCGTCGCCGCGCCAAGAGCCACCATCTCCGACCACATGTCCTCGGTGAGAGCCTGGAAGAGAGGGGCGAGGTGAGAGAGAGAGAGAGAGAGAGAGAGAGAGAGAGAATGCGCCTCACCTTGAAGGAGCTCATCTCGGCGTCGAGCTCATTCCAGATGCTCGTCACATCGGAGTAGATGGACGCAGCGGCGAAAAGAGAGAGAACGAGGGTGGCGCCCGAAAAGGCCAGAGCCCCGGTGGTCGCGGTTTGCAGGCCCATACTGCAATGGAAGCGTGAGTAAAGGATGCTGAAGAGCTAAAGTCAACAATGGGTGAGCGGAATGGGCTGCGAGGCCATTATGGACACTGCATGTCGCGCTCGCACTTTTATATGGCTCGGATCTCGCTCTGGCTAGGCAGTCCGGCCGCGGATCGACTAGAGAGCGAGAGGCGAGAGAGAGAGGCGCCAGGCCAGAGATACGCACTTCGTTCCAGCAAGCGGCGCGCGCTCGAAAAAACGAGGCAAGATTGGGCTATTATCAAATGATTGCGACATCCAACACGAATTCTCGTGCGTATCCCGTGGCCGTCTTATTCCCTTCCGCATCACCTGCTCAGAACAATGCAGCGAATGCGACCACCTGACCGGAAGAGAGATTCTCAATTCACTCTCTGACCACCAGGACCTTCGGTTGACAAAATCTTATATAAGATCTATAATATACAGTAATACACTCGAAACCAGAAAATGCGTAGACCGTCTCTCTCTCTCTCTCTCTCTCTCTCTCTCTTCCCACAGTCAGACTTCGGAGCGAGTACTAGAAAAGAGAGTGCGCATGCCGCGTCGAGTGTTTTTTCGTGGACCATCCACGGTCTGCGGCAGCTGGGACATATTCTTCCTATACATGTACCTTTATATTTCCTAAAGTTTGAAAGCAAACCCCATCGCGCTACAATGCCTTCTCCGTTCCGTTCTCATCTACTGCCCGGAAGCCTAATCCAGCTTGAGGTGTCCTTTCATAAATCACTCCTTCCGCCCTCCATTCGTCTTATTCTCTTTTCTCGATCAATCAACATCTCTCTCGCCCTTTCTTTCGTGAAATCGCCAAAAACAGTGGGCGGAAAATCGCGGGTCTGCTCGAATCACGGAATATCAGTTTTTGTGCGGCGCGAAACCGGCAATTTCAGCCTGACCACTGGAGGACCGGTTCGAAACCATGCGAAACTATGTCCCCTAATCAATCAATCCACAACAAACAATGTTAGCACTTTATCGTCACAAGTGGGCAAGTATGTTACAGATCGCAGTTACAGTAGTCACCGATATCAAATCAAAAGAAATCTTCGCATAGGATAAAGCTTCACGGAAGCAGGAGAAAATGTCAAGCACACATGGAATGAGAATGAGATAGTCAACATCACAACACTGCTAGTTATTACACTGTACAAACGGCTGCATAAAACATGGGTCTTATTTTACATTATACTCTACTCCTTGTCTTTTCCGACTACGACCTTCCATCCGACGACCTGTCTGTCGAATCCACAAGTGATAAGATTCGACGACGGATGGTCCTCCGCCCACGCGACACAACACACCATACGATGGTGGCACTGAAACACACCATCTCTCTCTCTCTCTCTCTCTCTCTCTCTCGCTCTCTGTCTCTGTCTCTGTCTCTGTCTCTGTCTCTCTCTTTCTCCTTCCCTCCCCCTCTCTCCCCCACTCACCCTCCTAAACGGTACTCTGGGCAGGCGCACTCCGTTCAGATCATACAGCCTGACATGCCTGCTGTCATGTGGGATCGCGATCGCCCCGCCTCCTCCGACTCCGCCCATCGCCGCCACGGCGAGTCGATTGGACGCGGATTGGAGTCGAATGGTGGAGAGTGCGCATCGCATGTTGCGCATGTCCCATATCTTCACCGTCCGGTCGTCGCTGCCAGAGACAATCTTGTCCCCGGGCGCGAACGCCACCGAAGTCACCGCACTGAAACGAATATGTTGGCGACGAGCGCACATTGAAGATGAAGTCAGCAGTCTCTTCAAAACGCTTCGACTTTTCGGTCGTGTTTCGAAAGTACGCAGTTTCCGAGTGCAAAGTTTCCAACTGACTATGAGTACGCAAGAAATCACTCGACACTCACTCATTGTGCGCCTGGAACACGGCGACGCTCTGTATGGTGTCGCGAAAGTCCCAGAGTCGGAAGGTGGTGTCTCGACTGGCGGTCGCCACCACCAACTGACTCGCGTGCACCGCGCAGTCGTCCAGCTCCTGCTCGTGGCCTGACGACATATCCAATCGACAAGGCAATTCGAAAATCACACCAACCACTACACGAACAGTTCCAAACCGTAGCTGTACTATTACATATTTCGATTTGTGTGTATGTCATAACAACTTATGAATAAACTATTCTATTCTATTCTACACCACAAGACACCGTCAGAGTATCGTCAAGTTATTTAACGATTACTTTTTGCTTTTTGTACCAAAGTGCCATTTCCTAATCGCCCATCATCAACCACTCACCGCTGAGTATATTCAGCACCTCGCCCCTCTCCACGTCATAGATGTGCGCGGTGCGATCCCAGCTGGCGGTGAGCACGCGGTCCGGCCCCGCCCCCGCCGTGCCCGCCCACTTGCACGCGGACACGGGACCGGTGTGTCCGGTGAGGCGGAGGAGAGGGGAGCGGATGCGGTGTCCGTCGGTGGACGGGTCGGCGTGGTCTCCTTCCGTCGTCTCGCAGTCGCCGTGCTCCCCGTCCTCCTCACTGCTACCCGCAGCGGCTGAACGGCGTGGTCAGTCACTTCGAAACGCAACACACTGTCTAATCGCGTTTTGCAGTTAGTACGAAATGAGTTTTTGAAGAAAAAAACTGAACATATCTCTCTTCTCTCTGCAATGCTTTCACCCACCCTGCATACTGGCCCTCCAAATATGCGCAGACTCGTCGCCGCTCGAAGTCGCCATCAGAGCATCGCCTTGTTCCGACGGAGCGCCCTGCAAAGAGTAGTGATAAGAAAAAGAGGGGAGAGAGGAGAGGGTAGAGAGTAGAGAAGAGAGGAGAGAGGAGAGAGGAGAGAGAGAGAGAGAGAGAGACTCGCCTGCGCGATGGCAACACAGTTGACGGATCCAGTGTGTCCCACGTAGGTGTAGAGGCACGCACCCGAGTCGAGCGACCACACGCGAGCAGTCTGGTCTACACGGAGAGTCTCTCTCTCCCCCCTCTCTCTCTCCCTTCCCTCTCTCTTCCACTCACCGGCAGATGCCGAGGCGACAATGCCGTGTTGTGTGCTGGCCGCCACATGCCACACCCCGTCCCGATGTCCTTCGAACCGGCGCTGCACACTGAAATCACTCATCTTCTTTGGAACCCGAATAGTGTCTCACCTGAACCTATGCGAGTCGGAGCCGCCTCCCACTTTGAAAACGAGACGAGTGGGCGGACCGCGCAGCGCTGTGCGCAGCTTCTGACCCATCTGCATCGCCGACTCTGTAATCAGAAGACGTACAGGGCAACACGACCATGTGACGCACGTTTTCTTGCCGAGCCCTTGGACGTCTCGGTGGATACGGGGTCGGAGACGAGTACTTCGGGCGGCAGCTGCAGGCCTTCTCCATTCAGGCGGTCCGTCAGGGCAGCAATCTGGGCGTGTACTGAACGAGACCGAGTGAGAAATCAAATTGATCATATCTCTGATAAATCTATCTGAATACTCACATTTACAGTTCTCGGCGTATATTGTGTCGAATTCCTTTTCGATGAGACCGAAGAGCTGGTATAGACGAGCTCTGCCAATTATGAATAGACATATAAAAACATTGACAAATCTACCTGTCTTCGTCATCGTCAAAGAAACGCCTAGAAGACATTGCAAATCTATTGAGAGGGTGGCTGCGCGAATCTATTGAGAATGTGGATTCGATATCATCCGAGACATTTCGGTGGAAATTGGATTACTGGGATAGCGCGAGCCAATCAGCGTCAAAAGTGAGGGTGAGAGGTAACACAACTCCTACAGAGTATCTCATACTTCCTGAACGGCGCTAGAGATGTCTCGCTTTGGAATGCTTTGCCTTGAAACCATCCCCAACATCGCTAATCAAAGCTTGAGCTTGTACTTCAAACACTATAACAATAAGTATCAACAACAGAACAAATGGAAAAATGAATCAACTCACTTGTAGGGGGTGGCCTCCATTTCAGCGTCGAATATGGCGGAGAGATTGTGAGGGATGGAGGTGAGCGAGCGGCGGTCAAACGAATCCGTCGCACTCCGCTGACGAGAATCCTAACAACAAAACATTACATCCCAGCCGCTACGAGCACATGATTCTCTTGTCACAACAATTAGGCGCAATCAATCCAATCCAAACACCTCTGAAGATGCTACTCACATGTTTGGACTTCTTCATGGCGGACGGTGTCAATGTAGACGATGTTGATGGATGCCCACCGCTTGAGGACATCTGTAAAGTATCTATACTATACATTCATCTTCAATAGTACATACATTGCATATGCATCGCGGAAATCGATATGAGGGTAGGGAAGTTGAAGAAGTCTACATCCATCAGATCAGCTGATAAGTTTAAGACACAAAACAATATTGTGTATTAGGCTAGCTAACAATCGATATGCTACTACATTACAAAATAAGTGTTAACGAAAAAGTTCTTTCGGAAAACCCACATTTCAGGAAAACAAACAAACAACAAACAATATTTTTATACTACGACGGATAAGCAACGAATATTATTGTAAAAATAATAAGATTTGTCAAATTCAAAAAAGAAATCAGTTTTCACATTGTTTGTTGTGTTGTTGTCGTATGAGGACTTCTTGTAATGTTATATGATCTTCATGTTTGTTGTATTGTAGGTGATTATGTCGTCGTACCATCCGGGCCACGGCGATCGGCATGGCGGCGGCGGACGCGCCGGTTTTCGATTCATGAAACCAAGTTTGTATTTCTCAGAATAACTTTATTATCATTGTCATGGTATATTTACATGTATGTAATAATGTGCTGTAGATGACGAGGCTGACAAACCACGATCGGGCCCGCTGGTTCTCGAAGAGCGCTCCAACGAAACTGTCGGAGGAAGTGGAGGAGAAGTGAGTTGCACTTTATATTTTTTTCCTTCTATTTCATCGTTTGTTTGTAGGTGATCAAGGTTGTGAACAATCCCTACGCATCGCTCAACATCCAGCAGCAGCGCGCTCGTCTGCCCATATTCAAGGTTGCAGTTTCATTTCGGATCAGTCCTTACCTACCGTATCCCAGAACCGCAACCACATCATCTACCTGCTGGAGAAGTACCGCACAGTGATCGTGGTGGGAGAGACGGGCTGCGGAAAGAGTACGCAGGTGCCGCAGTTTCTACTCGAAGCGGGATGGTGCAGCGACGGACGCATGGTCGGCGTGACCCAACCGAGGAGAGTCGCCGTCGTCACGGTAAGGGGAAAAATCAATAACCTTCATAATCTGTAAATTAAAGTTACACAACTGTATAAGATCTTTATAGATCCAGTGAAAGTCCAAAGGTACAAGCTGGCGTACAGTTCTACTAGTTGATGATAATATGATGTAATACAAAATAGTTGTCCTTCTAGCTGGCGACTCGCGTGGCGGAGGAGAAGGACTGCCTGCTGGGACAGGACGTCGGATACACGGTGCGATTCGACGACATGACCGACGACCAGACCAAGATCAAGGTACGAACAATGGCTATGGCTCTTGCGCAGCAGTCCGTGTTCGTCGTGTATAGGTGGCGGGTTTTGCACCCTCCCCCTATACACGTCTGTGTCTCTTCATTCTTTCAATTAGCGTCCATCCAGGCCATGTCCTATACACTTTTGTACGTGTCATGATCATGTTTGCGATTACCGGTTAACATTTTGCAGTTCATGACGGACGGTATTCTACTGCGCGAGATGATGACGGACCCGCTGCTCTCCAAGTACAGGTGAGTACATGCTACATCATTGTTCACCTTCACCCCGTTGTCTGAATCATGATGCGAACTGTGTGGTCCGTCTCTTCGAAAGTGTTTGGTCGCATCTTGAAGGCAGTTTCAAGAGACTGTCGGCTACTCGAAACGTTGCAGTGTTGTGATGGTGGACGAGGCGCACGAGCGTTCGACGAACACGGACATCCTGCTCGGTCTGCTGCGCAAGATCATGGCCGTCCGCAAGGACCTCCGCATCATCGTCTCCTCCGCCACCCTCGACGCAGAGGTTTGTTTGTTTGTTGTTGTTGTTGTTTATTCCGTGTTTAGCTGTTCCGCGAGTTCTTCGAGACGAACACATCGAGGGACAAGGAAAAGGACACGGCGACTATCATCTCGGTGGAGGGACGGACGCACCCTGTGCAGGTGTTCTTCACGAAAACGTGCGTCTCCTTCTCTCTCTCTCTCTCTCTCTCTCTCTCTCTCTCTCTCTCTCTCTCTCATCCCACCCTTGCAGTCCGGTGCCCAACTACATCCAGTCGACCGTGGACAGTATCCTGCAGATCCATCAGCACGAGTTGTCGGGAGATATCCTCGCCTTCCTCACAGGAATGGATGAAGTGGAGGAGGTGGGTGGAGAGAAGAGACAGAGATACAGAGGGGAGAATGATGAGAGAGTGTCTGTAGGTGTGTGGCAAGCTGCGCGACGCGTCGTCCCGCCTCCGCAACTGCGACAAGATGTGGGTGGTGCCGTGCTATGGCGCCCTGCCCGCCAGGGAACAGGTCAGTCTAGTTATACTTTAGTCTAATATATTATATATGTATAGTGAGTAGTAGTACAGTTACATAGTATCGGAATTGTTAACTGTCAATGAGAGCTCTCCGATTCAGATGAAGGCGTTCGACTCGACACCGCATGGCACGCGCAAGGTGGTCGTCGCCACCAATATTGCCGAGGCGTCCGTCACCATTCCCGGAATCGCCTACGGTACGCTCACTTCTATATGGCCGTTTATACTACACACCGCGGCAACTTGACGCGCGCCAAACGTGAACCGTCAAAAGATACAGTGGTCAGAATATTTGATTAGAATTGCGCGTTGTGTGTGGTGTAAACGGTTCATCTCATCGTCTCGCTCCTTTCAGTGATCGATTGTGGTTTTGTGAAGCTGCGCGCGCTGAACCACGACAATGGGATGGAGTCGCTGATGCGAGTGGCCGTCTCGCAGGCGTCGGCCGATCAGAGAGCCGGCAGGGCGGGAAGGATCCGACCCGGCAAGGCGTACCGGCTATACTCGGGTGAGAGGGATACTTTCATATACGTTTATTCGGAATCGCATTTCGTTTTGTACGTGCCATCATCATGTTTGCGATTCCGAATAACTCATTGATTATTTTTTTTCATATGTGTGGATGTTGATGTTATGATCGATGAGGAGAGGTGTGTATGTGTATCCGTTGTTGCAGAGACCGAGTTCGGGAAGCTGCGTGCGGGCACTGTGCCAGAGATTCAGAGATGTCATCTTGCCGCGGTAATTCTCCAACTCAAGGCTCTCGGAGTACAGAACGTGCACAAGTTCCACTACCTCTCGGTGAGCATCTCTCTCTATCTCTCTATCTCTCTCTCTATCTCTCTCTCTCTCTCTCATCTCATCACCTTCTCCTCATTGCAGCGTCCTCCCTCCGCCTCAATGGTGGCAGGTCTGGAGTTGCTGTACGCGCTGGGTGCTCTGGACGAATCTGGTCTGCTGACGAACCCTCTGGGTATTCGAATGAGCGAGTTCCCTCTTCCTCCCATGCACGCAAAGTGTCTCATCGGAAGCGGTGCGTGTCTTACAATACAATACGATTCGTTTATCATGGCATTTTCATCGACACAATCAATTTTGTGCAATGTGCAAGTTCGCCTCTGGGCAGTTGTCTGCATTGCATCTAGATGAGTTTGAATCATTGGATTGCAGGTGACTTTGAGTGCAGTGATGAGATGGCGACTATCATTGCAATGATGCAGATTCAGGATGTATTCATCACTCCTACTACGCAGAGACACAAGGCGGTGAGAGAGAGAGGAGAGAGGGAGAGAGGGAGAGAGGGGAGGGAGGGAGGGAGGGAGGGAGGGAGGGAGGGAGAGAGAGAGAGAAAGAGAGAGAGAAAGAGAAAGGAGAGAGAGGTTGCAGGATGTGATCCGTCGCAAGTTCGCTGTCGCCGAGGGAGATCATCTCACCATGCTCAACGTCTATTCCAACTTTGTCAAGGTGAGTGTGATCGATAATCATTCGATATATGTATGATTATATATAATGATGTGGATGAGTTGTTTGTTGTAGAACGGTCGATCGTCTCGCTGGTGTCAGAACCACTATGTGAACTACCGAGGTCTACAGCGAGCGGACAATGTGCGGGCACAGATGCTGCGCCTTCTCAAGCGATTCGATATCCCCATCAAGAGCTGCCGCGGACAGATCGGTGAGGGGAGAGAGAGAGAGAGATAGGGGGATGGAGAGATGTTACTGTGTTCTTCAGGTGAGACGGAGCGCATCCGTCGCTGTCTGGTGAGCGGCTTCTTCTCGCAGGCGGCCAGCTACCACTACTCTGGAAAGTACGTGACAGTCAAGGAGGAGTACCCGTTCCAAGTCTACAAGGGAAGCACCATCATGTTCTCCAAGGACTATCCCAAGTGGTGAGTGGAGGGAGAAGGGGAATGGAAGAGGGAGAGGAATAAGGGGTGTTGCAGGGTCGTGTTCACGGAGGTTCTGTCCGATTCGATCCGAGATGTGTCTGTGATTGAGCCAGAGTGGCTGTATGAGCTCGCGCCTCACTACTATGAGTATGCTACGGTGAGTGGAGTGAGAGAGGGAGAGGAGAGAAGGGGGGGGGAGAGAAACTTGCGTGTTTAGGACAGCGAGGTTGGCGGGAAGCGACAGAAGCTTGACAAGAACGAGCTGGCAAACCTCAACTGAAGGAGCCCTATACTCAATTGTTTTCGTTTTGTCATTCACGGGTTGTTGATGCTGTTAACCGTTTGTGTGTAAATAAAGTATTTATATTGAGAGAGTTTTTTTTTAATGATTCTGAACATGTGTGCTGTTAACATAAACAGAAGTAGCACTCTCTGCTTTATCTATCGTCCGTCTTTTGATATCCCACGCGACCGCAACGTGACATTGTACCGATGCTGCCTCTTCCCATATTTATGTCGTTCGTTCACCACTCCACTATCTTTCTTTGGAATCTTCGTTTCATTAGACCACCAGTTTAGTGTCCCGAGGACTTCCCTCGACATCCTCGATCGATGGACCCTTTTCAGCACTTCCTTTTGGTATGTTTTATTATCACCGTATCATTCTCGTTATGTGTTCATCTGTTTAGACGATGCATGGTCGCATCAGCTCAGCCGGACGGAAGGTGACGGACCTCGTCGACGAGTACAAGCGCGTGCCCCTGAAGATCGGCAAGTGCACCCAGTGGCGAGAGGCGAAGAAGCACAAGGAGCTCAAGTGTAGAGATCGAGGTGAGTCTCGCCACCTAAACCGCACTCGCATGTTGTTTCCGTTGTAGTGACACCGCTTCTCGACTGCTCTCGGATAGTAGTGGGCGGCGAGGCCGAGATCATCAACGCCAGCAAGGTCACGTCTCTGCCGAGTGTTTTCATCATCTCTGAGATAAGTGTACTGTAGCGTGACACTAATTAAATTTCTTTCACGCGCCGAGCATCGAGCAAGTGCCTCTGTTCTACAAGATGCTGCTCGAACAGAAGGTTTGGACACCCGCATCTCTTCCTTCCCATCTCTCTGGATTCCCACGTACACACAAATACCGTATACCCGAGTACCGTGGACATGTCTCTAGTATTAGCACATGTATATTCCCCTTTATCTGTTTCTCTCTATCATTTATTCACTCACCACTTGCTCACTCACATTTCACATTCTTCAGATTGACACGGTCATAAATGTGACGCCCTTCATGGTCGACGGCGAGCGTTGCGAGCCCTACTTCCCACTTCAACAGGGCAAGGTGTACGAGACGTTCTACCGTGAGTGCGACGGGGAGAACCCTATGGCATAGTGCTCGTTCAGACCAGCAATGCTACAACGTCGTATGCGTCTCTGCCAACGACAACGGGCGGTACACTGAGCGCCTTGTGAAGCTCAACGTCGGAGACCGCCACTGCAAGACTTTCCGTCTCTTCCACTATGAGGACTGGTCAGTTTTCTCCCGCTACTCTGCATTCGTCTCTATCCCTGGTGACATGCGCTCCGTTTAGGACGTCCAACGGCATCCCTGATTGCCCACAGGCGGCGGCCGAGCTGGCGGCGCTTCTCGCCACCGCTTCCAACCCGTGTTGGCTACATTGTTGGAATGGGGTGGGTGCATAAATCGACGTCGTCATATGAGATGTTCGAATATGAAATGTGACCGTAGTCATGGGTCATAGAAGGGTGAAGGGAGTGCATGTCAGCTGTTTTTTTCGGGATCTTCCCATTGCAAACATCATGCCATTTCAAACAGCGTTACAATTCGAACAATCACCTTGGAATAGGTTGTGGTATAAGTACCGTATACCCTTTCAGACGGGTCCCTCCGGGTGTCTGGCACTGACGGCTGCAGCCATCGCCGAAGGACGTGCGGGCAAGCAGCTGGACATGGAGGCTGCATTGCGCAAGATGCGCGGTGAGTCGCTGGTCGTTTACTGGGTCGACGATGGTCGTTTGCAGGCGAGCGCGCCAAGATTGTCGAGTCGCCGTTGGAGTATTTGTTCGCTCACATTGCTGTCCTGCAGTATGGATCCATGACCGGACGTTTCCAGACGATCGAGCTGAAGAAGAAGGTATGCGTCGGGATAAAGAGATACGCAGAGTACGTGGAGAAGTTTCAGTTCAACTCGCTGCTCCGGATGTACGGACGAATGGTTAGTGCCCAGCAGACACGTTCGACCGAGGCGAAGAAGACTGCTGGCTGCGGCGGCGGCGGCAGCGCAGACGACCTCGGAGAGGAGGAGGAGGAGGAGGAGGACGGAGTGCCCCCCTCCTGGCACGAGCAGATGCACTATCTGGAGGACATCCTCCTGGACGATTCCGAGTAGTGTAGCATGAGTAGTGTTTCATCTCATGTCGATTTAGTACTCATGTTGTTATTGTATTCGCTTTTTATACAATATATTTTTATACAATGTCACGTCGTCAGAAAATGTCACGTCGTCTATTGCGTTGAATAAAAAAATCTTATAAAAGTGGCTAGGGGAGACGGTGGGACATGGGGGACATGGGGAGACGGTGAGAGGAAAGGGAAAGTACGGCCGGCCGGGTACTTGCAATGATAGTCGCCATCTCGTCACTGCAGTCACCTGCAACCAATCTTGATTCATACTGTATGATTCATACACTACACAGAGAGAGAGAGAGAGAGAGAGAGAGAGAGAGAGAGAGAGAGAGAGAGAGAGAGAGAAACGGGGGAGGGTGCTCACCGAGAGGTAGTGGAACTTGTGCATGTTCTGTACTCCGAGAGCTTTGAGTTGGAGTATGACTGCAGCGAGATGACACCTCTGAATCTCTGGCACAGTGCCCGCACGCAGCTTCCCAAACTCGGCCTCTGTAACAACGGATGGATACACTCCTCTTCCCTCCGTTCATCTGAATCGGAAGGATCTCATTAACAGTTAACCATTCTGATACTATGTAACAATACTACTACTATACTAATATATTAGACTAAAGTATAACTAGACTGACCTGTTCCCTGGCGGGCAGTGCGCCATGGCACGGCACGACCCACATCTTGTCGCAGTTGCGGAGGCGGGACGACGCGTCGCGCAGTTTACCACACACCTACACACATACTCTCTCTCCCTCTCTCTCCTCTCTATAGCCTCACCGATCTGTCCGCGGCAGCTCTTGATGGGGATATCGAATCGCTTGAGAAGGCGCAGCATCTGTGCCCTCACATTGTCCACTCTCTGTAGACCTCGGTAGTTCACATAGTGATTCTGACACCAGCGAGACGATCGACCGTTCTACAAAAAACACACTCATCCACATCATTACAGTTATCGATTGATTATCGACGGGACCCACCTTGACAAAGTTGGAGTAGACGTTGAGCGTGGAGAGATGATCTCCCTCGGCGACCGCGAACTTGCGACGGATCACATCCTACAAATTCTCTTTTCCCCCTCTCCCTCTATCTCCCCCCCCCTCTCTCTCTCTCTCTCTCTCTCTCTCTCTCTCTCCTTTCTCTTGCTCTCTCTCTCTCGCTCTCCCTCCCTCTCTCTCTTCTCTCTCTCTCTCTCTCTCTCTCTCTCTCTCACCGCCTTGTGTCTCTGTGTAGTGGGAGTGATGAATACATCCTGAATCTGCATCATTGCAATGATAGTCGCCATCTCATCACTGCACTCAAAGTCACCTGCAATCCAATGATTCAAACTCATCACTCATCTGCAACTCAGACAACTGCCCAGAGGCGAACTTACACATATACACATTGCACAAACAGAATTGATTGTGTCGTTTAAAATGTCATAATAAACAAATCGTATTGTACTGTATGTAACACACGCACCGTTTCCGATGAGGCACTTTGCGTGCATGGGAGGCAGCGGGAACTCGCTCATTCGGATGCCCAGAGGATTCGTCAGCAGACCCGACTCGTCCAGAGCACCCAGCGCGTACAGCAACTCTAGACCAGCCACCATCGACGCGGCGGGAGGACGCTACAATACGGAAGGTGATGGGAGAGAGAGAGAGAGAGAGAGAGAGAGAGAGAGAGAGGAAGAGGAAGAGGAAGAGAGAGAGAGAGAGAGAGAGAGAGAGAGAAAGGAAGAGAAAGAGAGAGAAAAAGAGAGAGATGCTCACCGAGAGGTAGTGCAACTTGTGCACGTTCTGTACTCCGAGAGCCTTGAGTTGGAGAATTACCGCGGCAAGATGACATCTCTGAATCTCTGGCACAGTGCCGCACGCATATCGAAAGGGATATCAAAAGACGGTCTATAGATAAAGCAGCGAGTGCTACTTCTGTTTATTTTAACAACACACATGTTCAGAATCATTCAAAAAAAAAAACTCTCAATATAAATACTTTATTTACACAAACGGTTAACAGCATCAACAACCCGTGAATAACAAAACGAAAACAATTGAGTATAGGGCTCCTTCAGTTGAGGTTTGCCAGCTCGTTCTTGTCGAGCTTCTGTCGCTTCCCGCCAACCTCGCTGTCCTAAACACGCAAGTTTCTCTCTCTCTCCCCCCCCTCTCTCCCTCTCTCATTCCACTCACCGTAGCATACTCATAGTAGTGAGGCGCGAGCTCATACAGCCACTCTGGCTCGATCACAGACACATCTCGGATCGAATCGGACAGAACCTCCGTGAACACGACCCTGCAACATCCCTCCTATTCCTCTCCCTTCTTCTCTCCTTACCCACCACTTGGGATAGTCCTTGGAGAACATGATGGTGCTTCCCTTGTAGACTTGGAACGGGTACTCCTCCTTGACTGTCACGTACTTTCCAGAGTAGTGGTAGCTGGCCGCCTGCGAGAAGAAGCCACTCACCAGACAGCGACGGATGCGCTCCGTCTCACCTGAAGAACACAGTAACATCTCTCCATCCCCCTATCTCTCTCTCTCTCTCCCCTCACCGATCTGTCCGCGGCAGCTCTTGATGGGGATATCGAATCGCTTGAGAAGGCGCAGCATCTGTGCCCGCACATTGTCCGCTCGCTGTAGACCTCGGTAGTTCACATAGTGGTTCTGACACCAGCGAGACGATCGACCGTTCTACAACAAACAACTCATCCACATCATTATATATAATCATACAGATATCGATTGATTATCGATCACACTCACCTTGACAAAGTTGGAATAGACGTTGAGCATGGTGAGATGATCTCCCTCGGCGACAGCGAACTTGCGACGGATCACATCCTGCAATATCTCTCTCCTTTCTCTTTATCTCTCTCCCTCCCGCTCCCTCCCTCCACTTTGCGTGCCTGGGAGGAAGAGGGAACTCGCTCATTCGAATACCCAGAGGGTTCGTCAGCAGACCAGATTCGTCCAGAGCACCCAGCGCGTACAGCAACTCCAGACCTGCCACCATTGAGGCGGCAGGAGGACGCTGCAATAAGGAGAATGTGAAGAGAGAGAGAGAAAGAGAAAGAGAGAGAAACAAGGGGAGGGTGCTCACCGAGAGGTAGTGGAACTTGTGCATGTTCTGTACTCTTGAGTTGGAGTATGACTGCAGCGAGATGACACCTCTGAATTTCCGGCACAGTGCCCGCACGCAGCTTCCCAAACTCGGCCTCTGTAACAACGGATGGATACACTCCTCTTCCCTCCGTATCACCAGCTCTCTTACCCGAGTATAGCCGGTACGCCTTGCCGGGTCGGATCCTTCCGGCCCTGCCTGCCCTCTGATCGGCCGACGCCTGCGAGACGGCCACTCGCATCAGCGACTCCATCCCATTGTCGTGGTTCAGCGCGCGCAGCTTCACAAAACCACAATCGATCACTGAAAGGAGCGAGACGATGAGATGAGCGGGTGTGACCTACAAGGACCGTTTATACTACACAACGCGTGATTCTGACCAAATCCTGATCACTGCGTCAACTTCGACGCGCGTCAAGTTGCCGTGGTGCACAGTAAAAACAGCCCTATCTAAGTAAGCGTACCGTAGGCGATTCCGGGAATGGTGACGGACGCCTCGGCAATGTTGGTGGCGACGACCACCTTGCGCGTGCCATGCGGTGTCGAGTCGAACGCCTTCATCTGAATCGGAGAGCTCTCATTAACAGTTGAAGAGATTGGCTAGGGTCAGGACAAGTCTACTGTAGGCTACCGTATCCTAATGCATCGGCCCTTTCCCTAACGTCTCCCTCGGCCACGATTAACCGTCCAGTTATAACATCCCTCGGTTCTACCGTATACCGCATAGAGGACAAGGGATAGAGAGAAGTAATTTACTGGCACATCATAACACAACATTCCTATAGCGAGAACATGAACAATACTGAACTGTGAGACGCCACCGCCTCTGCCGTTTCCGACCGGTTTTTCCTCCTCTCTACTTCAACCGCACCGCCCGCCAGGGCCGTGCACTACAACAGTTAACAATTCCGATACTATGTAACTGTACTACTACTCACTATACATATATAATTCTAACCAAATATTCTGACCACTGTATCTTTTGACGGTTCACGTTTGGCGCGCGTCAAGTTGCCGCGGTGTGTAGTATAAACGGCCATATAGAAGTGAGCGTACCGTAGGCGATTCCGGGAATGGTGACGGACGCCTCGGCAATATTGGTGGCGACGACCACCTTGCGCGTGCCATGCGGTGTCGAGTCGAACGCCTTCATCTGAATCGGAGAGCTCTCATTAACAGTTAACAATTCCGATACTATGTAACTGTACTACTACTCACTATACATATATAATATATTAGACTAAAGTATAACTAGACTGACCTGTTCCCTGGCGGGTAGGGCGCCGTAGCATGGCACCACCCACATCTTGTCGCAGTTGCGGAGGCGGGACGACGCGTCGCGCAGCTTGCCACACACCTACAGACACTCTCTCATCATTCTCCCCTCTGTATCTCTGTCTCTTCTCTCCACCCACCTCCTCCACTTCATCCATTCCTGTGAGGAAGGCGAGGATATCTCCCGACAACTCGTGCTGATGGATCTGCAGGATACTGTCCACGGTCGACTGGATGTAGTTGGGCACCGGACTGCAAGGGTGGGATGAGAGAGAGAGAGAGGGGGAGGGGGGGGGGGAGAGAGAGAAAGAGAAAAAAAAAGAGAGAGAGAGAGAGAGAGAAAAAAAAAAGAGAGAGAGAGAGAGAGAGAGAGAGAGGGAGAGAGAGAGGGGGGAGAGGAACGCACGTCTTGGTGAAGAACACCTGCACGGGGTGCGTCCGTCCCTCCACCGAGATGATCGTAGCCGTGTCCTTTTCCTTGTCCCTCGACGTGTTCGTCTCGAAGAACTCGTGGAACAACTAAACACATAATGTAGAGCATCAATAATGAGATCATCCATATGTATCTCCTTCAGCTCCATCATTTAATTATCTCCAATCGCCCTCTTCTTCTTCGCTCCCATTTCCCCTATCATAATTCTCTCTTTCTCATCGTAGTTGTATAAAACATCAGTAGTTTCTATGAGCAATGGTCTCGAGACCAGAGCGATCGGAGGAGATACACAACTGACACAATATAGCTGATCTTATAAACGCTATAAACGCTATATACGTGCATGGTTCGAAATTTCGCAACCAGACTATGCATCGCATTAAAATAGCACTGCGGCATAGCGGCATACATTATCACAATGACCTATCCAGACGGTGAACCCGTATATAAGCAGGCGGGACGGATCAGGTCTCCAACTATAGGTTCCATCGTCTGCCGAGCAGAGCGATGAGAACCCAAGCGATTATGCGATCTAAAGCGTTCAAGGGTGAGGGTGCCGGTGCAAGGGAGGGCAACTGCCGCAGGGCCGCGTCGGCTAGTGGAGGGCCGGCGGGACGCAAAGAAGAATTGGTGATTCGCCTCCTCCTCCCCCTCTTCTCTCTCCTCCTCCTCTTCCCTCTTCTCCCTCCCCCTCCCTCCCTCTCCCCCCCCCCTCTCTCTCCTCACCCCCTCCTCTCCAGGGCGACACGGCGTCCCGCCACCTCCACAAAGCCGTCGTGGGCAGCGGCCCTCCCGCCCACCGCCCCGATGATCCCAACCCCCTCTTCCCCAGGAAGAATCGAGCCAAGCGCATCCGCATCCAGCGGTGCGCGCGGCTCAACTCCACATACCTCGACACGACCAGCGAGGTCAACTCTATGCATATGCTGTCGAACTGTATTGACTTGTACTGTTGTAGGAGAAGACGATGGTGGTTCCGGACGCGAGTGCTGTGTGGTGGCACGGCAGGGGCAACTACGACGACGACTACCCGCCCCTCGTGTCCACCGAAGCAAAGAAGAAAGAGAAGAAGGAGACGGGCAGGATGGAGAAGACGGATGACATCCAGAAAGAGAAGGCCCAGGAGAAGGAGGAGCAACCCAAGGAGGAGCAGGAGAAGAAAGAGAAAGAGGAGCAGGAGAAGAAAGAGAAAGAGGAGAGCAGAGAGGAAGAGGAAGGCACCAAGAAGGGAGGCACCAAGAAGGGAGTCATCAAGAAGAAGGAGTCTTCTGTGCCGGTGTTCGAGGTGAATACGTGAGAATAGATAAAGTCTCCCTTACACTATCTCCCGCATTACCCACTCACTCGATTCCCTTGCAGCCGACTCAATGGAGCGAGGCGAGACGGGTGCGCAACCTGCAGAAGCGACGCAATCGGACTGCGAGGAAGGCGCGACTTCTCATGGCACTCACGGGAGCCGAGCCGGTGAGCCATCTGAAACGACTCCACGTTTCATATCACACTTGATACAGAAGTCGATGGCGCGTTGCGGAGTGCGCGCGATCGAGTCAAGAAAGAAGAACGGACCCAAGAGGGACAAGACCAGGACGTTCGTGGATAGGGACGGAAGATGGACCGTCGACGTCTCATACAAGAGACGCGGTCGCACTCTCCTCCCGCCCACGCCGACATCGATCGAGGTGTGCGAGAGAGATAAAGAGAGAGAGAGAGAGAGAGAGAGAGAGAGAGAGAGAGAGAGAGATATTCTTGTAGATGACTGGCGGTCAATGGAAAGAATTGGAGTGTGTGATGGAGGAGGAGGAAGAGTACGCGGCGTATGTGACGGGTGCGCACAAAGGACAGAAGAAGAGAAGGGAGAAGAAGAAGAGTGCCAAGCGCAGGCCGAAGGTAGAGAGAGAGAGAGAGAGAGAGAGAGAGAGAGAGAGAGAGGAGTGAGACATAAAAGGAGAATTCTAGACCAAGAAGATCGAGAGCGATGGCCTCGACACTGTCGTCAAGTTCATCGAGGACAGTGGCATCAAGGCCGACATGGACAAGACGGTGCACACACGTTTTCGCCTCTCTTTGACTGACCTCGCTTGCAGATGCAGTTGATGGACGTGCCGACGGCGCCGTGCGCACGGACGAAGAGAAGGCTGCCGAGTGGAGCGAGTGCTGCTGCTCACCGCCGCAACGCTGCGCCGCAGGTGGGAACCGCCTGAACACACCTATCACATCACATCATCACAAAACAATCACTCACTTGTAGGAGGCTGGAGACGGAGAGGAGAAGAGGCCGGACGAGGAGCAGCTGAGAGCACTCATCGATCAGAAGATCGACGAGCTGGAGTTGCAGATCATTGAGGGGATCATCGCCGCAGCCGTCACCCACCACACTAGCGATCTGACTGCGGGGGCGGGCAAGAAGAGGAAGCCGTCGTACAAGCTGAATGAGCGCGATGTGCTGCCGGCGAGAGAGGTGGACACTGGAAAGGAGGTACATTGCATGTGTAGTGTACATCGTCATTGATTCACTATAGGTGAGCATCGGCATGAGGGACACCATCATGCAGTTCATACGCACACAAGTCCCAACAGTGCGCGGATTCTGGGTGCAGAAGGACATGCAGGTGCGTGGCGTACTACTGGCTGACCACAAAGCGCAACAATCATTTTCAGAGATACACACAGTGGACAGCGAAGATCAACGCGGTGATCGACGAGTTCTACGCGATGGTGATTTGAGTTCGGTCAGCTCGTCACCGCATTGATTCAGATCTACGTGCCGGTGTCATCCAAGTTCAAGCAGACCGCGGGCGCGCATTGGGTGTTTGTCAAGTGAGACAACACAACGAATATCTAGAGTACCATAGCTGTTCAGATATACTCACCGTACCAGGCGATGTCTCATATACAACTCGGATAGGAAGAATACAGATTACAATGTGAGTAGTATGAATCACAGACCGCCGTACCACTTGCTGTTTAGACAAATGCGTACGTGAAACAGCTACGCAACTACCTCGATCCGATCGACGAGAAGATCTCATTCTACCAGGAGATGAACTTTTTCCAGCAAAAAGTATCACTACATAAATGCGAAACCTCCGTCTTTCACTGTGCACATTGCAGGACGGCTGGAGCTGCGGTGTATGGTGTCTAGTGGCGGCTATTCTCGTTGCTGCTGGCCGGGATCCACATGGGTGTGAAACTGACGGAAAACACGGTTCGATCGCATCACTTCTAGGTTCTCGGGGAAGCCGCTCCACATGCGCTCTGTTCTAGAGGACATGGCGCGGGAGAAGCGAGGCTCGCTCGACTCGTGGTTAGCCAAGATGAACATGTGAGTCATGTGGCCTGGATGGTTGATGGCTATGCTGTTCAGATCTCAAAACGGCGCATCCAACCCCGACGAGCTCGTCGCGTTCACACGAAAGTACAAGGTAGCTGACTGTAATGAGCAATATGAACATGGTAGCTTGTAGAGGGACAAGGAGAGCACGATGCCCGGCCGCCAAGAAGACACCACGCAGGACGAGGACGACTCAGCGGCTGGAATCGAAATCAACAGAAAGTGCATAGCAACAGTCTCAGCTCTCTTACAGCTATTACCGCTTCACATTTACATTACAGCGTCGCCAAGATCACCTACAAGAGCCTACCGTGGAGGGAGATGAGAAGGTACATACCGCCTACAGTGCGCAGGCAAAACACCTATTCAGAATTCTATCCATGCCCGTCAATCTCGCGAATGTTAAGAAATCTGTGGGTCACAAATACGCTATCAGTGTTAGCAAAACACACAACACATTCAGAAGTGCCCTACCGTGCGACTTCAATGCATAGTGGAACAACTAGCAGAGTATGCGTCCACCGACATCAAGAACGACTGTGAGATAGAGACTATGAGCCACTTCAAGCGTGCATCTCTTATAGGTCGTAACGGAAAGCCAGCGAGCGAGTACACCTGCCGTCGCATCTACTTCGAAGGTCTCCATCCGCAATATCTGAGTGGCCAAGGGACATGGAAGGAGCGATATGGAAAGGGCAAGAACACCGCAAGACTCAGCGACACTGGTGCGACAACGATTCCCATCCCAGTCCACAGTTCCTTTTCAGAACTCTACAACGATCTACTGGACGCGATGAACGACGTGGGATTGATGAATCGAGACATGAAGACGCGGTTGAAGAACGGGGTACGCGTTTGTCTGGAGAAGATTGAATACGTGAACTCTTTTCTCTTGTAGGCTGTGGACGCGGAGTGGCAGCACATCATCATGTATGTTGCCGCACTGCTGCAGCAGGCGATTCGACTGGACGACGGCAAGTTCATACGACGTACGTCCACCCTATCGTACCAATCATCGCACTACTATTCAGCGTCGCTCAAAACGTTCTGGGATCGCTTCAACAGCATAAAACGTGGTTTGCATATACAGATCGACGAGGTGAGCAGGCCAGATGTGGGAGACAGACAGTCACTTACGGAACACATTCAGGAGTACACCATATGGAAGTTCATCCCTTGGACATACATCCCGCTACAGGAAGAGGACGACTGCTGAATGGCCGCACGGACCACACGAAGCGCCACAACACCCACACCCACCATCCACACAGTAGTCATTGCAGCCGCTTCCCCTATCTGCGGATAAACGAAAACATCCTATCGCCCTCGCCCTCGCATACCCACTACGCCGTTACTCGATACCCTCTTTGTCTCACATTGTCTACATCACAACTTCACACCCCGACACGAGACTCGTCTAAAACTGTCTATGTGCATATGTTATGTACTCGCGCCCATCACACAACAATGTCGAAATAAACAGTCTCCTCCGTATCGAACATACTGGCTCTTGGCTCACCGATGAATAACTCACTTATCAGGAAACAACTACAAATCTGCAAGAAAAGCGCAAACAGACAACATCACACAAAGTAAAACGAGTATAGCATGAACTGAATCCTCACCAATGGTATCGTTGAATCTCCTTCAACGGAATCGCTCACTGTCCAACTGAACTGTCCTCGACTCCGAAGTTTCTCTGTCGCGCGCACTCGAGCGACGCTGCTGACATGCGAATGCGAGCCAGCCCCCGCAGACGGCACAGGCAACCTGCAACCGCCAATCAGTCTGTAGGATACTCATGACGCACTCACCTGGCCTGGCAGGGAGACGACGGATCGATCACGGCGGCTGGCGCCACTCCTACACTCCCTTCTGCGGCTAGCCTGCAACATATGATTACAATATTCCAAAAACATAGCAATCAGAACTACAAAGGGGTATGGTCACGTAGCGTATAGTCGCTTCAAACTACTCTCTTCTCTCTTCCGACCTCCAACAACTACCCGAGACTGAAGAATCGGTAGAAGACACGCGTGAAAAAAATACTCGTTCCCATGCCTTCTGTGCATGACAGATTCACCCACGGACACGGACATATAGATATGTAATACTGTTTCCTACTGTTTCCTATCTCAGTCAGTAACCATGTGTATGTCAGTGATTAACGAAACAAACCATTGCATTGAGCCAGTGACAGTGGTGCTAGACGATGTTAGAGGCGGCAACACTCCGGAACTGTTCCTTCCGAAACGGTTTGTGGAATCGGTTCCGAAGAGGGTTTCCGACACGGCCACTCCCACTTACGCACCCTCGCATACAGCAACGACGGCGGCGGCGCGGCTGACGAGCGGCTCTCTGCCAGCACAGCAGCCGCCGCCGCACACGTGATCCTCCGCCAGGTCGAACGGCCAGCCGTCGTGGCCGTCGCTTGTCGAACGAGACGTCGCGAACCTGCAAAACAGGTCAAGATCCAGTGATCACTCGTTGAATGTCCTCATTGACCCTATTGATTGACGATCATTTTTTATTGCATTCCTGGTGTAACTACTTTTCGTGTTTCTTAACTCCTATTTATACAACAACTCACATTATCCGCGTCTAACGTTAGACGAACACATATCACTCTCAGTGGCATAAATGAGGGGAGTCACAAGTAAGAAGTAACAAGGAGTCGAATCATAGAGATGAGAAAAAGACGCGAATGGAATAAGACGCATACAACAAAACAATTAAGTACTCACTCCGAGCTCTCGTTGAGGCGGTTTGACAGGTAGATACTGCTGCTGTAGCAAGCACCAGGCAGGTGGAACTAAATAGACATCAAGAAGTGAGGAAATGAGCACTTCAACATTCGAGACACACACCTCGGTTACCGAGTAGTTCTGCAGTCCTGAGCGGAGGATGGAATGGCAGTTGTGCATGGGAGAACCGCTGCAATCGATGAGAATGAGCAGAAATGGAAGAACACCCACTGGAAGAGAAGGCTAGTCTGCGTGTGTCTCGGAAGGCATCGAACGCGATCTGACGGGACGAAAAGTCTCACTCCACGTACCTACGATGCAAACTGTGCATCAAACATGAAAATACGACTTTACCGGAATTTGGTGATTATCGACGGCTGAGGAACAGCGAAGAAGTGTGAAGAAAGTGACGTCACCAGCCTGAAACAGATAATAAAATGAACTCAACATTTTAAATCAAGCTCAAAAATCAATCGATAAATTGAATAATCTGTACTCACCGATGAACGTGTTTGAAGTGTTCTGCGAATTGCATCGTCCCTCCCTTTCAATGTCTCCATCCACCACTTCTTCCTTCCTTCGCTCATTCACCGGATGCGCACTCGCACTTTGCGGATCGTCCCGCAATGCACTCAAATGCACACAGTGATTACGAATACACGATAAAATTAATTAAACATCATACAATACACAAATTTCACTCACCGAATGCTAGGCAAATGATCGGGTGAAGGAGCGCGAAGAGGGAGCCGTTCTCAGCAGGGTCCAGCCACTCATCCATCCCAGCTTCCAAACAGTACATTCCCGTCAACTCGCGCTCGCGACGAACGAACTGAAATAGGAGGGAGTGAATAAAACCCGAACCCAAACTAGAATCTTATTATAAGTGTAAAATGAAGGTGTAAAACATAAACAAATGAATTGTTTCAGCTACCACGAGCCTTTTGAAGCATCGATAATCAAATACTGCAATGTGCTGACTGCAGAAATTGCCGACAAACGTACACAAACGTAGTTATGGAACGTATGAAAGTCAATAACTAATCACAATCACGAAAACTATAAACATATGACTGTTGTTTCAGATTTTCAACTGCTCTGAGTGAGAATAGTGTGTCATAGAGAGCGGTTTGGGTGGGTTCGGGTAGGGTTCGGGTAGGCGAGCGCACCCGAACCCTCACTGCAAGCAAGTAGTATCCACTTTGATGAGTGCAGACCATAATAATACTCCCGAAATAAAATGCTCATGACATTCCAAAAATCGAAGGAACTCACACTGGCGATCTGGTGAACAACAAAGAACTTGTCGAAATAGGCGGGTACTTCCACGCAAGGCAGAACGGAACGTGAACGATCGAAGTCTGAACCAAAACAATCGATAAATCAATATATATATATATATATATATATATATATATATATATATATATATATATATATCAATCGTACCTATGTCCAATGTCCCTGTGGTGCTTCTTATCGATGTGAGTGATGAGCAACTCGAAGTGATCGATCGACATGCCCCACTGATCACGCAGGTTCGCCTAAAAAGTAGTATCAGGTATAGTCATTCATACATATTACGAAACGCCATCTGGAGAGAAGAGTGTCGACCGGGTCGACACTCTTCTCTCCAGATGACGACATCATGTAAGAATAATAGTCTGAAACATGCAATTTACGATCAACATAATCATAGCCGCAGACATCAGCATCACATAACAAATAACGTCGCAAATATGGTAAACGGAGATAGCATTTCAGAAAAGCGTTGGGTGGTGCCATGAAAAAAAACAGCTGATGACTCATTGGGGCTTCCGATTTCACTACGGAACACTACGAAGTGAAAATAACGAAGGTGACCTGTAAACTTCGACAGTTCTACATTTAAAGTTCGACAGTTCGACATGTCGACTTTTGAAATTCGACATGTCGAACTTTCCCAGATTTTGATTTCCGGTCATGTTTGTTGCGCGCTGGGGCCTGTATTTTGGGTCGCAGGTACTTTGGGTCAGTATTCACTGTTTGTGGAGGACATTTTTGATTCGGATAGATTTTTTAAAAGTTTTTATTCAGAATCGCATATCAATTCACTGTTTGAACTTCAAAATTATAACTCGAAATGCATGCATCATGCCACATGGGTCACACTCACCTCACACATGAATGATTGTGAATATCTTTCTTGTGACAATGATATCTTTCTCATTATCCTCTATTACTAGGCGGGTACAGTGGGTATACGTCATAGAAATAGGGATGAGGAGAGAGGTCCGATTAGGTAATCAACGACCTCGAGTGGGCGACACCATCGACTTCTCATGAGTCAACACAACAGTAAACAACCGAGATCATTATCAACTATCATCTTCAACAACAATGCAACACAAGATATTCCATACAGTGTTTTCACATAGCAAGAGATAGTGGCATTAGCAACGCATGGAGAGAACCACCATCCGTGGTCGTACCAAGGTGGGGGGGGGGGGAACTGATGCGCGAGGGCGACTAGAGAGCTAGGCGGAGCTAGGGGGCGCGCATTGCCGATTCAAGCACGGCCCGGCGCGCGTTCACTGATTTGCGTGACGGCAGACGCACGCGACGCACACGCAACGCGTCTCCCAGGTTAAAGAAAATTAAGCTCATCATCATTGTCGATTTCTGAGAGACTGCGAACATGGTCTCATGGTCTAGTGGCTAGCGAGCGCGGTTAGTGATCTGTTCATCGCAGGTTCGATTCCGTTCGCTGCCATTAGTTTTGCTAAATTGTTTGAGCCAACCGCGTCGCGGAGCTGATGCGTGGCGTGCGTCTGAGTTCACCGGTCAGTGAACAAATGAGTGACACTACGGCCGGGCCGTGTCAAGGCGGCAACATTTCTCATCATACCAAATCCAACGAGATTCTTAACTGATTAACAGATTAACATACTACGAGTGGTTAGTCCCAATCAATACACAATAAATATGAAATTTCAAGGATCAATTAGAGAGGGCGCGCAGCGCCCTCTCTTTTGGCTTAGGATAGGGCTCGCGCCAGAATTTTCAAGAAGCGATATCCAAAGGACATGTTAGCAACAATGTGAAGTCTTCCAATTTATGTTAGCTAGATTCGCACGGTTCCATAGGGCAGATCACTAATTGACGGCATCTTTGTATCTTTTCTCCGTCGTTTCCAGTCACTCGGGCTGCTAGCTCTCTCTCCCGGCAGGCGGCCGGGTGCGAGAGAGTGAGCGAGAGCGCGCGCTGTTTGCAGAGAGCGCAGACGAACATACACTTGCACTTACGCTGCGACAATCGAAAATACAGAGCGAAGAGTCGTTTCAAAGTGTTTTTATACAATATCATGAAAAACATGGTTGCACATACGCAACAAACCCGACCTGACCCTGTGATATGTAGTATATTCAATGATTTGCTACCACCCCGTCAAATTGCGTCATTCATCTTTGTTATGTGCATAATAATGAACGAAAGAGCTTGACAATCAGTAAGAGAAGAAATTTCTATGAAATTTAATAAAAGCACATATATTATCTCTCAAAAGTACTTGCGTAAAGAGAGTCACTTTGTCTTGACCCAATTCAACAAAAGCGCATGCATAAAACGTTTACAAATACTAACACAAACCTGCGCATACCGGACTGTGGAAGTAAAAGATGGAATATTAGAATACAAATAAAGAATATTAATAAGAGAGAGAGAGAGAGAGAGAGAGAGAGAGAGAGAGAGAGAGAGAGAGAGAGAGAGATGGACCAGAGAGAGAGAGAGAGAGAGAGAGATGGAAGAGAGAGAGAGCGAGAGAGAGAGAGAGAGAGAGAGAGAGAGAGAGAGAGAGAGAGAGAGAGAGAGAGAGATGCAGGTTTGTGTTAGTATTTGTAAACGTTTTATGCATGCGCTTTTGTTGAATTGGGTCAAGACAAAGTGACTCTCTTTACGCAAGTACTATTGAGAGATAATTTACTCTGTATTATCTTCGCGTCTCTGATGCTGTGAGAAGCGAGAGAAGCAGGCGGCGTTCTTATTATGACTGAATGAACGATGAATATTCCTACCACATGTTGGTGAGAACAATTTTCACTGAAACAACATTGCCTTAACCTTGTGTCTTGTGTGTCACTAGAGCCACTCGCCTTATAATGTGTTCTCTATCTCTCTCTCCCTTATTTGGAAAGAGAATTGAGAAAGAGTTACGCAAACCTCATGATTTATGTTTCATATCACACTGTTTAGTGAGAGAAAACGCTGAGAGAAAATCTATATATTGTTCCTCCTCAATTTTTGGCGCCTTCGCGGAACATATACTTTTGCGTCTTTGAATCTCTCGTTTTCGAAGCGCTGGCGAAATGAATTGAGAAAGAGTTACGCAAACCTCATGATTTATGTTTCATATCACACTGTTTAGTGAGAGAAAACGCTGAGAGAAAATCTATATATTGTTCCTCCTCAATTTTTGGCGCCTTCGCGGAACATATACTTTTGCGTCACTGAATCTCTCGTTTTCGAAGCGCTGGCAAAATGAATTGAGAAAGAGTTACGCAAACCTCATGATTTATGTTTCATATCACACTGTTTAGTGAGAGAAAACGCTGGAGAAAGTCTATATTTTGTTCCTCCTCAATTTTTGGCGCCTTCGCGGAACATATACTTTTGCGTCACTGAATCTCTCGTTTTCGAAGCGCTGGCGAAATGAATTGAGAAAGAGTTACGCAAACCTCATGATTTATGTTTCATATCACACTGTTTAGTGAGAGAAAACGCTGAGAGAAAATCTATATATTGTTCCTCCTCAATTTTTGGCGCCTTCGCGGAACATATACTTTTGCGTCTTTGAATCTCTCGTTTTCGAAGCGCTGGCGAAATGAATTGAGAAAGAGTTACGCAAACCTCATGATTTATGTTTCATATCACACTGTTTAGTGAGAGAAAACGCTGAGAGAAAATCTATATATTGTTCCTCCTCAATTTTTGGCGCCTTCGCGGAACATATACTTTTGCGTCACTGAATCTCTCGTTTTCGAAGCGCTGGCAAAATGAATTGAGAAAGAGTTACGCAAACCTCATGATTTATGTTTCATATCACACTGTTTAGTGAGAGAAAACGCTGAGAGAAAGTCTATATTTTGTTCCTCCTCAATTTTTGGCGCCTTCGCGGAACATATACTTTTGCGTCACTGAATCTCTCGTTTTCGAAGCGCTGGCGAAATGAATTGAGAAAGAGTTACGCAAACCTCATGATTTATGTTTCATATCACACTGTTTAGTGAGAGAAAACGCTGAGAGAAAATCTATATATTGTTCCTCCTCAATTTTTGGCGCCTTCGCGGAACATATACTTTTGCGTCTTTGAATCTCTCGTTTTCGAAGCGCTGGCGAAATGAATTGAGAAAGAGTTACGCAAACCTCATGATTTATGTTTCATATCACACTGTTTAGTGAGAGAAAACGCTGCAGAAAGTATATATTTTGTTCCTCCTCAATTTTTGGCGCCTTCGCGGAACATATACTTTTGCGCCACTGAATCTCTCGTTTTCGAAGCGCTGGCGAAATGAATTGAGAAAGAGTTACGCAAACCTCATGATTTATGTTTCATATCACACTGTTTAGTGAGAGAAAACGCTGAGAGAAAGTCTATATTTTGTTCCTCCTCAATTTTTGGCGCCTTCGCGGAACATATACTTTTGCGTCACTGAATCTCTCGTTTTCGAAGCGCTGGCGAAATGAATTGAGAAAGAGTTACGCAAACCTCATGATTTATGTTTCATATCACACTGTTTAGTGAGAGAAAACGCTGAGAAAAAGTCTATATTTTGTTCCTCCTCAATTTTTGGCGCCTTCGCGGAACATATACTTTTGCGTCACTGAATCTCTCGTTTTCGAAGCGCTGGCGAAATGAATTGAGAAAGAGTTACGCAAACCTCATGATTTATGTTTCATATCACACTGTTTAGTGAGAGAAAACGCTGAGAGAAAGTCTATAATTAGTTCCTCCTCAATTTTTGGCGCCTTCGCGGAACATATACTTTTGCGTCACTGAATCTCTCGTTTTCGAAGCGCTGGCGAAATGAATTGAGAAAGAGTTACGCAAACCTCATGATTTATGTTTCATATCACACTGTTTAGTGAGAGAAAACGCTGAGAGAAAGTCTATATTTTGTTCCTCCTCAATTTTTGGCGCCTTCGCGGAACATATACTTTTGCGTCACTGAATCTCTCGTTTTCGAAGCGCTGGCGAAATGAATTGAGAAAGAGTTACGCAAACCTCATGATTTATGTTTCATATCACACTGTTTAGTGAGAGAAAACGCTGCAGAAAGTATATATTTTGTTCCTCCTCAATTTTTGGCGCCTTCGCGGAACATATACTTTTGCGTCACTGAATCTCTCGTTTTCGAAGCGCTGGCGAAATGAATTGAGAAAGAGTTACGCAAACCTCATGATTTATGTTTCATATCACACTGTTTAGTGAGAGAAAACGCTGAGAAAAAGTCTATATTTTGTTCCTCCTCAATTTTTGGCGCCTTCGCGGAACATATACTTTTGCGTCACTGAATCTCTCATTTTCGAAGCTCTGGCGAAATGAATTGAGAAAGAGTTACGCAAACTTCAAGATTTATGTTTTTATTAGACTGTATAGTGAGAGAGTATACAAAGAATAATCTATAAGAGGTGTTTGCAGTATTGATCACATTATTTGTTTTAGTCTACGTGCGGTTTATTGTGGGTGATTTCCCTCAGTTTGATTTCCAAGATTGATTTCCAGAGTCCCCCGAGAAAAAAAACAAGGTCCCTCGCAGCTTCCATTCACTTTCATCTGCGCGTCCATGTACGGTGTGGACATGTCTGGTGTCTCTACTCTATACACACTCTCTCGCTATTCTACCGATGGCGGTTCCGTCGGACGCGACTGCTTGTGTGATTGAGTCAACGTCTGAAACGTCACTCGACTTTTTCAAATCTGAAAATTATGAAATAGAAATATTAAAATCAACTGTCTCTTGTAATCGACATCAGGAATATACCATGGTTCATAGGGCTCCGATGAAATCCATTACTTGAATATGTTCAGTACTGTCTTATAACCGCTATGCTTTGTGTTGTTGCTGATGTTTTTGATTCACGTGACGCATACGGACCCTACAAGCGAGCGTGGTTAATAAGAGAGAGCGTGCGTATGAAGCGCGCCACACATGTTAGACAGCTGGGACCAGAACTGTTGCCACCCTGGCTATGAGGCTACAGTACTCACCTGACGCATACGGACGTGGAGCCCACATCCGTACTCCCGTCGTATGTACCTCGTACTGTCGGATTTGCGACCGACAGTACTATCCGCTACACCCGGTACGATTACCGATGCCCTATCCACTACCCTTCTGTCAACTCCGAGGTTTGGCCAAGGAACATTCAATGGTCGTAGCCTGCTAGAGCCGCATCGAGCAGCGAAAGCCAACAGGCTCTGTAATTCGACGCCACCAGTTCTACTCGGAGAACACACCGACAGATAGGGAGGCCCTCACCTTTTTTTATTCACAAATTTTTCATTCATTTGATCGTGATACTTTGAAGAGAATGAGAAAAAAGATTGCGGAGGAGCTGAATCGCATATTTCTGCTAACATCCGAAGACATACGTACTAGGTTCACTGAGTTTACTAAAATAACCAACAAGACTACAATGTGAGAACCTGAACCGCTTTTCAGATTCCTTTTTGAAGCTCATGACGGCTGAAAAAGACAGTTCACTTTATAGTACAGTGAGAGTATAGATCTCACTGCGCCCAGGTTACTATCTTGCCTTATCCCATATATATACATTAGACACGTCTATTATTCATATCATTTAAATACATACTATCATAATATTGCAATACGATGGTTAGTCGTATCCTCCGTCCACAGTGACATTACGGGCCAGAAGATGTTTATTGGCAGTCCAACATGCGCGTGGTGAGAGCGGTTCAGGTTCTCACACTGTAGTGTTTTGTTTATTTTAGTAAACTCAGTGAACCTAGTACGTATGTCTTCGGATGTTAGCAGAAATATGCGATTCAGCTTCTCCGCAATCTTTTTTCTCATTTTCTTCAAAGTATCACGATCAAATGTATGAAAAATTTGTGCTAAAACGAGTGTAGAATCGTCAAATTCAAACCTTTCAGGGATCTGAATTCTTGGATAGGAAGAAAAAGATATATATTCATTGTTGTACTGCTTAGATTTCTTGTTCGTGGTTTTTGAAGCTCATGACGGCTGGATAAGACAGTTCACTTTCCCGAAATCCAGAATATCAAATGGGAGGTTGGGATGAGAGGGCGCGGTAAGACGTACGCTCAAAATGACAATGGTAAACAAGCAGCGGTGGCCGAGTGGATAAGGCATTCGCGCATTGAACGCGCGTTCTCTGGTTCGATTCCTGCACCAAGCAAATGTTTTGCTACGAAGATGATGACATACATTTTGGTTTGCACTAAAACAGAGCGGGTCAGGATCTCACACTGTAGTGTTTTGTTTATTCTAGTTAACTAAACTCATCTAGTACGTATGTCTTCGGATGTTAGCAGAAATATGCGATTCAGCACCTCCGCAATCTTTTTTTTCTCATTTTCTACAAAGTATCACGATCAAATGTATGAAAAATTTGTGCTAAAACGAGTGTAAGATCGTCAAATTCAAACCTTTTAGGGATCTGAAAACTTGGATGTGAAGAAAAAGATATATATTCATTGTTGTACTGCTTAGATTTCTTGTTCGTGGTTTTTGAAGCTCATGACGGCTGGATAAGACAGTTCACTTTCCCGAAATCCAGAATATCAAATGGGCGGTAGGGATGAGAGGGCGCGGTAAGACGTACGCTCAAAATGGCAATGGTAAACAAGCCGCGGTGGCCGAGTGGATAAGGCATTCGCGCATTGAACGCGTGTTCTCTGGTTCGAGTCCTGCACCAAACAAATGTTTTGCTAAGAAGATGATGACATACATTTTGGTTTGCACTAAAACAGAGCGGTTCAGGTTCTCACACTGTAGTGTTTTGTTTATTCTAGTTAACTCGGCGCATCTAGTACGTATGTCTTCGGATGTTAGCAGAAATATGCGATTCAGCACCTCCGCAATCTTTTTTTCTCATTTTCTACAAAGTATCACGATCAAATGTATGAAAAATTTGTGCTAAAACGAGTGTAGGATCGTCAAATTCAAACCTTTCAGGGATCTGAATTCTTGGATATGAAGAAAAAGATATATAGTCATTGTTGTACTGCTCAGATTTCTTGTTCGTGGTTTTTGAAGCTCATGACGGCTGGATAAGACAGTTCACTTTCCCGAAATCCAGAATATCAAATGGGCGGTTGGGATGAGAGGGCGCGGTAAGACGTACGCTCAAAATGACACTGTTAAACAAGCCGCGGTGGCCGAGTGGATAAGACATTCGCGCATTGAACGCGCGTTCTCTGGTTCGAGTCCTGCACCAAGCAAATGTTTTGCTACGAAGATGATGACATACATTTTGGTTTGCACTAAAACAGAGCGGTTCAGGTTCTCACACTGTAGTGTTTTGTTTATTCTAGTTAACTCGGCGCATCTAGTACGTATGTCTTCGGATGTTAGCAGAAATATGCGATTCAGCACCTCCGTAATCTTTTTTTTCTCATTTTCTACAAAGTATCACGATCAAATGTATGAAAAATTTGTGCTAAAACGAGTGTAGGATCGTCAAATTCAAACCTTTCAGGGATCTGAATTCTTGGATATGAAGAAAAAGATATATAGTCATTGTTGTACTGCTCAGATTTCTTGTTCGTGGTTTTTGAAGCTCATGACGGCTGGATAAGACAGTTCACTTTCCCGAAATCCAGAATATCAAATGGGCGGTTGGGATGAGAGGGCGCGGTAAGACGTACGCTCAAAATGACACTGTTAAACAAGCCGCGGTGGCCGAGTGGATAAGACATTCGCGCATTGAACGCGCGTTCTCTGGTTCGAGTCCTGCACCAAGCAAATGTTTTGCTACGAAGATGATGACATACATTTTGGTTTGCACTAAAACAGAGCGGTTCAGGTTCTCACACTGTAGTGTTTTGTTTATTCTAGTTAACTCGGCGCATCTAGTACGTATGTCTTCGGATGTTAGCAGAAATATGCGATTCAGCACCTCCGTAATCTTTTTTTTCTCATTTTCTACAAAGTATCACGATCAAATGTATGAAAAAATTGTGCTAAAACGAGTGTAGGATCGTCAAATTCAAACCTTTCAGGGATCTGAATTCTTGGATATGAAGAAAAAGATATATAGTCATTGTTGTACTGCTCAGATTTCTTGTTCGTGGTTTTTGAAGCTCATGACGGCTGGATAAGACAGTTCACTTTCCCGAAATCCAGAATATCAAATGGGCGGTTGGGATGAGAGGGCGCGGTAAGACGTACGCTCAAAATGACACTGTTAAACAAGCCGCGGTGGCCGAGTGGATAAGACATTCGCGCATTGAACGCGCGTTCTCTGGTTCGAGTCCTGCACCAAGCAAATGTTTTGCTACGAAGATGATGACATACATTTTGGTTTGCACTAAAACAGAGCGGTTCAGGTTCTCACACTGTAGTGTTTTGTTTATTCTAGTTAACTCGGCGCATCTAGTACGTATGTCTTCGGATGTTAGCAGAAATATGCGATTCAGCACCTCCGCAATCTCTTTTTTTCTCATTTTCTACAAAGTATCACGATCAAATGTATGAAAAATTTGTGCTAAAACGAGTGTAAGATCGTCAAATTCAAACCTTTTAGGGATCTGAAAACTTGGATGTGAAGAAAAAGATATATATTCATTGTTGTACTGCTTAGATTTCTTGTTCGTGGTTTTTGAAGCTCATGACGGCTGGATAAGACAGTTCACTTTCCCGAAATCCAGAATATCAAATGGGAGGTTGGGATGAGAGGGCGCGGTAAGACGTACGCTCAAAATGACAATGGTAAACAAGCAGCGGTGGCCGAGTGGATAAGGCATTCGCGCATTGAACGCGCGTTCTCTGGTTCGAGTCCTGCACCAAGCATTTTTTTTTTGCTACGAAGATGATGACATACATTTTGGTTTGCACTAAAACAGAGCGAGTCAGGTTCTCACACTGTAGTGTTTTGTTTATTCTAGTTAACTCAGCGCATCTAGTACATATGTCTTCGGATGTTAGCAGAAATATGCGATTCGGACCTCCGCAATCTTTTTTCTCTTTTTCTACAAAGTATCACGACCAAATGTATGAAAAATTTGTGCTAAAACGAGTGTAAGATCGTGAAATTCAAACCTTTTAGGGATCTGAAAACTTCGATGTGAAGAAAAAGATATATAGTCATTGTTGTACTGCTCAGATTTCTTGTTCGTGGTTTTTGAAGCTCATGACGGCTGGATAAGGCAGTTCACTTTCCCGAAATCCAGAATATCAAATGGGCGGTTGGGATGAGAGAGCGCGGTAAGACGTACGCTCAAAATGACACTGTTAAACAAGCCGCGGTGGCCGAGTGGATAAGGCTTTCGCGCATTGAACGCGCGTTCTCTGGTTCGAGTCCTGTTCCAAGCAAATGTTTTGCTACGAAGATGATGACATACATTTTGGTTTGCACTAAAACAGAGCGGGTCAGGATCTCACACTGTAGTGTTTTGTTTATTCTAGTTAACTAAACTCATCTAGTACGTATGTCTTCGGATGTTAGCAGAAATATGCGATTCAGCACCTCCGCAATCTCTTTTTTTCTCATTTTCTACAAAGTATCACGATCAAATGTATGAAAAATTTGTGCTAAAACGAGTGTAAGATCGTGAAATTCAAACCTTTTAGGGATCTGAAAACTTCGATGTGAAGAAAAAGATATATAGTCATTGTTGTACTGCTCAGATTTCTTGTTCGTGGTTTTTGAAGCTCATGACGGCTGGATAAGACAGTTCACTTTCCCGAAATCCAGAATATCAAATGGGCGGTTGGGATGAGAGAGCGCGGTAAGACGTACGCTCAAAATGACACTGTTAAACAAGCCGCGGTGGCCGAGTGGATAAGGCATTCGCGCATTGAAAGCGCGTTCTCTGGTTCGAGTCCTGCACCAAGCAAATGTTTTGCTACGAAGATGATGACATACATTTTGGTTTGCACTAAAACAGAGCGGGTCAGGATCTCACACTGTAGTGTTTTGTTTATTCTAGTTAACTAAACTCATCTAGTACGTATGTCTTCGGATGTTAGCAGAAATATGCGATTCAGCACCTCCGCAATCTCTTTTTTTCTCATTTTCTACAAAGTATCACGATCAAATGTATGAAAAATTTGTGCTAAAACGAGTGTAAGATCGTGAAATTCAAACCTTTTAGGGATCTGAAAACTTCGATGTGAAGAAAAAGATATATAGTCATTGTTGTACTGCTCAGATTTCTTGTTCGTGGTTTTTGAAGCTCATGACGGCTGGATAAGGCAGTTCACTTTCCCGAAATCCAGAATATCAAATGGGCGGTTGGGATGAGAGGGCGCGGTAAGACGTACGCTCAAAATGACACTGGTAAACAAGCCGCGGTGGCCGAGTGGATAAGGCATTCGCGCATTGAACGCGCGTTCTCTGGTTCGAGTCCTGCACCAAGCAAATGTTTTGCTACGAAGATGATGACATACATTTTGGTTTGCACTAAAACAGAGCGGGTCAGGATCTCACACTGTAGTGTTTTGTTTATTCTAGTTAACTAAACTCATCTAGTACGTATGTCTTCGGATGTTAGCAGAAATATGCGATTCAGCACCTCCGCAATCTTTTTTTCTCATTTTCTACAAAGTATCACGACCAAATGTATGAAAAATTTGTGCTAAAACGAGTGTAAGATCGTCAAATTCAAACCTTTTAGGGATCTGAAAACTTGGATATGAAGAAAAAGATATATAGTCATTGTTGTACTGCTCATATTTCTTGTTCGTGGTTTTTGAAGCTCATGACGGCTGGATAAGACAGTCCACTTTCCCGAAATCCAGAATATCAAATGGGCGGTTGGGATGAGAGGGCGCTGTAAGACGTACGCTCAAAATGACACTGTTAAACAAGCCGCGGTGGCCGAGTGGATAAGGCATTCGCGCAATGAACGCGCGTTCTCTGGTTCGAGTCCTGCACCAAGCAAATGTTTTGCTACGAAGATGATGACATACATTTTGGTTTGCACTAAAACAGAGCGGTTCAGGTTCTCACACTGTAGTGTTTTGTTTATTCTAGTTAACTCGGCGCATCTAGTACGTATGTCTTCGGATTTTAGCAGAAAGAAATATGCGATTCAGCACCTCCGCAATTTTTTTTCTCATTTTCTTCAAAGTATCACGATCAAATGTATGAAAAATTTGTGCTAAAACGAGTGTAAGATCGTCAAATTCAAACCTTTTAGGGATCTGAAAACTTGGATGTGAAGAAAAAGATATATATTCATTGTTGTACTGCTTAGATTTCTTGTTCGTGGTTTTTGAAGCTCATGACGGCTGGATAAGACAGTTCACTTTCCCGAAATCCAGAATATCAAATGGGAGGTTGGGATGAGAGGGCGCGGTAAGACGTACGCTCAAAATGACAATGGTAAACAAGCAGCGGTGGCCGAGTGGATAAGGCATTCGCGCATTGAACGCGCGTTCTCTGGTTCGAGTCCTGCACCAAGCAAATGTTTTGCTACGAAGATGATGACATACATTTTGGTTTTCACTAAAACAGAGCGGTTCAGGTTCTCACACTGTAGTGTTTTGTTTATTCTAGTTAACTCAGCGCATCTAGTACGTATGTCTTCGGATGTTAGCAGAAATATGCGATTCAGCACCTCCGCAATCTTTTTTCTCATTTTCTACAAAGTATCACGATCAAATGTATGAAAAATTTGTGCTAAAACGAGTGTAAGATCGTGAAATTCAAACCTTTTAGGGATCTGAAAACTTCGATGTGAAGAAAAAGATATATAGTCATTGTTGTACTGCTCAGATTTCTTGTTCGTGGTTTTTGAAGCTCATGACGGCTGGATAAGGCAGTTCACTTTCCCGAAATCCAGAATATCAAATGGGCGGTTGGGATGAGAGAGCGCGGTAAGACGTACGCTCAAAATGACACTGTTAAACAAGCCGCGGTGGCCGAGTGGATAAGGCATTCGCGCATTGAACGCGCGTTCTCTGGTTCGAGTCCTGCACCAAGCAAATGTTTTGCTACGAAGATGATGACATACATTTTGGTTTGCACTAAAACAGAGCGGGTCAGGATCTCACACTGTAGTGTTTTGTTTATTCTAGTTAACTAAACTCATCTAGTACGTATGTCTTCGGATGTTAGCAGAAATATGCGATTCAGCACCTCCGCAATCTCTTTTTTTCTCATTTTCTACAAAGTATCACGATCAAATGTATGAAAAATTTGTGCTAAAACGAGTGTAAGATCGTGAAATTCAAACCTTTTAGGGATCTGAAAACTTCGATGTGAAGAAAAAGATATATAGTCATTGTTGTACTGCTCAGATTTCTTGTTCGTGGTTTTTGAAGCTCATGACGGCTGGATAAGACAGTTCACTTTCCCGAAATCCAGAATATCAAATGGGCGGTTGGGATGAGAGAGCGCGGTAAGACGTACGCTCAAAATGACACTGTTAAACAAGCCGCGGTGGCCGAGTGGATAAGGCATTCGCGCATTGAACGCGCGTTCTCTGGTTCGAGTCCTGCACCAAGCAAATGTTTTGCTACGAAGATGATGACATACATTTTGGTTTGCACTAAAACAGAGCGGGTCAGGATCTCACACTGTAGTGTTTTGTTTATTCTAGTTAACTAAACTCATCTAGTACGTATGTCTTCGGATGTTAGCAGAAATATGCGATTCAGCACCTCCGCAATCTCTTTTTTTCTCATTTTCTACGAAGTATCACGATCAAATGTATGAAAAATTTGTGCTAAAACGAGTGTAAGATCGTGAAATTCAAACCTTTTAGGGATCTGAAAACTTCGATGTGAAGAAAAAGATATATAGTCATTGTTGTACTGCTCAGATTTCTTGTTCGTGGTTTTTGAAGCTCATGACGGCTGGATAAGGCAGTTCACTTTCCCGAAATCCAGAATATCAAATGGGCGGTTGGGATGAGAGAGCGCGGTAAGACGTACGCTCAAAATGACACTGTTAAACAAGCCGCGGTGGCCGAGTGGATAAGGCATTCGCGCATTGAACGCGCGTTCTCTGGTTCGAGTCCTGCACCAAGCAAATGTTTTGCTACGAAGATGATGACATACATTTTGGTTTGCACTAAAACAGAGCGGGTCAGGATCTCACACGACGTACGCTCAAAATGACACTGATAAACAAGCCGCGGTGGCCGAGTGGATAAGGCATTCGCGCATTGAACGCGCGTTCTCTGGTTCGAGTCCTGAACCAAGCATTTTTTTTGCTACGAAGATGATGACATACATTTTGGTTTGCACTAAAACAGAGCGGGTCAGGTTCTCACACTGTAGTGTTTTGTTTATTCTAGTTAACTCAGCGCATCTAGTACGTATGTCTTCGGATGTTAGCAGAAATATGCGATTCAGCACCTCCGCAATCATTTTTTTCTCATTTTCTACAAAGTATCACGATCAAATGTATGAAAAATTTGTGCTAAAACGAGTGTAGGATCGTCAAATTCAAACCTTTCAGGGATCTGAATTCTTGGATATGAAGAAAAAGATATATAGTCATTGTTGTACTGCTCAGATTTCTTGTTCGTGGTTTTTGAAGCTCATGACGGCTGGATAAGACAGTTCACTTTCCCGAAATCCAGAATATCAAATGGGCGGTTGGGATGAGAGGGCGCGGTAAGACGTACGCTCAAAGTGACACTGGTAAACAAGCCGCGGTGGCCGAGTGGATAAGGCATTCGCGCATTGAACGCGCGTTCTCTGGTTCGAGTCCTGCACCAAGCAAATGTTTTGCTACGAAGATGATGACATACATTTTGGTTTGCACTAAAACAGAGCGGGTCAGGTTCTCACACTGTAGTGTTTTGTTTATTCTAGTTAACTCAGCGCATCTAGTACGTATGTCTTCGGATGTTAGCAGAAATATGCGATTCAGCACCTCCGCAATCTTTTTTCTCTTTTTCTACAAAGTATCACGATCAAATGTATGAAAAATTTGGGCTAAAACGAGTGTAAGATCGTCAAATTCAAACCTTTTAGGGATTTGAAAACTTGGATATGAAGAAAAAGATATATAGTCATTGTTGTACTGCTCAGATTTCTTGTTCGTGGTTTTTGAAGCTCATGACGGCTGGATAAGACAGTTCACTTTCCCGAAATCCAGAATATCAAATGGGCAGTTGGGATGAGAGGGCGCGGTAAGGCGTACGCTCAAAATGACACTGGTAAGCAAGCCGCGGTGGCCGAGTGGGTAAGGCATTCGCGCATTGAACGCGCGTTCTCTGGTTCGAGTCCTGCACCAAGCAAATGTTTGGCTACGAAGATGATGACATACATTTTGGTTTGCACTAAAACAGAGCGGGTCAGGTTCTCACACTGTAGTGTTTTGTTTATTCTAGTTAATTCAGCGCATCTAGTACGTATGTCTTCGGATGTTAGCAGAAATATGCGATTCAGCACCTCCGCAATCTTTTTTTTTCTCATTTTCTACAAAGTATCACGATCAAATGTAAGAAAAATTTGTGCTAAAACGAGTGTAAGATCGTCAAATTCAAACCTTTTAGGGATCTGAAAACTTCGATGTGAAGAAAAAGATATATAGTCATTGTTGTACTGCTCAGATTTCTTGTTCGTGGTTTTTGAAGCTCATGACGGCTGGATAAGGCAGTTCACTTTCCCGAAATCCAGAATATCAAATGGGCGGTTGGGATGAGAGAGCGCGGTAAGACGTACGCTCAAAATGACACTGTTAAACAAGCCGCGGTGGCCGAGTGGATAAGGCATTCGCGCATTGAACGCGCGTTCTCTGGTTTGAGTCCTGCACCAAGCAAATGTTTTGCTACGAAGATGATGACATACATTTTGGTTTGCACTAAAACATAGCGGGTCAGGATCTCACACTGTAGTGTTTTGTTTATTCTAGTTAACTAAACTCATCTAGTACGTATGTCTTCGGATGTTAGCAGAAATATGCGATTCAGCACCTCCGCAATCTTTTTTTTTCTCATTTTCTACAAAGTATCACGAACAAATGTATGAAAAATTTGTGCTAAAACGAGTGTAAGATCGTCAAATTCAAACCTTTTAGGGATCTGAAAACTTGGATGTGAAGAAAAAGATATATATTCATTGTTGTACTGCTTAGATTTCTTGTTCGTGGTTTTTGAAGCTCATGACGGCTGGATAAGACAATTCACTTTCCCGAAATCCAGAATATCAAATGGGCGGTAGGGATGAGAGGGCGCGGTAAGACGTACGCTCAAAATGACAATGGTAAAGAAGCCGCGTTGGCCGAGTGGATAAGGCATTCGCGCATTGAACGCGTGTTCTCTGGTTCGAGTCCTGCACCAAACAAATGTTTTGCTAAGAAGATGATGACATACATTTTGGTTTGCACTAAAACAGAGCGGTTCAGGTTCTCACACTGTAGTGTTTTGTTTATTCTAGTTAACTCGGCGCCTCTAGTACGTATGTCTTCGGATTTTAGCAGAAATATGCGATTCAGCACCTCCGCAATTTTTTTTCTCATTTTCTTCAAAGTATCACGATCAAATGTATGAAAAATTTGTGCTAAAACGAGTGTAAGATCGTGAAATTCAAACCTTTTAGGGATCTGAAAACTTCGATGTGAAGAAAAAGATATATAGTCATTGTTGTACTGCTCAGATTTCTTGTTCGTGGTTTTTGAAGCTCATGACGGCTGGATAAGGCAGTTCACTTTCCCGAAATCCAGATAATCAAATGGGCGGTTGGGATGAGAGAGCGCGGTAAGACGTACGCTCAAAATGACACTGTTAAACAAGCCGCGGTGGCCGAGTGGATAAGACATTCGCGCATTGAACGCGCGTTCTCTGGTTCGAGTCCTGCACCAAGCAAATGTTTTGCTATGAAGATGATGACATACATTTTGGTTTGCACTAAAACAGAGCGGTTCAGGTTTTCACACTGTAGTGTTTTGTTTATTCTAGTTAACTCGGCGCATCTAGTACGTATGTCTTCGGATTTTAGCAGAAATATGCGATTCAGCACCTCCGCAATTTTTTTTCTCATTTTCTTCAAAGTATCACGATCAAATGTATGAAAAATTTGTGCTAAAACGAGTGTAAGATCGTCAAATTCAAACCTTTTAGGGATCTGAAAACTTGGATTTGAAGAAAAAGATATATATTCATTGTTGTACTGCTTAGATTTCTTGTTCGTGGTTTTTGAAGCTCATGACGGCTGGATAAGACAGTTCACTTTCCCGAAATCCAGAATATCAAATGGGAGGTTTGGATGAGAGGGCGCGGTAAGACGTACGCTCAAAATGACAATGGTAAACAAGCAGCGGTGGCCGAGTGGATAAGGCATTCGCGCATTGAACGCGCGTTCTCTGGTTCGAGTCCTGCACCAAGCAAATGTTTTGCTACGAAGATGATGACATACGTTTTGGTTTGCACTAAAACAGAGCGGGTCAGGTTCTCACACTGTAGTGTTTTGTTTATTCTAGTTAACTCAGCGCATCTAGTACGTATGTCTTCGGATGTTAGCAGAAATATGCGATTCAGCACCTCCGCAATCTTTTTTCTCTTTTTCTACAAAGTATCACGATCAAATGTATGAAAAATTTGTGCTAAAACGAGTGTTAGATCGTCAAATTCAAACCTTTTAGGGATCTGAAAACTTGGATAAGAGGAAAAAGATATATAGTCATTGTTGTACTGCTCAAATTTCTTGTTCGTGGTTTTTGAAGCTCATGACGGCTGGATAAGACATAAGACAGTTCACTTTCCCGAAATCCTGAATATCAAATGGGCGGTTGGGATGAGAGGGCGCGGTAAGACGTACGCTCAAAATGACACTGGTAAGCAAGCCGCGGTGGCCGAGTGGGTAAGGCATTCGCGCATTGAACGCGCGTTCTCTGGTTCGAGTCCTGCACCAAGCAAATGTTTTGCTACGAAGATGATGACATACATTTTGGTTTGCACTAAAACAGAGCGGGTCAGGTTCTCACACTGTAGTGTTTTGTTTATTCTAGTTAACTCAGCGCATCTAGTACGTATGTCTTCGGATGTTAGCAGAAATATGCGATTCAGCACCTCCGCAATCTTTTTTCTCTTTTTCTACAAAGTATCACGATCAAATGTATGAAAAATTTGTGCTAAAACGAGTGTAAGATCGTCAAATTCAAACCTTTTAGGGATTTGAAAACTTGGATATGAAGAAAAAGATATATAGTCATTGTTGTACTGCTCAGATTTCTTGTTCGTGGTTTTTGAAGCTCATGACGGCTGGATAAGACAGTTCACTTTCCCGAAATCCAGAATATCAATTGGGCAGTTGGGATGAGAGGGCGCGGTGAGGCGTACGCTCAAAATGACACTGGTAAGCAAGCCGCGGTGGCCGAGTGGGTAAGGCATTCGCGCATTGAACGCGCGTTCTCTGGTTCGAGTCCTGCACCAAGCAAATGTTTTGCTACGAAGATGATGACATACATTTTGGTTTGCGTTAAAACAGAGCGGGTCAGGTTCTCACACTGTAGTGTTTTGTTTATTCTAGTTAATTCAGCGCATCTAGTACGTATGCCTTCGGATGTTAGCAGAAATATGCGATTCAGCACCTCCGCAATCTTTTTTTTCTCATTTTCTACAAAGTATCACGATCAAATGTATGAAAAATTTGTGCTAAAACGAGTGTAAGATCGTCAAATTCAAACCTTTTAGGGATCTGAAAACTTCGATGTGAAGAAAAAGATATATAGTCATTGTTGTACTGTTCAGATTTCTTGTTCGTGGTTTTTGAAGCTCATGACGGCTGGATAAGGCAGTTCACTTTCCCGAAATCCAGAATATTAAATGGACGAGTGGGATGAGAGGGCGCGGTAAGACGTACGCTCAAAATGACACTGATAAACAAGCCGCGGTGGCCGAGTGGATAAGGCATTCGCGCATTGAACGCGCGTTCTCTGGTTCGAGTCCTGCACCAAGCATTTTTTTTGCTACGAAGATGATGACATACATTTTGGTTTGCACTAAAACAGAGCGGGTCAGGTTCTCACACTGTAGTGTTTTGTTTATTCTAGTTAACTCAGCGCATCTAGTACGTATGTCTTCGGATGTTAGCAGAAATATGCGATTCAGCACCTCCGCAATCATTTTTTTCTCATTTTCTACAAAGTATCACGATCAAATGTATGAAAAATTTGTGCTAAAACGAGTGTAGGATCGTCAAATTCAAACCTTTCAGGGATCTGAATTCTTGGATATGAAGAAAAAGATATATAGTCATTGTTGTACTGCTCAGATTTCTTGTTCGTGGTTTTTGAAGCTCATGACGGCTGGATAAGACAGTTCACTTTCCCGAAATCCAGAATATCAAATGGGCGGTTGGGATGAGAGGGCGCGGTAAGACGTACGCTCAAAGTGACACTGGTAAACAAGCCGCGGTGGCCGAGTGGATAAGGCATTCGCGCATTGAACGCGCGTTCTCTGGTTCGAGTCCTGCACCAAGCAAATGTTTTGCTACGAAGATGATGACATACATTTTGGTTTGCACTAAAACAGAGCGGGTCAGGTTCTCACACTGTAGTGTTTTGTTTATTCTAGTTAACTCAGCGCATCTAGTACGTATGTCTTCGGATGTTAGCAGAAATATGCGATTCAGCACCTCCGCAATCTTTTTTCTCTTTTTCTACAAAGTATCACGATCAAATGTATGAAAAATTTGGGCTAAAACGAGTGTAAGATCGTCAAATTCAAACCTTTTAGGGATTTGAAAACTTGGATATGAAGAAAAAGATATATAGTCATTGTTGTACTGCTCAGATTTCTTGTTCGTGGTTTTTGAAGCTCATGACGGCTGGATAAGACAGTTCACTTTCCCGAAATCCAGAATATCAAATGGGCAGTTGGGATGAGAGGGCGCGGTAAGGCGTACGCTCAAAATGACACTGGTAAGCAAGCCGCGGTGGCCGAGTGGGTAAGGCATTCGCGCATTGAACGCGCGTTCTCTGGTTCGAGTCCTGCACCAAGCAAATGTTTGGCTACGAAGATGATGACATACATTTTGGTTTGCACTAAAACAGAGCGGGTCAGGTTCTCACACTGTAGTGTTTTGTTTATTCTAGTTAATTCAGCGCATCTAGTACGTATGTCTTCGGATGTTAGCAGAAATATGCGATTCAGCACCTCCGCAATCTTTTTTCTCTTTTTCTACAAAGTATCACGATCAAATGTATGAAAAATTTGGGCTAAAACGAGTGTAAGATCGTCAAATTCAAACCTTTTAGGGATTTGAAAACTTGGATATGAAGAAAAAGATATATAGTCATTGTTGTACTGCTCAGATTTCTTGTTCGTGGTTTTTGAAGCTCATGACGGCTGGATAAGACAGTTCACTTTCCCGAAATCCAGAATATCAAATGGGCGGTTGGGATGAGAGAGCGCGGTAAGACGTACGCTCAAAATGACACTGTTAAACAAGCCGCGGTGGCCGAGTGGATAAGGCATTCGCGCATTGAACGCGCGTTCTCTGGTTCGAGTCCTGCACCAAGCAAATGTTTTGCTACGAAAATGATGACATACATTTTGGTTTGCACTAAAACAGAGCGGGTCAGGATCTCACACTGTAGTGTTTTGTTTATTCTAGTTAACTAAACTCATCTAGTACGTATGTCTTCGGATGTTAGCAGAAATATGCGATTCAGCACCTCCGCAATCTTTTTTTTTTCTCATTTTCTACAAAGTATCACGATCAAATGTATGAAAAATTTGTGCTAAAACGAGTGTAAGATCGTCAAATTCAAACCTTTTAGGGATCTGAAAACTTGGATGTGAAGAAAAAGATATATATTCATTGTTGTACTGCTTAGATTTCTTGTTCGTGGTTTTTGAAGCTCATGACGGCTGGATAAGACAGTTCACTTTCCCGAAATCCAGAATATCAAATGGGCGGTAGGGATGAGAGGGCGCGGTAAGACGTACGCTCAAAATGACAATGGTAAAGAAGCCGCGTTGGCCGAGTGGATAAGGCATTCGCGCATTGAACGCGTGTTCTCTGGTTCGAGTCCTGCACCAAACAAATGTTTTGCTAAGAAGATGATGACATACATTTTGGTTTGCACTAAAACAGAGCGGTTCAGGTTCTCACACTGTAGTGTTTTGTTTATTCTAGTTAACTCGGCGCATCTAGTACGTATGTCTTCGGATGTTAGCAGAAATATGCGATTCAGCACCTCCGCAATCTTTTTTTTTCTCATTTTCTACAAAGTATCACGATCAAATGTATGAAAAATTTGTGCTAAAACGAGTGTAGGATCGTCAAATTCAAACCTTTCAGGGATCTGACTAGCGCTCCGGCGCGCTGTCGCGCGCCTCCGCACTAGGCATACAAGAATAGAAAAATAGAAGAAAAGTTCATCTTGTATTTTTTATCACTGATTGCTCTCTAATGACTCTTGCGGAGAGACATCCATGTCCTATGTGTCCTATGTGTTTCACTCATTCACACTTCTCTCTCTCTCTCTCTCTCTCTCTCTCTCTCTCTCTCTCTCTCTCTCTCTACACAGTTCTATACTCTCCCTCTCTCTCTCCCTCCTCTCTCCCTCCTCTTTTCCTCCTCTCTTCCGCAGCGGTCACTGCAACTATCCAGAGACAGTACTATGCTCTCATCTGTCTACTGGCACGTCTCCGCTGCGGTGACAAAAACTTTCTAAAGACAGTACTATGCTCTCTTCTGTCTATTCTCACGTCTCCGCTGCGGTGACAGCAACTTTCTAGAAACAGTTCTATGCTCTTTTCTGTTTACTGTCACGTCTCCGCTGTGGTGACAGCAACTTTCTAGAGACAGTAATCTGCTCTCTTCTGTCTACTGTCACGTCTCCGCTGTGGTAACAGCAATTTTCTAGAGACAGTTCATTCTGCTCGTTCTCTTCATTCTGCTCGTTCTCTCGCGCTGAGCGGTTGTTTCTCTCGCCATGCCGAAAGGCAAAACATCTGCCAAGTCGTCCAAGAATTCCACCAAACTGTCCTATTCTGGAACTATTCCTGATGATTCTGTATCTTCTCTTCCGCCCCTCCCTACTGATTGCTCGCCTACTGCCCTTTTGAGCTCTTTCAACGACATGCAGAACTACGTCGCCCAAATATTCGACGAGCTCAGTTCCACTCTGGGACAGCGGCTGTGCAAGCTGGTCAACGAGACTATCGCCACACTGGAGGAGCAGATCGAGGAGCTGCGACAGCAAATCCAAGAACTCCAAAGGGAATTCACTGTGAGTCACCCCGTTCCCGTTTCGACACCGATTCCTATTGTTGCTGTTCCGTCTGGAGAGGAGAGGAGACGTAATGTCATCATCACTCGCGTGCTACGCTCTGACCGATCCTGCTTTGAGAATGCCACCATGTTCGAACTGTCTATCGCTTCCTGCCGCACTGTCGCCGACCGCGATGGATCTGATTTCATCACTCTTCTCGCCGAGTTCACCTGCCCTGCCGACGCTGCCACTTTCATCAGGAGATTCAACACGGACTGTATGGGTAGGGACTGTCCCGCGAGGGCCAGACCTGACTACAACCCAGAAGACGCCGCCAAGTACGCCTCATCCTGGAAGACCGCCATAGATCGAAATGACGTCGCCGGCCGCCGCGAGTGGACTGTGAGGGACCTCGAGCTCTACAAGCTGCCTGCGCCTGGACCATGGTTCAAGATGAGTCGCTAATTGTCTCTCTATTCTCTCTTTTGTCTTTCTCATATTATCAATGTCATTCACGTTCTTTTATGTCGTCACTCCTGAATGTCAGTTTTCACGCCTTCCATTATTTCACTGCTATTGCTATTGTTTACGTTTTGCATTGGCATTGTGATTGTTTCCATCTTTTTATTTGAGTGTCTGTTCTCTTTCAAATCCAACTTCTGCTTTATCGATTGTCAGCGCATTTCCGTTATGCATTGCCTACATTCATTGTTATCTACTATGTGAATCTTCCATTTCTTCCACAATGCGTTTGTTTATGTTATTTCTCTATTCTCTCGTCACATTTCTCTCTCGTCAGAGAAAATTTCACAGCCCGAGTAAGTGCTCTCCAGGGCCTTCGGGTGTTGTAAAATATTAATGCTATCAAGTATTAATAAAGCATATTGATGAGTACTATGCTCTCTTCTGTCTATTCTCAAGTCTCCGCTGTGGTGACATCAACTTTCTAGAGACAGTACTATGCTCTCTTCTGTCTATTCTCAAGTCTCCGCTGCGGTGACAGCAACTTTCTAGAGACAGTAATCTGCTCTCTTCTGTCTACTGTCACGTCTCCGCTGTGGTGACATCAACTTTCTAGAAACAGTTCTATGTTTTTTTCTGTTTACTGTCACGTCTCCGCTGTGGTGACAGCAACTTTCTAGAGACAGTACTATGCTCTCTTCTGTCTATTCTCAAGTCTCCGCTGCGGTGACAGCAACTTTCTAGAGACAGTAATCTGCTCTCTTCTGTCTACTGTCACGTTTCCGCTGTGGTGACAGCAATTTTCTAGAGACAGTACTATGCTCTCTTCTGTCTATTCTCAAGTCTCCGCTGCGGTGACAGCAACTTTCTAGAGACAGTAATCTGCTCTCTTCTGTCTACTGTAACGTCTCCGCTGTGGTGACATCAACTTTCTAGAGACAGTACTATGCTCTCTTCTGTCTATTCTCACGTCTCCGCTGCGGTGACAGCAACTTTCTATAAACAGTTCTATGCTCTTTTCTGTTTACTGTCACGTCTCCGCTGTGGTGACCGCAACTTTCTAGAGACAGTAATCTGCTCTCTTCTGTCTACTCTCACGTCTCCGCTGCGGCCACAACAATATTCTAGAGACAGTACTATACTCTCTTCTGTCTACTCTTCCGTCTTAAAACAATATCATTCAAGTAAGGTGAACTCGATTATCACCTCACCCTCACCTCACTTCCACTCGTCACTGCCCTGAATCAAAAAAGCGGACTTTCAGTCTGAATAGGTACAAGTAATGTACCCAAAAACTATTTTCAACTAACAAAAAAGCAAGCAGTCCGTATTTCTATAATACATATACAATGACCTCGTGATGCCACGGCTGTAAGAAAATTCGTCGGCGGGCGCGCCCTAACTGTTGTGTTTCAAGTAGTTTGATAAAGTTTGAAGTTGGTTTGATCTAGACAAAACATTATATAATCTCTGAACTTGTCTTGAAAAACTTTCCTTGTCTTTTTCAATCTTCAACTGTTTGTTTCGTTGAAGTTATTCGTTGAATCTAGAAATTTTGTCTTTTTCAACTGAATCAATCCATTATTGATTTTATTTACACGTGTTTCTATTGAACAAAGACACCGCTGTGTGGATATGGGTCAGTAATTGTGTATGATGACTATTTGGTATCGATCGATTGACCTCGCGGCTGGTAGCGAGCAAGCCGGAGGGCGCGACCCCAGCAAGTAACGCGCGCTCAAAAAATGTCTAATACGGTACGAAGACGAAATCCGATCGAACTGAAATTTTGACAGAAGGGCTTTTTTGTCCATAAAAGCTTAAGTTTACAAATTGGACACTCTATCTCGCCTGTACGAAAAGTCGATCATATTTGCCATATTTGGTGACTTTTCAAAAAACGAAACCAGTTTCTATAATCTCTTGTACGTAATCTATCTTCTGTTCAATTTTTATAGAAATCGAAGATCATGAATTTTGGGTGCATTTTGGGTACATTCGCCTATTTGGGCATGAAAATGAGGTCACAGTCGGCCGGTATCGCGGCTATCGATTTTTTCTAGGTCGATTCACCTATCCTCCAAGTTTCGTTCGATTTGAACCATTTTGAAAATTATCTCTATAGTTAAGAGATTAGGTGATAACTATGATCAGATGATCGCTATTGACGAGATAATTGGAATTTTGCGTTCTCGGGTATTGAAGAAACTTTCTAGAAGAAATCAGTAATAATGGTAAACTTTGAAAAGAGATATCTCTCCGGAAAGAATGACAGACAGACAGACACACACCATAGTAAATATTAGTCTCAATGGGGGACTAGCCCTCGTGGCGCGCTGCCGCGCGCCACTCGGGCTAGGGCCGCCTTCGGCGGCCTCAACACTCAAACATCAAAACTGAAATGTAATCTCATAAGCAAAACATGCCCACAAACCTCTAATCTAACTAAGAACTGCAATACATTACAATACACCAAAAACTAACACATATAAATGTTGTTTACAAATTTGTTTACTTGTTTACATTAAATGTAAACAACAATTTTGAACTCGCCTCTCACTCTACTACAAGTTTCACATCTTTAAAACATCTTTTCAGGTTGTTTACATATTTGTTTACTTGTTTACAACATCTGTAAACAACATTTTTGAACTCACCAATACTGTTACTTAACATTTGACTTCTTTAAAACACATTTTCAGGTTGTTTACAAACTTGTTTACTTGTTTACATAACCTGTAAACAACATTTTCGAACTTGTCTCCAAGTCTACTACACCTTAGACACCTTCAAAAACAACTTTGAAAATGTTTACAAAGTTGTTTACTTGTTGACAAACATGTAAACAACAACTTCGCTGGCTTGTCTTCAAGTCACATACCAAGTTTGGATTCTTTGGCATCGAAACTAACCGAGATACAGCATTACCATATTTGGAATTATGCAAATGAGGTCAAACATCAAAATTTAAATCATCTCTCCTACAGTACTCTAACCCCAAAAGGGCATCTCAGTAGCTCGAAAACAACCCATAGTTTACATAGAACTGGTCGTCTTTCAGATTCTATGTTCCCACATATGCAAATTTTCTAGAGTAAACTCACCTGTAGAGGTGAGCTAATTACCATATCTTTGAGATCTCACATACCATGGAACCAAGAACCTTAAGTTTGGACGGACAGATTTCAAAACTGAATACTCATCGAAAAAACCTCTGTGAACCACCGACAGACAGACTCCATAGCAAATCTTAGGGGTGGGGGCGGGGCGAATTCTTGGATATGAAGAAAAAGATATATAGTCATTGTTGTACTGCTCAGATTTCTTGTTCGTGGTTTTTGAAGCTCATGACGGCTGGATAAGACAGTTCACTTTCCCGAAATCCAGAATATCAAATGGGCGGTTGGGATGAGAGGGCGCGGTAAGACGTACGCTCAAAATGACACTGTTAAACAAGCAGCGGTGGCCAAGTGGATAAGGCATTCGCGCATTGAACGCGCGTTTTCTGGTTCGAGTCCTGCACCAAGCAAATGTTTTGCTACAAAGATGATGACATGCATTTTGGTTTGCACTAAAACAGAGCGGTTCAGGTTCTCACACTGTAGTGTTTTGTTTATTCTAGTTAACTCGGCGCATCTAGTACGTATGTCTTCGGATTTTAGCAGAAATATGCGATTCAGCACCTCCGCAATTTTTTTTCTCATTTTCTTCAAAGTATCACGATCAAATGTATGAAAAATTTGTGCTAAAACGAGTGTAAGATCGTCAAATTCAAACCTTTTAGGGATCTGAAAACTTGGATGTGAAGAAAAAGATATATATATGTTCATTGTTGTACTGCTTAGATTTCTTGTTCGTGGTTTTTGAAGCTCATGACGGCTGGATAAGACAGTTCACTTTCCCGAAATCCAGAATATCAAATGGGAGGTTGGGATGAGAGGGCGCGGTAAGACGTACGCTCAAAATGACAATGGTAAACAAGCAGCGGTGGCCGAGTGGATAAGGCATTCGCGCGTTGAACGCGCGTTCTCTGGTTCGAGTCCTGCACCAAGCAAATGTTTTGCTACGAAGATGATGACATACATTTTGGTTTTAAAACAGAGCGGTTCAGGTTCTCACACTGTAGTGTTTTGTTTATTCTAGTTAACTCAGCGCATCTAGTACGTATGTCTTCGGATTTTAGCAGAAATATGCGATTCAGCACCTCCGCAATTTTTTTTCTCATTTTCTTCAAAGTATCACGATCAAATGTATGAAAAATTTGTGCTAAAACGAGTGTAAGATCGTCAAATTCAAACCTTTTAGGGATCTGAAAACTTGGATGTGAAGAAAAAGATATATATATGTTCATTGTTGTACTGCTTAGATTTCTTGTTCGTGGTTTTTGAAGCTCATGACGGCTGGATAAGACAGTTCACTTTCCCGAAATCCAGAATATCAAATGGGAGGTTGGGATGAGAGGGCGCGGTAAGACGTACGCTCAAAATGACAATGGTAAACAAGCAGCGGTGGCCGAGTGGATAAGGCATTCGCGCATTGAACGCGCGTTCTCTGGTTCGAGTCCTGCACCAAGCAAATGTTTTGCTACGAAGATGATGACATACATTTTGGTTTTCACTAAAACAGAGCGGTTCAGGTTCTCACACTGTAGTGTTTTGTTTATTCTAGTTAACTCAGCGCATCTAGTACGTATGTCTTCGGATGTTAGCAGAAATATGCGATTCAGCACCTCCGCAATCTTTTTTCTCATTTTCTACAAAGTATCACGATCAAATGTATGAAAAAATTGTGCTAAAACGAGTGTAAGATCGTCAAATTCAAACCTTTTAGGGATCTGAAAATTTGGATATGAAGAAAAAGATATATAGTCATTGTTGTACTGCTCAGATTTTTTGTTCGTGGTTTTTGAAGCTCATGACGGCTGGATAAGACAGTTCACTTTCCCGAAATCCAGAATATTAAATGGACGAGTGGGATGAGAGGGCGCGGTAAGACGTACGCTCAAAATGACACTGATAAACAAGCCGCGGTGGCCGAGTGGATAAGGCATTTGCGCATTGAACGCGCGTTCTCTGGTTCGAGTCCTGCACCAAGCATTTTTTTTGCTACGAAGATGATGACATACATTTTGGTTTGCACTAAAACAGAGCGGGTCAGGTTCTCACACTGTAGTGTTTTGTTTATTCTAGTTAACTCAGCGCATCTAGTACATATGTCTTCGGATGTTAGCAGAAATATGCGATTCGGACCTCCGCAATCTTTTTTCTCTTTTTCTACAAAGTATCACGATCAAATGTATGAAAAATTTGTGCTAAAACGAGTGTAAGATCGTGAAATTCAAACCTTTTAGGGATCTGAAAACTTCGATGTGAAGAAAAAGATATATAGTCATTGTTGTACTGCTCAGATTTCTTGTTCGTGGTTTTTGAAGCTCATGACGGCTGGATAAGACAGTTCACTTTCCCGAAATCCAGAATATCAAATGGGCGGTTGGGATGAGAGGGCGCGGTAAGACGTACGCTCAAAATGACACTGTTAAACAAGCAGCGGTGGCCAAGTGGATAAGGCATTCGCGCATTGAACGCGCGTTTTCTGGTTCGAGTCCTGCACCAAGCAAATGTTTTGCTACAAAGATGATGACATGCATTTTGGTTTGCACTAAAACAGAGCGGTTCAGGTTCTCACACTGTAGTGTTTTGTTTATTCTAGTTAACTCGGCGCATCTAGTACGTATGTCTTCGGATTTTAGCAGAAATATGCGATTCAGCACCTCCGCAATTTTTTTTCTCATTTTCTTCAAAGTATCACGATCAAATGTATGAAAAATTTGTGCTAAAACGAGTGTAAGATCGTCAAATTCAAACCTTTTAGGGATCTGAAAACTTGGATGTGAAGAAAAAGATATATATATGTTCATTGTTGTACTGCTTAGATTTCTTGTTCGTGGTTTTTGAAGCTCATGACGGCTGGATAAGACAGTTCACTTTCCCGAAATCCAGAATATCAAATGGGAGGTTGGGATGAGAGGGCGCGGTAAGACGTACGCTCAAAATGACAATGGTAAACAAGCAGCGGTGGCCGAGTGGATAAGGCATTCGCGCGTTGAACGCGCGTTCTCTGGTTCGAGTCCTGCACCAAGCAAATGTTTTGCTACGAAGATGATGACATACATTTTGGTTTTAAAACAGAGCGGTTCAGGTTCTCACACTGTAGTGTTTTGTTTATTCTAGTTAACTCAGCGCATCTAGTACGTATGTCTTCGGATTTTAGCAGAAATATGCGATTCAGCACCTCCGCAATTTTTTTTCTCATTTTCTTCAAAGTATCACGATCAAATGTATGAAAAATTTGTGCTAAAACGAGTGTAAGATCGTCAAATTCAAACCTTTTAGGGATCTGAAAACTTGGATGTGAAGAAAAAGATATATATATGTTCATTGTTGTACTGCTTAGATTTCTTGTTCGTGGTTTTTGAAGCTCATGACGGCTGGATAAGACAGTTCACTTTCCCGAAATCCAGAATATCAAATGGGAGGTTGGGATGAGAGGGCGCGGTAAGACGTACGCTCAAAATGACAATGGTAAACAAGCAGCGGTGGCCGAGTGGATAAGGCATTCGCGCATTGAACGCGCGTTCTCTGGTTCGAGTCCTGCACCAAGCAAATGTTTTGCTACGAAGATGATGACATACATTTTGGTTTTCACTAAAACAGAGCGGTTCAGGTTCTCACACTGTAGTGTTTTGTTTATTCTAGTTAACTCAGCGCATCTAGTACGTATGTCTTCGGATGTTAGCAGAAATATGCGATTCAGCACCTCCGCAATCTTTTTTCTCATTTTCTACAAAGTATCACGATCAAATGTATGAAAAAATTGTGCTAAAACGAGTGTAAGATCGTCAAATTCAAACCTTTTAGGGATCTGAAAATTTGGATATGAAGAAAAAGATATATAGTCATTGTTGTACTGCTCAGATTTTTTGTTCGTGGTTTTTGAAGCTCATGACGGCTGGATAAGACAGTTCACTTTCCCGAAATCCAGAATATTAAATGGACGAGTGGGATGAGAGGGCGCGGTAAGACGTACGCTCAAAATGACACTGATAAACAAGCCGCGGTGGCCGAGTGGATAAGGCATTTGCGCATTGAACGCGCGTTCTCTGGTTCGAGTCCTGCACCAAGCATTTTTTTTGCTACGAAGATGATGACATACATTTTGGTTTGCACTAAAACAGAGCGGGTCAGGTTCTCACACTGTAGTGTTTTGTTTATTCTAGTTAACTCAGCGCATCTAGTACATATGTCTTCGGATGTTAGCAGAAATATGCGATTCGGACCTCCGCAATCTTTTTTCTCTTTTTCTACAAAGTATCACGATCAAATGTATGAAAAATTTGTGCTAAAACGAGTGTAAGATCGTGAAATTCAAACCTTTTAGGGATCTGAAAACTTCGATGTGAAGAAAAAGATATATAGTCATTGTTGTACTGCTCAGATTTCTTGTTCGTGGTTTTTGAAGCTCATGACGGCTGGATAAGACAGTTCACTTTCCCGAAATCCAGAATATCAAATGGGCGGTTGGGATGAGAGGGCGCGGTAAGACGTACGCTCAAAATGACACTGGTAAACAAGCCGCGGTGGCCGAGTGGATAAGGCATTCGCGCATTGAACGCGCGTTCTCTGGATCGAGTCCTGCACCAAACAAATGTTTTGCTAAGAAGATGATGACATACATTTTGGTTTGCACTAAAACAGAACGGTTCAGGTTCTCACACTGTAGTGTTTTGTTTATTCTGGTTAACTCAGCGCATTTAGTACGTATGTCTTCGGATTTTAGCAGAAATATGCGATTCAGCACCTCCGCAATTTTTTTTCTCATTTTCTTCAAAGTATCACGATCAAATGTATGAAAAATTTGTGCTAAAACGAGTGTAAGATCGTGAAATTCAAACCTTTTAGGGATCTGAAAACTTCGATGTGAAGAAAAAGATATATAGTCATTGTTGTACTGCTCAGATTTCTTGTTCGTGGTTTTTGAAGCTCATGACGGCTGGATAAGGCAGTTCACTTTCCCGAAATCCAGATAATCAAATGGGCGGTTGGGATGAGAGAGCGCGGTAAGACGTACGCTCAAAATGACACTGTTAAACAAGCCGCGGTGGCCGAGTGGATAAGACATTCGCGCATTGAACGCGCGTTCTCTGGTTCGAGTCCTGCACCAAGCAAATGTTTTGCTACGAAGATGATGACATACATTTTGGTTTGCACTAAAACAGAGCGGTTCAGGTTCTCACACTGTAGTGTTTTGTTTATTCTAGTTAACTCGGCGCATCTAGTACGTATGTCTTCGGATTTTAGCAGAAATATGCGATTCAGCACCTCCGCAATTTTTTTTCTCATTTTCTTCAAAGTATCACGATCAAATGTATAAAAAATTTGTGCTAAAACGAGTGTAAGATCGTCAAATTCAAACCTTTTAGGGATCTGAAAACTTGGATGTGAAGAAAAAGATATATATTCATTGTTGTACTGCTTAGATTTCTTGTTCGTGGTTTTTGAAGCTCATGACGGCTGGATAAGACAGTTCACTTTCCCGAAATCCAGAATATCAAATGGGAGGTTGGGATGAGAGGGCGCGGTAAGACGTACGCTCAAAATGACAATGGTAAACAAGCAGCGGTGGCCGAGTGGATAAGGCATTCGCGCATTGAACGCGCGTTCTCTGGTTCGAGTCCTGCACCAAGCAAATGTTTTGCTACGAAGATGATGACATACGTTTTGGTTTGCACTAAAACAGAGCGGGTCAGGTTCTCACACTGTAGTGTTTTGTTTATTCTAGTTAACTCAGCGCATCTAGTACGTATGTCTTCGGATGTTAGCAGAAATATGCGATTCAGCACCTCCGCAATCTTTTTTCTCTTTTTCTACAAAGTATCACGATCAAATGTATGAAAAATTTGTGCTAAAACGAGTGTAAGATCGTCAAATTCAAACCTTTTAGGGATTTGAAAACTTGGATATGAAGAAAAAGATATATAGTCATTGTTGTACTGCTCAGATTTCTTGTTCGTGGTTTTTGAAGCTCATGACGGCTGGATAAGACAGTTCACTTTCCCGAAATCCAGAATATCAAATGGGCAGTTGGGATGAGAGGGCGCGGTAAGGCGTACGCTCAAAATGACACTGGTAAGCAAGCCGCGGTGGCCGAGTAGGTAAGGCATTCGCGCATTGAACGCGCGTTCTCTGGTTCGAGTCCTGCACCAAGCAAATGTTTTGCTACGAAGATGATGACATACATTTTGGTTTGCGTTAAAACAGAGCGGGTCAGGTTCTCACACTGTAGTGTTTTGTTTATTCTAGTTAATTCAGCGCATCTAGTACGTATGTCTTCGGATGTTAGCAGAAATATGCGATTCAGCACCTCCGCAATCTTTTTTTTCTCATTTTCTACAAAGTTTCACGATCAAATGTATGAAAAATTTGTGCTAAAACGAGTGTAAGATCGTCAAATTCAAACCTTTTAGGGATCTGAAAACTTCGATGTGAAGAAAAAGATATATAGTCATTGTTGTACTGCTCAGATTTCTTGTTCGTGGTTTTTGAAGCTCATGACGGCTGGATAAGGCAGTTCACTTTCCCGAAATCCAGAATATCAAATGGGCGGTTGGGATGAGAGAGCGCGGTAAGACGTACGCTCAAAATGACACTGTTAAACAAGCCGCGGTGGCCGAGTGGATAAAGCATTCGCGCATTGAACGCGCGTTCTCTGGTTCGAGTCCTGCACCAAGCAAATGTTTTGCTACGAAGATGATGACATACATTTTGGTTTGCACTAAAACAGAGCGGGTCAGGATCTCACACTGTAGTGTTTTGTTTATTCTAGTTAACTAAACTCATCTAGTACGTATGTCTTCGGATGTTAGCAGAAATATGCGATTCAGCACCTCCGCAATCTTTTTTTTCTCATTTTCTACAAAGTATCACGATCAAATGTATGAAAAATTTGTGCTAAAACGAGTGTAGGATCGTCAAATTCAAACCTTTCAGGGATCTGAATTCTTGGATATGAAGAAAAAGATATATAGTCATTGTTGTACTGCTCAGATTTCTTGTTCGTGGTTTTTGAAGCTCATGACGGCTGGATAAGACAGTTAACTTTCCCGAAATCCAGAATATCAAATGGGCGGTTGGGATGAGAGGGCGCGGTAAGACGTACGCTCAAAATGACACTGTTAAACAAGCCGCGGTGGCCGAGTGGATAAGACATTCGCGCATTGAACGCGCGTTCTCTGGTTCGAGTCCTGCACCAAGCAAATGTTTTGCTACGAAGATGATGACATACATTTTGGTTTGCACTAAAACAGAGCGGTTCAGGTTCTCACACTGTAGTGTTTTGTTTATTCTAGTTAACTCGGCGCATCTAGTACGTATGTCTTCGGATTTTAGCAGAAATATGCGATTCAGCACCTCCGCAATTTTTTTCTCTTTTTCTTCAGAGTATCACGATCAAATGTATGAAAAATTTGTGCTAAAACGAGTGTAAGATCGTCAAATTCAAACCTTTTAGGGATCTGAAAACTTGGATGTGAAGAAAAAGATATATATTCATTGTTGTACTGCTTAGATTTCTTGTTCGTGGTTTTTGAAGCTCATGACGGCTGGATAAGACAGTTCACTTTCCCGAAATCCAGAATATCAAATGGGAGGTTGGGATGAGAGGGCGCGGTAAGACGTACGCTCAAAATGACAATGGTAAACAAGCAGCGGTGGCCGAGTGGATAAGGCATTCGCGCATTGAACGTGCGTTCTCTGGTTCGAGTCCTGCACCAAGCAAATGTTTTGCTACGAAGATGATGACATACATTTTGGTTTTCACTAAAACAGAGCGGTTCAGGTTCTCACACTGTAGTGTTTTGTTTATTCTAGTTAACTCAGCGCATCTGGTACGTATGTCTTCGGATGTTAGCAGAAATATGCGATTCAGCACCTCCGCAATCTTTTTTCTCATTTTCTACAAAGTATCACGATCAAATGTATGAAAAATTTGTGCTAAAACGAGTGTAGGATCGTCAAATTCAAACCTTTCAGGGATCTGAATTCTTGGATATGAAGAAAAAGATATATAGTCATTGTTGTACTGCTCAGATTTCTTGTTCGTGGTTTTTGAAGCTCATGACGGCTGGATAAGACAGTTAACTTTCCCGAAATCCAGAATATCAAATGGGCGGTTGGGATGAGAGGGCGCGGTAAGACGTACGCTCAAAATGACACTGTTAAACAAGCCGCGGTTGCCGAGTGGATAAGACATTCGCGCATTGAACGCGCGTTCTCTGGTTCGAGTCCTGCACCAAGCAAATGTTTTGCTACGAAGATGATGACATACATTTTGGTTTGCACTAAAACAGAGCGGTTCAGGTTCTCACACTGTAGTGTTTTGTTTATTCTAGTTAACTCGGCGCATCTAGTACGTATGTCTTCGGATTTTAGCAGAAATATGCGATTCAGCACCTCCGCAATTTTTTTCTCTTTTTCTTCAGAGTATCACGATCAAATGTATGAAAAATTTGTGCTAAAACGAGTGTAAGATCGTCAAATTCAAACCTTTTAGGGACCTGAAAACTTGGATGTGAAGAAAAAGATATATATTCATTGTTGTACTGCTTAGATTTCTTGTTCGTGGTTTTTGAAGCTCATGACGGCTGGATAAGACAGTTCACTTTCCCGAAATCCAGAATATCAAATGGGAGGTTGGGATGAGAGGGCGCGGTAAGACGTACGCTCAAAATGACAATGGTAAACAAGCAGCGGTGGCCGAGTGGATAAGGCATTCGCGCATTGAACGTGCGTTCTCTGGTTCGAGTCCTGCACCAAGCAAATGTTTTGCTACGAAGATGATGACATACATTTTGGTTTTCACTAAAACAGAGCGGTTCAGGTTCTCACACTGTAGTGTTTTGTTTATTCTAGTTAACTCAGCGCATCTGGTACGTATGTCTTCGGATGTTAGCAGAAATATGCGATTCAGCACCTCCGCAATCTTTTTTCTCATTTTCTACAAAGTATCACGATCAAATGTATGAAAAATTTGTGCTAAAACGAGTGTAAGATCGTCAAATTCAAACCTTTTAGGGATCTGAAAATTTGGATATGAAGAAAAAGATATATAGTCATTGTTGTACTGCTCAGATTTCTTGTTCGTGGTTTTTGAAGCTCATGACGGCTGGATAAGACAGTTCACTTTCCCGAAATCCAGAATATTAAATGGACGAGTGGGATGAGAGGGCGCGGTAAGACGTACGCTTAAAATGACACTGATAAACAAGCCGCGGTGGCCGAGTGGATAAGGCATTTGCGCATTGAACGCGCGTTCTCTGGTTCGAGTCCTGCACCAAGCATTTTTTTTGCTACGAAGATGATGACATACATTTTGGTTTGCACTAAAACAGAGCGGGTCAGGTTCTCACACTGTAGTGTTTTGTTTATTCTAGTTAATTCAGCGCATCTAGTACGTATGTCTTCGGATGTTAGCAGAAATATGCGGTTCAGCACCTCCGCAATCTCTTTTTTTCTCATTTTCTACAAAGTATCACGATCAAATGTATGAAAAATTTGTGCTAAAACGAGTGTAAGATCGTGAAATTCAAACCTTTTAGGGATCTGAAAACTTCGATGTGAAGAAAAAGATATATAGTCATTGTTGTACTGCTCAGATTTCTTGTTCGTGGTTTTTGAAGCTCATGACGGCTGGATAAGACAGTTCACTTTCCCGAAATCCAGAATATCAAATGGGCGGTTGGGATGAGAGAGCGCGGTAAGACGTACGCTCAAAATGACACTGTTAAACAAGCCGCGGTGGCCGAGTGGATAAGGCATTCGCGCATTGAACGCGCGTTCTCTGGTTCGAGTCCTGCACCAAGCAAATGTTTTGCTACGAAGATGATGACATACATTTTGGTTTGCACTAAAACAGAGCGGGTCAGGATCTCACACTGTAGTGTTTTGTTTATTCTAGTTAACTAAACTCATCTAGTACGTATGTCTTCGGATGTTAGCAGAAATATGCGATTCAGCACCTCCGCAATCTTTTTTTTCTCATTTTCGACAAAGTATCACGATCAAATGTATGAAAAATTTGTGCTAAAACGAGTGTAAGATCGTCAAATTCAAACCTTTTAGGGATCTGAAAACTTCGATGTGAAGAAAAAGATATATAGTCATTGTTGTACTGCTCAGATTTCTTGTTCGTGGTTTTTGAAGCTCATGACGGCTGGATAAGACAGTTCACTTTCCCGAAATCCAGAATATCAAATGGGCGGTTGGGATGAGAGGGCGCGGTAAGACGTACGCTCAAAGTGACACTGGTAAACAAGCCGCGGTGGCCGAGTGGATAAGGCATTCGCGCATTGAACGCGCGTTCTCTGGTTCGAGTCCTGCACCAAGCAAATGTTTTGCTACGAAGATGATGACATACATTTTGGTTTGCACTAAAACAGAGCGGGTCAGGTTCTCACACTGTAGTGTTTTGTTTATTCTAGTTAACTCAGCGCATCTAGTACGTATGTCTTCGGATGTTAGCAGAAATATGCGATTCAGCACCTCCGCAATCTTTTTTCTCTTTTTCTACAAAGTATCACGATCAAATGTATGAAAAATTTGGGCTAAAACGAGTGTAAGATCGTCAAATTCAAACCTTTTAGGGATTTGAAAACTTGGATATGAAGAAAAAGATATATAGTCATTGTTGTACTGCTCAGATTTCTTGTTCGTGGTTTTTGAAGCTCATGACGGCTGGATAAGACAGTTCACTTTCCCGAAATCCAGAATATCAAAAGGGCAGTTGAGATGAGAGGGCGCGGTAAGGCGTACGCTCAAAATGACACTGGTAAGCAAGCCGCGGTGGCCGAGTGGGTAAGGCATTCGCGCATTGAACGCGCGTTCTCTGGTTCGAGTCCTGCACCAAGCAAATGTTTGGCTACGAAGATGATGACATACATTTTGGTTTGCACTAAAACAGAGCGGGTCAGGTTCTCACACTGTAGTGTTTTGTTTATTCTAGTTAATTCAGCGCATCTAGTACGTATGTCTTCGGATGTTAGCAGAAATATGCGATTCAGCACCTCCGCAATCTTTTTTTTCTCATTTTCTACAAAGTATCACGATCAAATGTATGAAAAATTTGTGCTAAAACGAGTGTAAGATCGTCAAATTCAAACCTTTTAGGGATCTGAAAACTTCGATGTGAAGAAAAAGATATATAGTCATTGTTGTACTGCTCAGATTTCTTGTTCGTGGTTTTTGAAGCTCATGACGGCTGGATAAGGCAGTTCACTTTCCCGAAATCCAGAATATCAAATGGGCGGTTGGGATGAGAGAGCGCGGTAAGACGTACGCTCAAAATGACACTGTTAAACAAGCCGCGGTGGCCGAGTGGATAAGGCATTCGCGCATTGAACGCGCGTTCTCTGGTTCGAGTCCTGCACCAAGCAAATGTTTTGCTACGAAGATGATGACATACATTTTGGTTTGCACTAAAACAGAGCGGGTCAGGATCTCACACTGTAGTGTTTTGTTTATTCTAGTTAACTAAACTCATCTAGTACGTATGTATTCGGATGTTAGCAGAAATATGCGATTCAGCACCTCCGCAATCTTTTTTTTTCTCATTTTCTACAAAGTATCACGATCAAATGTATGAAAAATTTGTGCTAAAACGAGTGTAAGATCGTCAAATTCAAACCTTTTAGGGATCTGAAAACTTGGATGTGAAGAAAAAGATATATATTCATTGTTGTACTGCTTAGATTTCTTGTTCGTGGTTTTTGAAGCTCATGACGGCTGGATAAGACAGTTCACTTTCCCGAAATCCAGAATATCAAATGGGCGGTTGGGATGAGAGGGCGCGGTAAGACGTACGCTCAAAATGACTCTGGTAAACAAGCCGCGGTGGCCGAGTGGATAAGGCATTCGCGCATTGAACGCGCGTTCTCTGGTTCGAGTCCTGCACCAAACAAATGTTTTGCTAAGAAGATGATGACATACATTTTGGTTTGCACTAAAACAGAGCGGTTCAGGTTCTCACACTGTAGTGTTTTGTTTATTCTAGTTAACTCGGCGCATCTAGTACGTATGTCTTCGGATGTTAGCAGAAATATGCGATTCAGCACCTCCGCAATCATTTTTTTCTCATTTTCTACAAAGTATCACGATCAAATGTATGAAAAATTTGTGCTAAAACGAGTGTAGGATCGTCAAATTCAAACCTTTCAGGGATCTGAATTCTTGGATATGAAGAAAAAGATATATAGTCATTGTTGTACTGCTCAGATTTCTTGTTCGTGGTTTTTGAAGCTCATGACGGCTGGATAAGACAGTTCACTTTCCCGAAATCCAGAATATCAAATGGGCGGTTGGGATGAGAGGGCGCGGTAAGACGTACGCTCAAAGTGACACTGGTAAACAAGCCGCGGTGGCCGAGTGGATAAGGCATTCGCGCATTGAACGCGCGTTCTCTGGTTCGAGTCCTGCACCAAGCAAATGTTTTGCTACGAAGATGATGACATACATTTTGGTTTGCACTAAAACAGAGCGGGTCAGGTTCTCACACTGTAGTGTTTTGTTTATTCTAGTTAACTCAGCGCATCTAGTACGTATGTCTTCGGATGTTAGCAGAAATATGCGATTCAGCACCTCCGCAATCTTTTTTCTCTTTTTCTACAAAGTATCACGATCAAATGTATGAAAAATTTGGGCTAAAACGAGTGTAAGATCGTCAAATTCAAACCTTTTAGGGATTTGAAAACTTGGATATGAAGAAAAAGATATATAGTCATTGTTGTACTGCTCAGATTTCTTGTTCGTGGTTTTTGAGGCTCATGACGGCTGGATAAGACAGTTCACTTTCCCGAAATCCAGAATATCAAATGGGCAGTTGGGATGAGAGGGCGCGGTAAGGCGTACGCTCAAAATGACACTGGTAAGCAAGCCGCGGTGGCCGAGTGGGTAAGGCATTCGCGCATTGAACGCGCGTTCTCTGGTTCGAGTCCTGCACCAAGCAAATGTTTGGCTACGAAGATGATGACATACATTTTGGTTTGCACTAAAACAGAGCGGGTCAGGTTCTCACACTGTAGTGTTTTGTTTATTCTAGTTAATTCAGCGCATCTAGTACGTATGTCTTCGGATGTTAGCAGAAATATGCGATTCAGCACCTCCGCAATCTTTTTTTTCTCATTTTCTACAAATTATCACGATCAAATGTATGAAAAATTTGTGCTAAAACGAGTGTAAGATCGTCAAATTCAAACCTTTTAGGGATCTGAAAACTTCGATGTGAAGAAAAAGATATATAGTCATTGTTGTACTGCTCAGATTTCTTGTTCGTGGTTTTTGAAGCTCATGACGGCTGGATAAGGCAGTTCACTTTCCCGAAATCCAGAATATCAAATGGGCGGTTGGGATCAGAAAGCGCGAAAAGACGTACGCTCAAAATGACACTGTTAAACAAGCCGCGGTGGCCGAGTGGATAAGGCATTCGCGCATTGAACGCGCGTTCTCTGGTTCGAGTTCTGCACCAAGCAAATGTTTTGCTACGAAGATGATGACATACATTTTGGTTTGCACTAAAACAGAGCGGGTCAGGATCTCACACTGTAGTGTTTTGTTTATTCTAGTTAACTAAACTCATCTAGTACGTATGTCTTCGGATGTTAGCAGAAATATGCGATTCAGCACCTCCGCAATCTTTTTTTTTCTCATTTTCTACAAAGTATCACGATCAAATGTATGAAAAATTTGTGCTAAAACGAGTGTAAGATCGTCAAATTCAAACCTTTTAGGGATCTGAAAACTTGGATGTGAAGAAAAAGATATATATTCATTGTTGTACTGCTTAGATTTCTTGTTCGTGGTTTTTGAAGCTCATGACGGCTGGATAAGACAGTTCACTTTCCCGAAATCCAGAATATCAAATGGGCGGTAGGGATGAGAGGGCGCGGTAAGACGTACGCTCAAAATGACAATGGTAAAGAAGCCGCGTTGGCCGAGTGGATAAGGCATTCGCGCATTGAACGCGTGTTCTCTGGTTCGAGTCCTGCACCAAACAAATGTTTTGCTAAGAAGATGATGACATACATTTTGGTTTGCACTAAAACAGAGCGGTTCAGGTTCTCACACTGTAGTGTTTTGTTTATTCTAGTTAACTCGGCGCATCTAGTACGTATGTCTTCGGATGTTAGCAGAAATATGCGATTCAGCACCTCCGCAATCTTTTTTTTCTCATTTTCTACAAAGTATCACGATCAAATGTATGAAAAATTTGTGCTAAAACGAGTGTAGGATCGTCAAATTCAAACCTTTCAGGGATCTGAATTCTTGGATATGAAGAAAAAGATATATAGTCATTGTTGTACTGCTCAGATTTCTTGTTCGTGGTTTTTGAAGCTCATGACGGCTGGATAAGACAGTTCACTTTCCCGAAATCCAGAATATCAAATGGGAGGTTGGGATGAGAGGGCGCGGTAAGACGTACGCTCAAAATGACAATGGTAAACAAGCAGCGGTGGCCGAGTGGATAAGGCATTCGCGCATTGAACGCGCGTTCTCTGGTTCGAGTCCTGCACCAAGCAAATGCTTTGCTACGAAGATGATGACATACATTTTGGTTTTCACTAAAACAGAGCGGTTCAGGTTCTCACACTGTAGTGTTTTGTTTATTCTAGTTAACTCAGCGCATCTAGTACGTATGTCTTCGGATGTTAGCAGAAATATGCGATTCAGCACCTCCGCAATCTTTTTTCTCATTTTCTACAAAGTATCACGATCAAATGTATGAAAAAATTGTGCTAAAACGAGTGTAAGATCGTCAAATTCAAACCTTTTAGGGATCTGAAAATTTGGATATGAAGAAAAAGATATATAGTCATTGTTGTACTGCTCAGATTTTTTGTTCGTGGTTTTTGAAGCTCATGACGGCTGGATAAGACAGTTCACTTTCCCGAAATCCAGAATATTAAATGGACGAGTGGGATGAGAGGGCGCGGTAAGACGTACGCTCAAAATGACACTGATAAACAAGCCGCGGTGGCCGAGTGGATAAGGCATTCGCGCATTGAACGCGCGTTCTCTGGTTCGAGTCCTGCACCAAGCATTTTTTTTGCTACGAAGATGATGACATACATTTTGGTTTGCACTAAAACAGAGCGGGTCAGGTTCTCACACTGTAGTGTTTTGTTTATTCTAGTTAACTCAGCGCATCTAGTACGTATGTCTTCGGATGTTAGCAGAAATATGCGATTCAGCACCTCCGCAATCATTTTTTTCTCATTTTCTACAAAGTATCACGATCAAATGTATGAAAAATTTGTGCTAAAACGAGTGTAGGATCGTCAAATTCAAACCTTTCAGGGATCTGAATTCTTGGATATGAAGAAAAAGATATATAGTCATTGTTGTACTGCTCAGATTTCTTGTTCGTGGTTTTTGAAGCTCATGACGGCTGGATAAGACAGTTCACTTTCCCGAAATCCAGAATATCAAATGGGCGGTTGGGATGAGAGGGCGCGGTAAGACGTACGCTCAAAGTGACACTGGTAAACAAGCCGCGGTGGCCGAGTGGATAAGGCATTCGCGCATTGAACGCGCGTTCTCTGGTTCGAGTCCTGCACCAAGCAAATGTTTTGCTACGAAGATGATGACATACATTTTGGTTTGCACTAAAACAGAGCGGGTCAGGTTCTCACACTGTAGTGTTTTGTTTATTCTAGTTAACTCAGCGCATCTAGTACGTATGTCTTCGGATGTTAGCAGAAATATGCGATTCAGCACCTCCGCAATCTTTTTTCTCTTTTTCTACAAAGTATCACGATCAAATGTATGAAAAATTTGGGCTAAAACGAGTGTAAGATCGTCAAATTCAAACCTTTTAGGGATTTGAAAACTTGGATATGAAGAAAAAGATATATAGTCATTGTTGTACTGCTCAGATTTCTTGTTCGTGGTTTTTGAAGCTCATGACGGCTGGATAAGACAGTTCACTTTCCCGAAATCCAGAAGGTCAAATGGGCAGTTGGGATGAGAGGGCGCGGTAAGGCGTACGCTCAAAATGACACTGGTAAGCAAGCCGCGGTGGCCGAGTGGGTAAGGCATTCGCGCATTGAACGCGCGTTCTCTGGTTCGAGTCCTGCACCAAGCAAATGTTTGGCTACGAAGATGATGACATACATTTTGGTTTGCACTAAAACAGAGCGGTTCAGGTTCTCACACTGTAGTGTTTTGTTTATTCTAGTTAACTCAGCGCATCTAGTACGTATGTCTTCGGATGTTAGCAGAAATATGCGATTCAGCACCTCCGCAATCTTTTTTCTCATTTTCTACAAAGTATCACGATCAAATGTATGAAAAAATTGTGCTAAAACGAGTGTAAGATCGTCAAATTCAAACCTTTTAGGGATCTGAAAATTTGGATATGAAGAAAAAGATATATAGTCATTGTTGTACTGCTCAGATTTTTTGTTCGTGGTTTTTGAAGCTCATGACGGCTGGATAAGACAGTTCACTTTCCCGAAATCCAGAATATTAAATGGACGAGTGGGATGAGAGGGCGCGGTAAGACGTACGCTCAAAATGACACTGATAAACAAGCCGCGGTGGCCGAGTGGATAAGGCATTCGCGCATTGAACGCGCGTTCTCTGGTTCGAGTCCTGCACCAAGCATTTTTTTTGCTACGAAGATGATGACATACATTTTGGTTTGCACTAAAACAGAGCGGGTCAGGTTCTCACACTGTAGTGTTTTGTTTATTCTAGTTAACTCAGCGCATCTAGTACGTATGTCTTCGGATGTTAGCAGAAATATGCGATTCAGCACCTCCGCAATCATTTTTTTCTCATTTTCTACAAAGTATCACGATCAAATGTATGAAAAATTTGTGCTAAAACGAGTGTAGGATCGTCAAATTCAAACCTTTCAGGGATCTGAATTCTTGGATATGAAGAAAAAGATATATAGTCATTGTTGTACTGCTCAGATTTCTTGTTCGTGGTTTTTGAAGCTCATGACGGCTGGATAAGACAGTTCACTTTCCCGAAATCCAGAATATCAAATGGGCGGTTGGGATGAGAGGGCGCGGTAAGACGTACGCTCAAAGTGACACTGGTAAACAAGCCGCGGTGGCCGAGTGGATAAGGCATTCGCGCATTGAACGCGCGTTCTCTGGTTCGAGTCCTGCACCAAGCAAATGTTTTGCTACGAAGATGATGACATACATTTTGGTTTGCACTAAAACAGAGCGGGTCAGGTTCTCACACTGTAGTGTTTTGTTTATTCTAGTTAACTCAGCGCATCTAGTACGTATGTCTTCGGATGTTAGCAGAAATATGCGATTCAGCACCTCCGCAATCTTTTTTCTCTTTTTCTACAAAGTATCACGATCAAATGTATGAAAAATTTGGGCTAAAACGAGTGTAAGATCGTCAAATTCAAACCTTTTAGGGATTTGAAAACTTGGATATGAAGAAAAAGATATATAGTCATTGTTGTACTGCTCAGATTTCTTGTTCGTGGTTTTTGAAGCTCATGACGGCTGGATAAGACAGTTCACTTTCCCGAAATCCAGAATATCAAATGGGCAGTTGGGATGAGAGGGCGCGGTAAGGCGTACGCTCAAAATGACACTGGTAAGCAAGCCGCGGTGGCCGAGTGGGTAAGGCATTCGCGCATTGAACGCGCGTTCTCTGGTTCGAGTCCTGCACCAAGCAAATGTTTGGCTACGAAGATGATGACATACATTTTGGTTTGCACTAAAACAGAGCGGTTCAGGTTCTCACACTGTAGTGTTTTGTTTATTCTAGTTAACTCGGCGCATCTAGTACGTATGTCTTCGGATGTTAGCAGAAATATGCGATTCAGCACCTCCGCAATCTTTTTTTTTCTCATTTTCTACAAAGTATCACGATCAAATGTATGAAAAATTTGTGCTAAAACGAGTGTAGGATCGTCAAATTCAAACCTTTCAGGGATCTGAATTCTTGGATATGAAGAAAAAGATATATAGTCATTGTTGTACTGCTCAGATTTCTTGTTCGTGGTTTTTGAAGCTCATGACGGCTGGATAAGACAGTTCACTTTCCCGAAATCCAGAATATCAAATGGGCGGTTGGGATGAGAGGGCGCGGTAAGACGTACGCTCAAAATGACACTGTTAAACAAGCAGCGGTGGCCAAGTGGATAAGGCATTCGCGCATTGAACGCGCGTTTTCTGGTTCGAGTCCTGCACCAAGCAAATGTTTTGCTACAAAGATGATGACATGCATTTTGGTTTGCACTAAAACAGAGCGGTTCAGGTTCTCACACTGTAGTGTTTTGTTTATTCTAGTTAACTCGGCGCATCTAGTACGTATGTCTTCGGATTTTAGCAGAAATATGCGATTCAGCACCTCCGCAATTTTTTCTCTCATTTTCTTCAAAGTATCACGATCAAATGTATGAAAAATTTGTGCTAAAACGAGTGTAAGATCGTCAAATTCAAACCTTTTAGGGATCTGAAAACTTGGATGTGAAGAAAAAGATATATATATGTTCATTGTTGTACTGCTTAGATTTCTTGTTCGTGGTTTTTGAAGCTCATGACGGCTGGATAAGACAGTTCACTTTCCCGAAATCCAGAATATTAAATGGACGAGTGGGATGAGAGGGCGCGGTAAGACGTACGCTCAAAATGACACTGATAAACAAGCCGCGGTGGCCGAGTGGCTAAGGCATTCGCGCATTGAACGCGCGTTCTCTGGTTCGAGTCCTGCACCAAGCATTTTTTTTGCTACGAAGATGATGACATACATTTTGGTTTGCACTAAAACAGAGCGGGTCAGGTTCTCACACTGTAGTGTTTTGTTTATTCTAGTTAACTCAGCGCATCTAGTACATATGTCTTCGGATGTTAGCAGAAATATGCGATTCGGACCTCCGCAATCTTTTTTCTCTTTTTCTACAAAGTATCACGATCAAATGTATGAAAAATTTGTGCTAAAACGAGTGTAAGATCGTGAAATTCAAACCTTTTAGGGATCTGAAAACTTCGATGTGAAGAAAAAGATATATAGTCATTGTTGTACTGCTCAGATTTCTTGTTCGTGGTTTTTGAAGCTCATGACGGCTGGATAAGACAGTTCACTTTCCCGAAATCCAGAATATCAAATGGGCGGTTGGGATGAGAGGGCGCGGTAAGACGTACGCTCAAAATGACACTGGTAAACAAGCCGCGGTGGCCGAGTGGATAAGGCATTCGCGCATTGAACGCGCGTTCTCTGGTTCGAGTCCTGCACCAAACAAATGTTTTGCTAAGAAGATGATGACATACATTTTGGTTTGCACTAAAACAGAACGGTTCAGGTTCTCACACTGTAGTGTTTTGTTTATTCTGGTTAACTCAGCGCATTTAGTACGTATGTCTTCGGATTTTAGCAGAAATATGCGATTCAGCACCTCCGCAATTTTTTTCTAATTTTCTTCAAAGTATCACGATCAAATGTATGAAAAAATTTGTGCTAAAACGAGTGTAAGATCGTGAAATTCAAACCTTTTAGGGATCTGAAAACTTCGATGTGAAGAAAAAGATATATAGTCATTGTTGTACTGCTCAGATTTCTTGTTCGTGGTTTTTGAAGCTCATGACGGCTGGATAAGGCAGTTCACTTTCCCGAAATCCAGATAATCAAATGGGCGGTTGGGATGAGAGGGCGCGGTAAGACGTACGCTCAAAATGACACTGGTAAACAAGCCGCGGTGGCCGAGTGGGTAAGGCATTCGCGCATTGAACGCGCGTTCTCTGGTTCGAGTCCTGCACCAAGCAAATGTTTTGCTACGAAGATGATGACATACATTTTGGTTTGCACTAAAACAGAGCGGGTCAGGTTCTCACACTGTAGTGTTTTGTTTATTCTAGTTAACTCGGCGCATCTAGTACGTATGTCTTCGGATGTTAGCAGAAATATGCGATTCAGCACCTCCGCAATCTTTTTTCTCTCTCTTTTTTTTTTACAAAGTATCACGATCAAATGTATGAAAAATTTGTGCTAAAACGAGTGTAAGATCGTCAAATTCAATCCTTTTAGGGATCTGAAAACTTGGATATGAAGAAAAAGATATATAGTCATTGTTGTACTGCTCAGATTTCTTGTTCGTGGTTTTTGAAGCTCATGACGGCTGGATAAGACAATTCACTTTCCCGAAATCCTGAATATCAAATGTGCGGTTGGGATGAGAGGGCGCGGTAAGACGTACGCTCAAAATGACACTGGTAAACAAGCCGCGGTGGCCGAGTGGATAAGGCATTCGCGCATTGAACGCGCGTTCTCTGGTTCGAGTCCTGCACCAAGCAAATGTTTTGCTACGAAGATGATGACATACATTTTGGTTTGCACTAAAACAGAGCGGGTCAGGTTCTCACACTGTAGTGTTTTGTTTATTCTAGTTAACTCAGCGCATCTAGTACGTATGTCTTCGGATGTTAGCAGAAATATGCGATTCAGCACCTCCGCAATCTTTTTTCTCTTTTTCTACAAAGTATCACGATCAAATGTATGAAAAATTTGTGCTAAAACGAGTGTAAGATCGTCAAATTCAAACCTTTTAGGGATCTGAAAACTTGGATATGAAGAAAAAGATATATAGTCATTGTTGTACTGCTCAGATTTCTTGTTCGTGGTTTTTGAAGCTCATGACGGCTGGATAAGACAATTCACTTTCCCGAAATCCTGAATATCAAATGTGCGGTTGGGATGAGAGGGCGCGGTAAGACGTACGCTCAAAATGACACTGGTAAACAAGCCGCGGTGGCCGAGTGGATAAGGCATTCGCGCATTGAACGCGCGTTCTCTGGTTCGAGTCCTGCACCAAGCAAATGTTTTGCTACGAAGATGATGACATACATTTTGGTTTGCACTAAAACAGAGCGGGTCAGGTTCTCACACTGTAGTGTTTTGTTTATTCTAGTTAACTCAGCGCATCTAGTACGTATGTCTTCGGATGTTAGCAGAAATATGCGATTCAGCACCTCCGCAATCTTTTTTCTCTTTTTCTACAAAGTATCACGATCAAATGTATGAAAAAATTGTGCTAAAACGAGTGTAAGATCGTCAAATTCAAACCTTTTAGGGATCTGAAAACTTGGATATGAAGAAAAAGATATATAGTCATTGTTGTACTGCTCAGATTTCTTGTTCGTGGTTTTTGAAGCTCATGACGGCTGGATAAGACAATTCACTTTCCCGAAATCCTGAATATCAAATGTGCGGTTGGGATGAGAGGGCGCGGTAAGACGTACGCTCAAAATGACACTGGTAAACAAGCCGCGGTGGCCGAGTGGATAAGGCATTCGCGCATTGAACGCGCGTTCTCTGGTTCGAGTCCTGCACCAAGCAAATGTTTTGCTACGAAGATGATGACATACATTTTGGTTTGCACTAAAACAGAGCGGGTCAGGTTCTCACACTGTAGTGTTTTGTTTATTCTAGTTAACTCAGCGCATCTAGTACGTATGTCTTCGGATGTTAGCAGAAATATGCGATTCAGCACCTCCGCAATCTTTTTTCTCTTTTTCTACAAAGTATCACGATCAAATGTATGAAAAATTTGTGCTAAAACGAGTGTAAGATCGTCAAATTCAAACCTTTTAGGGATCTGAAAACTTGGATATGAAGAAAAAGATATATAGTCATTGTTGTACTGCTCAGATTTCTTGTTCGTGGTTTTTGAAGCTCATGACGGCTGGATAAGACAATTCACTTTCCCAAAATCCTGAATATCAAATGTGCGGTTGGGATGAGAGGGCGCGGTAAGACGTACGCTCAAAATGACACTGGTAAACAAGCCGCGGTGGCCGAGTGGATAAGGCATTCGCGCATTGAACGCGCGTTCTCTGGTTCGAGTCCTGCACCAAGCAAATGTTTTGCTACGAAGATGATGACATACATTTTGGTTTGCACTAAAACAGAGCGGGTCAGGTTCTCACACTGTAGTGTTTTGTTTATTCTAGTTAACTCAGCGCATCTAGTACGTATGTCTTCGGATGTTAGCAGAAATATGCGATTCAGCACCTCCGCAATCTTTTTTCTCTTTTTCTACAAAGTATCACGATCAAATGTATGAAAAATTTGTGCTAAAACGAGTGTAAGATCGTCAAATTCAAACCTTTTAGGGATCTGAAAACTTGGATATGAAGAAAAAGATATATAGTCATTGTTGTACTGCTCAGATTTCTTGTTCGTGGTTTTTGAAGCTCATGACGGCTGGATAAGACAATTCACTTTCCCGAAATCCTGAATATCAAATGTGCGGTTGGGATGAGAGGGCGCGGTAAGACGTACGCTCAAAATGACACTGGTAAACAAGCCGCGGTGGCCGAGTGGATAAGGCATTCGCGCATTGAACGCGCGTTCTCTGGTTCGAGTCCTGCACCAAGCAAATGTTTTGCTACGAAGATGATGACATACATTTTGGTTTGCACTAAAACAGAGCGGGTCAGGTTCTCACACTGTAGTGTTTTGTTTATTCTAGTTAACTCAGCGCATCTAGTACGTATGTCTTCGGATGTTAGCAGAAATATGCGATTCAGCACCTCCGCAATCTTTTTTCTCTTTTTCTACAAAGTATCACGATCAAATGTATGAAAAATTTGTGCTAAAACGAGTGTAAGATCGTCAAATTCAAACCTTTTAGGGATCTGAAAACTTGGATATGAAGAAAAAGATATATAGTCGTTGTTGTACTGCTCAGATTTCTTGTTCGTGGTTTTTGAAGCTCATGACGGCTGGATAAGACAATTCACTTTCCCGAAATCCTGAATATCAAATGTGCGGTTGGGATGAGAGGGCGCGGTAAGACGTACGCTCAAAATGACACTGGTAAACAAGCCGCGGTGGCCGAGTGGATAAGGCATTCGCGCATTGAACGCGCGTTCTCTGGTTCGAGTCCTGCACCAAGCAAATGTTTTGCTACGAAGATGATGACATACATTTTGGTTTGCACTAAAACAGAGCGGGTCAGGTTCTCACACTGTAGTGTTTTGTTTATTCTAGTTAACTCAGCGCATCTAGTACGTATGTCTTCGGATGTTAGCAGAAATATGCGATTCAGCACCTCCGCAATCTTTTTTCTCTTTTTCTACAAAGTATCACGATCAAATGTATGAAAAAATTGTGCTAAAACGAGTGTAAGATCGTCAAATTCAAACCTTTTAGGGATCTGAAAACTTGGATATGAAGAAAAAGATATATAGTCATTGTTGTACTGCTCAGATTTCTTGTTCGTGGTTTTTGAAGCTCATGACGGCTGGATAAGACAATTCACTTTCCCGAAATCCTGAATATCAAATGTGCGGTTGGGATGAGAGGGCGCGGTAAGACGTACGCTCAAAATGACACTGGTAAACAAGCCGCGGTGGCCGAGTGGATAAGGCATTCGCGCATTGAACGCGCGTTCTCTGGTTCGAGTCCTGCACCAAGCAAATGTTTTGCTACGAAGATGATGACATACATTTTGGTTTGCACTAAAACAGAGCGGGTCAGGTTCTCACACTGTAGTGTTTTGTTTATTCTAGTTAACTCAGCGCATCTAGTACGTATGTCTTCGGATGTTAGCAGAAATATGCGATTCAGCACCTCCGCAATCTTTTTTCTCTTTTTCTACAAAGTATCACGATCAAATGTATGAAAAAATTGTGCTAAAACGAGTGTAAGATCGTCAAATTCAAACCTTTTAGGGATCTGAAAACTTGGATATGAAGAAAAAGATATATAGTCATTGTTGTAATGTTGTACTGCTCAGATTTCTTGTTCGTGGTTTTTGAAGCTCATGACGGCTGGATAAGACAATTCACTTTCCCGAAATCCTGAATATCAAATGTGCGGTTGGGATGAGAGGGCGCGGTAAGACGTACGCTCAAAATGACACTGGTAAACAAGCCGCGGTGGCCGAGTGGATAAGGCATTCGCGCATTGAACGCGCGTTCTCTGGTTCGAGTCCTGCACCAAGCAAATGTTTTGCTACGAAGATGATGACATACATTTTGGTTTGCACTAAAACAGAGCGGGTCAGGTTCTCACACTGTAGTGTTTTGTTTATTCTAGTTAACTCAGCGCATCTAGTACGTATGTCTTCGGATGTTAGCAGAAATATGCGATTCAGCACCTCCGCAATCTTTTTTCTCTTTTTCTACAAAGTATCACGATCAAATGTATGAAAAATTTGTGCTAAAACGAGTGTAAGATCGTCAAATTCAAACCTTTTAGGGATCTGAAAACTTGGATATGAAGAAAAAGATATATAGTCATTGTTGTACTGCTCAGATTTCTTGTTCGTGGTTTTTGAAGCTCATGACGGCTGGATAAGACAATTCACTTTCCCGAAATCCTGAATATCAAATGTGCGGTTGGGATGAGAGGGCGCGGTAAGACGTACGCTCAAAATGACACTGGTAAACAAGCCGCGGTGGCCGAGTGGATAAGGCATTCGCGCATTGAACGCGCGTTCTCTGGTTCGAGTCCTGCACCAAGCAAATGTTTTGCTACGAAGATGATGACATACATTTTGGTTTGCACTAAAACAGAGCGGGTCAGGTTCTCACACTGTAGTGTTTTGTTTATTCTAGTTAACTCAGCGCATCTAGTACGTATGTCTTCGGATGTTAGCAGAAATATGCGATTCAGCACCTCCGCAATCTTTTTTCTCTTTTTCTACAAAGTATCACGATCAAATGTATGAAAAATTTGTGCTAAAACGAGTGTAAGATCGTCAAATTCAAACCTTTTAGGGATCTGAAAACTTGGATATGAAGAAAAAGATATATAGTCATTGTTGTACTGCTCAGATTTCTTGTTCGTGGTTTTTGAAGCTCATGACGGCTGGATAAGACAATTCACTTTCCCGAAATCCTGAATATCAAATGTGCGGTTGGGATGAGAGGGCGCGGTAAGACGTACGCTCAAAATGACACTGGTAAACAAGCCGCGGTGGCCGAGTGGATAAGGCATTCGCGCATTGAACGCGCGTTCTCTGGTTCGAGTCCTGCACCAAGCAAATGTTTTGCTACGAAGATGATGACATACATTTTGGTTTGCACTAAAACAGAGCGGGTCAGGTTCTTACACTGTAGTGTTTTGTTTATTCTAGTTAACTCAGCGCATCTAGTACGTATGTCTTCGGATGTTAGCAGAAATATGCGATTCAGCACCTCCGCATCTTTTTTCTCTTTTTCTACAAAGTATCACGATCAAATGTATGAAAAAATTGTGCTAAAACGAGTGTAAAATCGTCAAATTCAAACCTTTTAGGGATCTGAAAACTTGGATATGAAGAAAAAGATATATAGTCATTGTTGTACTGCTCAGATTTCTTGTTCGTGGTTTTTGAAGCTCATGACGGCTGGATAAGACAATTCACTTTCCCGAAATCCTGAATATCAAATGTGCGGTTGGGATGAGAGGGCGCGGTAAGACGTACGCTCAAAATGACACTGGTAAACAAGCCGCGGTGGCCGAGTGGATAAGGCATTCGCGCATTAAACGCTCGTTCTCTGGTTCGAGTCCTGCACCAAGCAAATGTTTTGCTACGAAGATGATGACATACATTTTGGTTTGCACTAAAACAGAGCGGGTCAGGTTCTCACACTGTAGTGTTTTGTTTATTCTAGTTAACTCAGCGCATCTAGTACGTATGTCTTCGGATGTTAGCAGAAATATGCGATTCAGCACCTCCGCAATCTTTTTTCTCTTTTTCTACAAAGTATCACGATCAAATGTATGAAAAAATTGTGCTAAAACGAGTGTAAAATCGTCAAATTCAAACCTTCTAGGGATCTGAAAACTTGGATATGAAGAAAAAGATATATAATCATTGTTGTACTGCTCAGATTTCTTGTTCGTGGTTTTTGAAGCTCATGACGGCTGGATAAGACAATTCACTTTCCCGAAATCCTGAATATCAAATGTGCGGTTGGGATGAGAGGGCGCGGTAAGACGTACGCTCAAAATGACACTGGTAAACAAGCCGCGGTGGCCGAGTGGATAAGGCATTCGCGCATTGAACGCTCGTTCTCTGGTTCGAGTCCTGCACCAAGCAAATGTTTTGCTACGAAGATGATGACATACATTTTGGTTTGCACTAAAACAGAGCGGGTCAGGTTCTCACACTGTAGTGTTTTGTTTATTCTAGTTAACTCAGCGCATCTAGTACGTATGTCTTCGGATGTTAGCAGAAATATGCGATTCTGCACCTCCGCAATCTTTTTTCTCTTTTTCTACAAAGTATCACGATCAAATGTATGAAAAATTTGTGCTAAAACGAGTGTAAGATCGTCAAATTCAAACCTTTTAGGGATCTGAAAACTTGGATATGAAGAAAAAGATATATAGTCATTGTTGTACTGCTCAGATTTCTTGTTCGTGGTTTTTGAAGCTCATGACGGCTGGATAAGACAATTCACTTTCCCGAAATCCTGAATATCAAATGGGCGGTTGGGATGAGAGGGCGCGGTAAGACTTACGCTCAAAATGACACTGGTAAACAAGCCGCGGTGGCCGAGTGGATAAGGCATTCGCGCATTGAACGCGCGTTCTCTGGTTCGAGTCCTGCACCAAGCAAATGTTTTGCTACGAAGATGATGACATACATTTTGGTTTGCACTAAAACAGAGCAGGTCAGGTTCTCACACTGTAGTGTTTTGTTTATTCTAGTTAACTCAGCGCATCTAGTACGTATGTCTTCGGATGTTAGCAGAAATTTGCGATTCAGCACCTCCGCAATCTTTTTTCTCTTTTTCTACAAAGTATCACGATCAAGTGTATGAAAAATTTGTGCTAAAACGAGTGTAAGATCGTCAAATTCAAACCTTTTAGGGATCTGAAAACTTGGATATGATATATGAAGAAAAAGATATATAGTCATTGTTGTACTGCTCAGATTTCTTGTTCGTGGTTTTTGAAGCTCATGACGGCTGGATAAGACAGTTCACTTTCCCGAAATCCAGAATATCAAATGGGCGGTTGGGATGAGAGGGCGCGGTAAGACGTACGCTCAAAATGACACTGGTAAACAAGCCGCGGTGGCCGAGTGGATAAGGCATTCGCGCATTGAACGCGCGTTCTCTGGTTCGAGTCCTGCACCAAGCAAATGTTTTGCTACGAAGATGATGACATACATTTTGGTTTGCACTAAAACAGAGCGGGTCAGGTTCTCACACTGTAGTGTTTTGTTTATTCTAGTTAACTCAGCGCATCTAGTACGTATGTCTTCGGATGTTAGCAGAAATATGCGATTCAGCACCTCCGCAATCTTTTTTCTCTTTTTCTACAAAGTATCACGATCAAATGTATGAAAAATTTGTGCTAAAACGAGTGTAAGATCGTCAATTCAAACCTTTTAGGGATCTGAAAACTTGGATATGAAGAAAAAGATATATAGTCATTGTTGTACTGCTCAGATTTCTTGTTCGTGGTTTTTGAAGCTCATGACGGCTGGATAAGACAATTCACTTTCCCGAAATCCTGAATATCAAATGGGCGGTTGGAATGAGAGGGCGCGGTAAGACGTACGCTCAAAATGACACTGGTAAACAAGCCGCGGTGGCCGAGTGGATAAGGCATTCGCGCATTGAACGTGCGTTCTCTGGTTCGAGTCCTGCACCAAGCAAATGTTTTGCTACGAAGATGATGACATACATTTTGGTTTGCACTAAAACAGAGCAGGTCAGGTTCTCACACTGTAGTGTTTTGTTTATTCTAGTTAACTCAGCGCATCTAGTACGTATGTCTTCGGATGTTAGCAGAAATATGCGATTCAGCACCTCCGCAATCTTTTTTTTCTCTTTTTCTACAAAGTATCACGATCAAATGTATGAAAAATTTGTGCTAAAACGAGTGTAAGATCGTCAAATTCAAACCTTTTAGGGATCTGAAAACTTGGATATGAAGAAAAAGATATATAGTCATTGTTGTACTGCTCAGATTTCTTGTTCGTGGTTTTTGAAGCTCATGACGGCTGGATAAGACAATTCACTTTCCCGAAATCCTGAATATCAAATGTGCGGTTGGGATGAGAGGGCGCGGTAAGACGTACGCTCAAAATGACACTGGTAAACAAGCCGCGGTGGCCGAGTGGATAAGGCATTCGCGCATTGAACGCGCGTTCTCTGGTTCGAGTCCTGCACCAAGCAAATGTTTTGCTACGAAGATGATGACATACATTGACATACACTAAAACAGAGCGGGTCAGGTTCTCACACTGTAGTGTTTT